>KE598622.1:1485670-1529264 GCA_000444155.1 Cladonia macilenta KoLRI003786
GGGGGTGGTTGGGTAGCAAGAGGGGGGCGTGAGGGGTGGGAGGGGGGGGGTGGAGTGTATGTGAGGTGTGGGAAGGATGTGGGACTAGCTTGGGGTGTACATGAAGCGTGACAAGCTTATATGGGTTGGATGGATGATATCAAGAGTGACGATGTGTACATGATATTTGCGTGAAGATCCGGATTAGTTGGTATAGGGTTGGTTTAGAGTTGGTTCGCTTCAACGACCATGGTTGGGTATCTGATCTTAGGTCCCGTCTTCTCTGCGATTTGAATCACCGCTCCTTGCTGTTGTTTTTACATTCACTTCGCAGTCTTTTGGAACGAGGCTAGTGAAAGCTATCTACTACATTGCTACACAAGGCTCTCCTTGATCTCAACCTCCAATTTTATCACACCCCGTTCTCTTATTAATTTCAATTAGGTACAGACTTCTCGAATACCTTGTGCGTACCTGAATTCAGGTACGTAGACCAACCTCTGGCTGCTCGTTCGTCCGTATCTCAATGGAGATGTTGTTCTTATGGCTGTGTCTGAGTTCTTGAAACCCAAAGAATGGTTCCTCCGCTGGAAGCCGTGTCGGCAGCCATCGGCAGCCATACTTGCTTTTCGTTGCACACGAAGGTAGGATTGTTTATTATTCGTCGTCATGTGGCTTGGACAGACTTTGTAGTATGCTCGAAGTCAAGCCTACTCTCTTGGTCTTGTTTATAAATCTGCTCTGCACTGTTTTCCGTTATAAACTATCCATCTGATCTACATATCTGCCAACGGCTTCTCTTCGTTGTCTTTACGGTGTAGTGGGATCTAAAAAGTACTACAAGAAGGTAAAGCCCAAGCTATATAGCCTTAGGCATCCTCAACCCCAAGAACATCCATCGAATAGAAAGCTCACCAACCATGTACCCCGTCTTCCTCCTTCATGTCCTTCTCACCCTCCTCCACCTCACCACCGCCATTCCAACTGTACAACCCAAAATACGTGACCTCGAACCCGGCCAAGTAACCTGTGCCACCAACAAGAAAAGCACCGAATACATGAAAKATGTAGTGAAGCAAGGCTTCTGCAAGACTATCTGGAACCGGGACCCCGGAGACGCCCCTAATGACATTATCGCCCTCGACTTTGACTTCGACTTCGGATCAAACCTTTGTGGTTATCACGTGTATTGGGACGTTGATTGCAACACCTGTGCGAGGAGTACGATTAACAGGACCAGTGTGAATGTTGGGCATGATGGAATTGCGTGTTTGAGACAGCATGATAACGGGGGCTGGTGGAAAAGTATTCAAGCTGCGACGTGTGATGGGACGGGAGTTGGATGTTGGAATGGGGGAATGATGGAGGTGGAGCATGGTCAATCCTCGGGCTCAGAACGCGGCCCAGGATACGAAACAGGACAAGAATCAGAACATAGCTCTGGACAAGACTCTGAACAAGATTCTGAACAAGATTCTGAACGAAATTCTGAACAAGATTCTGAAGAAGACTCTGAACAAGATTCTGAAGAAGACTCTGAACAATACCCTGAACAAGACCCAGGATGGAGCTCAGGGCACAGCTCAGAGCACAGTGCAGATCAAGGCTCGGACCGCGGATCAGGACACGACTCTGGACAAGACTCAGAACACGACTGCGGATGCAACTCAGGACACACTTCGAAGCAAGGCCCGAAATGTGGCTCAGGACATGGCTCAGATCACAGCCCTGAARAAAACTCCGAACAAGACTCAGGATGTAGCTCAGGACACAGCTCAGAGCAAGGCTCGAAATGTGGCTCAGGACGAGACTCAAAGTGCGGCTCAAGACACGACTCAGAACAATGCTCACAACAAGACGCAGGACGTGACTCAGAATGCAGCTCGGAACACAGCTCAGGGCAAGACTCAGGACCCGGCCCAGGAAAAGACTCAGAACATAGCTCAGAACAAGACTCCGAACAAGACCCAAGATGCAGCTCAGACAGCTCAGAACAAGGGTCAGGATGCGGCTCAGAACAGGATTCAGAATGCGGCTCAAGACACAGCTCGGGACGAGGCTCAGKAAAAGACCTAGGACGAAACTCAGAATGCGGATCAGGACACGATTCAGGGCAAGAGTCAGATCATAGCTCAGGACAAGACTCAGAACACGGCTATGGAAAAGACTCAGGACACAGCTCAGAACAAGACTCCGAACAAGACCCAGGATGCAGCTCAGGCAGCTCAGGCAGCTCAGAACAAGGGTCAGGATGCGGCTCAGAACAGAACGATTCGGTATGCAGCTCAAGACAAGCCTCAGGACGAGACACAGAATGCGGATCAGGGCACGGATAAGGTTAGTGGGGACCGAAGGAGCGTGAGGAGCCTTCCCGAGATACCTTCTATACCGGCCTCGCTTAAACGTTGATACATTCTTTATTTCCGCCACAAAGTCATCAAGTACTTCTGGACAACGTATGTACATTGCCAGATACTGGGACCGTTACGAACCAGCCAAGGCCGGTTACCAATCGTACAACTTCAACCTGGGGATTGCTTTGGAACCGATTACATGGGGCCTATCACGCCAGTGGCCGAGAGCGGCGCCAAGTATATAAAATTTGAGTCGACTACATGTCCAGATTCTGAGTTGCGAGGGCCGCACCTGAAGGTCCCATTAGGAGAACTTTTGGGTCAACCTGAAGTGACTTTTAGGAGATGGCATACGCCATGGACAATCTCGGCCAGTAATGATCACTTCTTGGATCGGAGCCGTTGAACTTACGGATACCTTGCTAGACGGAGGGTTGGTGGTAGAATTGGTCAACTCTCGTAAACTGCAAACAATGGAAACCCTTTCCTAGCATCAATATCCCTAAGATCCCCTCCCCCCAAGCACTTTGACAACTATTAGCCCTAGAATGTATCACAACATAGGTGTTACAAACCGATTTTCCCCAAGTGCGAAGCCCGCTCTTGCTTTTTTTTTGTACTCATGATGGTATTCAAACATGCAATAATAGAGTGCGAACCGTAACCACCAGCTGAAAGATAGTATTAGCTCTAGCGGTACCAGCAATCAACTTCGAATCTCTGGAGGCGAAGGCGAGGTGTTGCTTGGTCGCTTTGACGGGCCGCAGCCGCAAAAAGCCATCTTCTAGGCGCCTTTTGTGGGGAAGCATCCTCTCTCGAGCTTGTGAGCCGAGGATCAAGTGACATCATACTTGAAACTGTAGGCACCTCCTGTGTAGATGCATCAACAAGCCACCCACAAGGCAATTGATGAGCTTGCGTTGTGAGGGCATTGTGAGGGATTCCATTATGCCTCCCAACGAACAGACCCCACTTATACAGACCGTCCTCATTACCCCACCGCGACCTCGCTATACCCATAGTGCCATCCGCCGCTTCTGTACTATCGCTTTAGGCACCACTCTCGTCGTTATCGTCATCCTATTCCTCATTCCGGGACGTTGGTTGCCAGGCAATCGYTCAGAATCCGAGTGGGCCCCTCTCCATAACCCTTGGTCTTCTTGGCCGGAACGAGCACAGTTTAGCTATGACGACCTACGTAAAGTGCTGTTGGACACACCGAACGAGGAAAAGGCGAGGCAATGGAGCCAGTACTACACGGCAGGACCGCACTTAGCAGGGAAAAACTTGAGTCAGGCTATTTGGACAAGAGAGAAGTGGCAAGAGTTTGGGGTGCAGTCGAGCATTGTTGATTATGATATTTATATAAATTATCCGGCAGGCCATCGGCTTGCTCTATTGGAAAAGAAGTCGAAAAGCAAGACTCGGCCTGCCGAGGAAGAGCAAGAAGATGTGATAGAAGCGATGAAGTATAAAGTTAAATATGAATGCAGCTTGGAAGAAGATGTACTGGACGAAGACCCAACCAGTGGCTTGGATAATCGGATACCAACTTTCCATGGCTACTCTGCATCAGGAAATGCTACCGCTCAATATGTATATGTCAATTTTGGCACCTATGAAGACTTTGAAGACTTAGTGCGGGCAAATATCAGTCTGAAAGGTAACATTGCTCTTGTTAAGTACGGTAAAATCTTCCGAGGTTTAAAAGTCAAACGAGCTCAAGAGCTTGGAATGGTAGGCGTGGTAATCTACACAGATCCACAAGAGGATGGCGAGATGACGGAGGAGAATGGTTACAAGACATACCCCAATGGCCCTGCGCGAAATCCCAGCAGTGTCCAGAGAGGCAGTACGCAATTCCTAAGTACGCAAACCGCATCCCTGGCTGATTGTAAAGCTGCTGACAGGTGTCAACTCAGGCGTCGCTCCTGGAGATCCTACGACTCCTGGATACCCTTCTAAGCCAGGTGTTCCGCGTCAAGATCCCCATCACTCTATTCCATCTATACCTTCATTACCAATATCCTACAAGGATGCATTACCTCTTTTGAAGGCTTTGAATGGTCATGGGCCCAAAGCTTCTGACTTCAACAAATACTGGCAAGGTGGTGGCCTCGGATACAAAGGCGTCAAATACAATATTGGCCCTTCGCCATCGGACTTGGTTTTAAATCTTGTCAATGAGCAAGAATATATCACGACACCACTTTGGAATGTCATTGGCATCATCAACGGCACACTCCAAGATGAAGTAATAGTCCTGGGTAACCACCGAGATGCATGGATTGCAGGCGGCGCAGGCGACCCCAACAGTGGCTCTGCCTGTCTAAACGAAGTGATCCGCAGCTTCGGCGAAGCTCTCAAACAAGGCTGGAAGCCCCTCCGCACCATTGTATTTGCAAGCTGGGATGGCGAAGAATACGGCCTTATTGGCTCTACCGAATGGGTAGAAGAATATATCCCTTGGCTCTCCAAGTCAGCCGTGGCATACCTAAATCTCGACGTTGGGACACGGGGCCCAAATTTCGATGCCGCCGCATCTCCATTACTCAATAAGGCTCTTTACGAAGCTACCTCTCTCATACAATCTCCTAATCAAACCATTCCTGGCCAAACAGTGCGTGACCTCTGGGACGGCCACATCAGAACCATGGGCTCCGGAAGTGACTTTACCGCCTTCCAAGACTTTGCTGGCATTCCAAGTTTAGACATGGGATTTGCTGCTGGCCCAGATAGCCCCGTTTACCACTACCACAGCAACTACGACTCTTTTGCATGGATGGACAAATTCGGTGACGAAGGGTGGCATTACCATGTCGCCATTACAAAAGTCTGGGCTGTTCTTGCCGCTGCTCTTGTCGAAACTCCTATCATCGCTCTTAACGCTACTGATTACGCCACCGGTCTGGACACCTACCTCCACTCTGTTAAGAACCTCTCCACGACCGCTTTCCCTTCTATCGCAGACTCTCCAGTCCTCGACTCCCTTGAATCGGCTATCGCGCGCCTATACAACGCCTCCGTAACCTTCGATGCCAAAGCCGCCGATCTCGCGGACATTATCAATAGCGGCGTGCCTTGGTGGAGGTGGTGGCGCAAGGCGCAACTGTATTATCAGGTCAGACAGATTAATGATCGGTATAAGTACCTTGAAAGGAACTTTTTGCATAAAGAGGGATTAGATGGCAGGAGCTGGTTTAAACATGTTGTTTTTGCGCCAGGATTGTGGACTGGGTATGCAGGTGCCACGTTCCCAGGGCTAGTGGAGGCGGTGGATAGAGGCGATAGGGAAGGGGTTGAGGTAGGTTTATTCCCCGCCGAGATGGGCTTCTGCTAACGCTTGGGCAGAAATGGAGTAAGATCATTGAGAAGAATATTGACGATGCAACGGAGTCTTTGAAATAGAGATGATTTGATATGGATTATGATGATTAGATGGGTATTGAATGAGATGAATATATAGATGTATATATTGGGTAAGTTGCGTGATTAGCCAGATCATGATTGTTCGTGTAGCCGGACAAGCTGGAGATATAAGTATCTATATTCAAGCACGCCGTTCCGAGTACAAGTATACTGTGTATACTAAAAGTATGTTCACTACACCAACTTTATAAAGAATGTTTCAAACTGGATTCTAACTACATGCATAAAATTTCTATACAATCCGTTGTCTGTTTTTCTAGTAGCGCTTCTGTTTCCCCACCTCGAAAGATTTTCCCATTGGAAAATTAGCATCTCCCTATATTTTGGATCGGAAGACTAAATAAAGGCGGTAGAAGACAATAGAAATGGCTCAGCCACAATACCGATCTTTTTTCGACCTCTGATCCTACGGAATGTTCAATCTGGGACATATCAGTATTTGCCACACCAAGACTAATAGTAGATCCCTGTCATATCTCTTGGCATCCGCCATCATGCCCGCCCTCGCTACTAACCATTCCATCCTCTTCCACCTCAACTTCTCCCTCCTACATCACCTCATTCTGTTTACGAAGCTCATCGTACACATCATCAACCATGGCTTTCGTCTATCGTAGACCTTTCGCCCTCACAACCTGCCTCAAGCAGCTTCCCAAAGCTGCAACACCCTCCACACGAGCATTCCACACCTCTCCCAAACCCCTCAACCTCCACTCCAAGATCCTCCCCACTCTCACAAAATCTCGGAATCACTTCCAGCAAGCCTTCCGCCGCACCTACATCCAACAACCAGGTCAAGTAAGCGCCCCAAACACCGCCTCCCTCTCCCAGCGCCTCCTCTACGGCGCCGCCATCGTCGGCGGAACAGTCCTCGCCACAAACCTCGTCTTCAACCGCGAAACAAGAGAAGATGGCGGCATGCCACCTTTTGAGCGAGAATATCTCAACCAGACATTCCTGCACACAGGCTTGGGCATCGGCATCATCGGCATCACAGCACAAGCACTGCACCGAAGCGGATGGAGCGTCAGATTAATGACTGCGAATCCCTGGCTAGTGCTTGGTTGCGGTCTAGTAGCCAGTTTAGGAACCATGTACGGCACTTTTGCCACTCATCCCGATAAGTATGCCTCCCCCTCCCCTTCAATCCAACCATTCCTCCCCCCATCCCCCCACTATAGGTACAAATCAGACTGATACAAACACAGCTACGTCCAAAAATACGCCCTCTGGGCCGGCTTCAACGTCGCCCAAGCCGCCATCCTCTCCCCCCTCCTCTTCCTCCAACCCGCCCTCTTAGCGCGAGCCGGCCTCTACACAGCCGCCATGATGGGATCCATCGCCTTCGTCGGCGCAACCGCCAAGCAAGAAAAATACCTCTACCTCGGCGGTCCCCTCCTCGCCGGCGTCGCCATCGTCGCGGTTTCCGGTCTCGCTCCCCTCGTCCTCCCGGTGACTGCTGCACGGACGCTGATGTGGAGTGAAAGGATTTGGTTGTATGGGGGTTTGGTGGTTTTTGGGGGGTTCACGCTGTATGATGTGCAGAAGATATTGCAGCATGCGAGGTTGGCGGAGAGGGGGCTGGTGAGGAAGGATGTGGTTAATGAGAGTGTTAGTTTGGAGTTGGATTTTTTGAATATTTTTGTGAGGATGGTGCAGGTTTTGGGGATGAGGAATCAGAAGCGGTGAGACAACCGATCTTTTTGGAAAAATGGGGCGGTGCCGATGGGATATTAGAGATGGCGAAGCTAAAGGGAGGTGGGGATGAAAATTGATGAGATTGGATTGTATTATTGCATCATAGGGGAGTATATTTATGTGGTTGGTGGATTCGTCTGATGTCTGCTTTCGGATAAAATTGTAGATATGAAAATGAAAACATTGGTACCACCCACAATCCCCAACTTACTCAACCCCACGTTGTGTGACTTATTGAACATGTAAAGACAGATTAGGGGACTAGCAATGGGAAGCGGGAGATGGAGAGCTAGCTCTCAGCTAAAGTGAGTAAGAATCGGGTTTTCGATGGAGATAAAAGTCTATAGTATGGTAGCAAAAACAGGCTACAAATAAAGAGTCCGCAAATAGATGATAACCAAATGGCCCACGCCCACAAAGATAAATAAAAATAAATCCCAAACAAGCCTTGCCTATGCTGTAAATGCGCTACGATATTTCCAATCCCGCCCGACCAAATGCAAGGGATATGCAAAGATATATTCCGACCCCCCCTCCAGCCCCGTGTCCCCCTGCTCCCCACAACCAACGACAATTCCCATCCGATCCGATCCGATCCCTCCCTCCCAAGCCATATCCAATTCCTACACCTACTCCAACATCATCATCATCATAATCATCACCTCCCCCCCCTTCCCCTCGCCACAACCTCAAACCTCACCCTCTGCGCAAACCTCTGCACGCCCCCACCTTCCAACCATTTATTTAGATTCTTACACTGACTAACATCGAAATAATCCAGCTTATGACACCCATCAACTATAGCTTCGACGCCGATGCCTGTAACGCGGACACAGCCTCTTACGGAAAGCGAGCGCAGTTCGAGGAGGTGGAGACCGATGCTGCGGAGGGAGGAGTCGGAGACGGCGGAGCCGCAGAAGGAGAGGTTGAGTTTGCGGAGTTGGGGACAGCCGAGGGAGAGGACTTCGGTGGCGGTGTCGGAGAGGGCGCAGCAGAAGGACTGGGTGGGGTGGTTAGTATGGGAGTTGGATCTGGTGGGGATGTATGGATTAATTGGGTCTTACCAAATCTAGATCTCGTAATCCTTTTGCTGCATTCGTTAAATACACAATGGCGTTGTCGGTCAGATATGTACAATCGGCCAAGCACAGTTTCGTCAGTCTAGAAAATTGAAATTGTCCCCAATGCTGGAATCCTGAATCGGTGATTGTCGTACATCGAGTCAAATCGATTTGCTCAAGCCGTGATGCAGCGTGATAAGCCATATGTGCCATCGATCGATCAGTGACATGCTTGCAGTACGACAGTGTTAAGATCCTGAGCTTCGGACATCCAAAGACTGTGCCGGGTGGAGGATGATTAGGTACCGGCGCGCCTACAGACCTCGCAGCAGCGTGCCGCCCATGGTTGGTGTTTTGAGGGGAGCCTTGGACGACCCAGCCCACGACACGTTGCAGAAGGTTGTCGCTAACTTTCCGGCAATTGCTCAAATCGACTTCCTCGAGACATTTGGCTTTGTTCGCCATCTCCAAAACTGCCTGGGCCGTAATGTCCCATACACTTTTCATTCGCCAGGTGGTGACATTCGCTCCACAGACATTTGAAAGAGCGGAAAACCCTTCGTCGCTGATATGGAAGCAATTGCTGATGTCAATGATCCGGGGCCGGGCGCCAACGAAAGGACAGATCCGATTCACCAGAATCTCATCCGTTACGATTCGGTTGTATGGGGTTAAATTGAGCTCTCGTACAAGCTCAGGGGTCTCCTTGAGAAGCTTTGACCAATGCAGCGACACCGGACGAAGGCGCATTAGCTGATGCAATTCCAAATGCATGAATATGGATATCAGAACGCTATCTGGAAGCAGGCCTTGGCTGAACTCGCTAGGCCTACGCTGTAGGTTGTTTGGTCTCTTGGGCTTCTGGCGAATGTCGAGCGGCGTATCACTATGTCTGCTCTTTTTGGTTGGCGTCGCTGCTCGCGGTGTGGGCGGAGAAGCTCGTTGGCCGCTCTGGTCCGCGTTGTGTGCTTCTTCGCCTTCCGGTAATGGAGGAGCCAGCGAGCTCCGCCGTGACCTGTTGAATGACTTGTCAAGGTCAACGTTCATAAAGGGGTCGGGGTCGGCAGGCTCGATAACTGGTCGATCTTCTATGCGACTGGGTTTATGGGGCGTTTCGGGCTTGGTATGTGTTTGCATTTGCGCTTGTGTAGGCGAGAAGGTCACTTTCGGAACAGACTTCTTCCTTCCTTTGGGCTTATTGCGCTCTGCAATCGCAAGCTGTGCGATGGGTGGTGTCGAGTCCGCATCTGTCATGATGACATCGCCATCTGACCCTGACTTTAACCGCTGCCTCGCAGTCTTTTCAACCTGTTGTCGAACATCTGGAGGACATTTCAGCCAGAAATTTGATAGAACGTCCCCCGTGATCATCAGGCACTCCACCGAAGTGACAGAGCGAACAGTAGCTGTTCGTCGAGGTGTAAGAGAAAGGCTAACAATCTCTCCAAAATACTGGCCTTGCTTTAAACGAGCTTTAACTTGTGAACCCCGCTTAATGTTACGGCCAGCCCCATTAGCCAACGAACGTAGGTTTTGCCCATTGGCCTTCTCGTCAATGACCTCGACCTCCCCTCGAACAATGAAGAAGACCTCTCGGCCTTGAGAATCCTGTTGTATGATGTCTGTGAAAGGAGGATAAGTACATGGCTGTGCATTCAACCCCAGGAAGTGAAGTAGGTCAGGCGGTAAACCAGAAAATAACGGTAATTCTTTCAGTAGTTGTCTGACATTGACGAGACCATCGCCAAGCGCGCTAGATGCCGCTGCTTCGATGAGGCTTGGTGATGGCGATTTCCGCTTTTTGTGGGTTTGTACTCCGTTCTGACGCCGATCCTCACCATCGGACATGATTATATCACCATCCTCACCATCTCGTGCTCTTTTCTCGCCCCGTCCAGACGTTGTTGGATCCAATTGACCGGACGCCTGCTTCTCCTGCTTTTTCCTATTCAGTATTGACAATCTCTCAGAAGCTTCGTCTCTAATGGCTCGCTCGACGTCCGGAAAATTGGGTAGCTCCTTTGCAAGATCTTCTTTCTTAAGTACGACAAGTAAGCATTTGGTGCGTGCAACGATTGTAGCAGTTCGAGGGATAGACATTAGTATGCCTATTTCTCCAAAAAATGCTCCCGGCTTTAGTTCTGCGTACGTGCTTTCCCCATCTCTTGAAGTGACCGCCACAGCCCCGCGTACCAACCAGTACATTGCCTTCGCATCATCTCCCTCAGTCAAGATGGTGTCATGTGGGGCATTCGACTGAGGTCGTAAATGCTTTCCAATGGCTGCAAGGAATTCGTCCGGGGCCGAGGCGAAAAGCGGAAAGGCACGTATACGATCATACGTATCCAGCGGGATGCCATGGATGGTGGATGCGGTGAGAGGAGACGGTCGAATTGGCCTTGTCGGATTCGTCTCGGAATTGAAACTCCGAATCAATGAAAGGGCATCGGGAACTGGAGCTGCGTTCGATTTGGCAAAGGTTGGCGTGCCCGGCCTGTGGCGGCGCATTGTGGGCGTGTGATTGTCGCAATTATAGAGGTATGAATTTCTCTTTCACTCCCGAATGGAGAAAAGGAAGCCGAAGAATCGGCAGCATCTCATATGCTGTGGTCATCAAAAGTGTCTTTGCAAGACCTCATCTCGCGTGCGAGGTTTATGACGATATAGCACAGCAAGCGATGTCMGACTCGTAGTATCTAATCTTTCGCCACTATAGGATACTTTCTGTTCGCATATTAGATTGCAAGTCCAACCGGAGCAAGGATGTATTTTAAGAGGCATGATTTACCGTTTGAGGCTATATGCAATGATCTCTTTCTCACCAGGTATAACCCGACCACCATCCCTCTATGTGGGTCTCTTTTTCCACGTATGACTGGAGTAAAATGTCCGTTCGTCGAATTGTTTCACACGTCCAGACGGCGACTTCTGGTGGGGCGCGGTTCGGTATAGTAAGCGCACGGTTTAGACGACAGGTATGTCACGGTCTCGTGCCGACCCAGGTACTGTCAATGCGTGTATAATTGGGGGATTCTGTAGGGGCAGAGCCGCCGCAAGCAGGTGCCGAAGTAGCCCTGGGATGATGTCTCGTGTGTATGGAGTGTATCAGGTTGGCAATACGCGACGGCTTTCGATTAGATAACGTTTCGATTTGCAACGTTCTTCAGCCTAGCGAATGGCACTCTGATCCGTTGGAGAGAATGGTCCCGGTAGAGAGGTATGTATGAGAAGGTCAGGGTATGATACCTCTAGAAGCTTTGATCCAATCCCAAGAGACGAAGAAGAACATGGAGAGCGTGAGGACATGCACAGACCAGCCGGGGCTCTTTTCATGGACCTTTAGAACCGCTGACTGGCGGCTTGGCAAAGGCGTGGAGGGGGCAGATGCATGGTGGCAGTCAAATAAGCGAATGAGATGCCGCCAACTTCGTGCAAGCTTTCTTCTATTTGCAACTTCAGTCCTGTCCATGTTTCACCAGTCAATTCCCATCTGTCATAACGTATAATGAATGATGTATGTCTTATACAAGAAGCTTCATCAATAAAATAAGACGAGATGACGAAATGATCATGAAGCGCCGATCTAGGTAAGATTACTATAATGACAGGAAAGGTGGAGACCGCCAATTTTGATGCCTTTGAAGCATTGGCTCGCAACGATCTGTGTCATCGAAGCACGGCTATCATTCCGAAGGGAAGGCAGAGCTCACCCTCTTACTGTATGCCGTAAACCCCTAATTTATGGGACGGGAAGGGCTGAACCCTAGAACGGCCAACATGACCCCCAAAAGCCACCTGAACGCTGTCGCCTGAGTGAGGGAAATGGATCCCCGGAGTTCGCTAATTTAGGGGCGAAAAGCCTGGTTTTCCGGGGCATCTCTAGGTAGGCCTTAACCCCCTCTTCCCTACCATTCTCTGGGGGCTTCGTTCTGCACAGTAAGCGGATGAGCTCTCCTATCATTGACCTATATCTTCTCATTTTAGTCTACGCCTTTCATCAAACGATCTCAAACCCATTCGAAAAATGTGTAGTCATGCGAGTTGCCTCATCCTGTTCATTTATATGCACTACTGAGAGGTCAAGTCTTGGTGGTGGTTGGGTACTCTTGAACGCACAATGACACAATACATGTATTCTATTTGAATTTATGGTCCTTCCATTCTCATCAGAATACTGGAGCAATGACCCATTAATGCCTGTTATGATCTTCCGTGATCAAGCGGCATACGTTCGCATATGATCTGATATCCTAATTCTATATGCTATAGTGCACTATAGGGATTGTCATTTAAATATTCGGTGACTCCACAAGTTGTATAAGTCCGAAAGAACGGACTGCCAATTCTTMTGCCACCTAGTAAAAATTCCATTATCTCAAAGACTCGGAGAGAATGGGCAAACGCCGAGAGTTTGAGCGTGCGCTGAAATACTCAATAATCAAAGAAGAACTGCCATACGAATGGTCCTTAGCCCAACCAAAAACGAAGATTAGCAACATACACTTTCAGAAATCGCGAATGCTCGTATGCGGTCCAGTATCTTGTGTGTTTTAGTGGCCAAGATCTAACTTCCGACTATCGCCCAGGCTGGATACTATGCCTTAGTGCTTATGAGTCTAATTTTTGGGTCGGGCGCAGGACAAGCAAGAATAGCTAGACGAGCGAGCGTAGAATAATGTTTGCTTCAGCTGAGTATTCGAGAATCGTAGACAAACAATTCTAAAAGTAAATGCAGAGATGAAAGGTTGAAATGGTTGCTTGTGGAAAGCATTTTCCATTTTCAAGCTCGGCCGAGTCGGCTTCAATCCTGGCCAAACTACGCGACCCGAATGAACATTTTAGCTCAAAGGACTAGGGCTGACTGTTCTCTGGGAACCCAACTGTCGTTCCTGGACGGAAGTCTCCGCTGGAACATGAATGATTCTCTTAAGCCAGGGATCAGCATGAAGCGGAAGGCAGATGATGACCCTTCATCATCTTCTTTCAATCACACCAAGGTAATCAAGACTGAGAAGCTCGATTCATCCCCAAATTACTCCCAAGATGTCAAGAAGAAGATCAGCGCGTCCGCCAGGACTGGACAGGCGTGCGACAGATGCAGAGTAAGCCCCTCTAGTGACACAGTACACTGTCTTCTCTGGACAATCCATAGCTAAGTCACTGCTTCTAGGTTCGCAAGATGCGCTGCGATGACCAGCAAAATGGCTGTGCTCCATGCATGCAGAATAATTCCGAATGCAAGACCACCGACAGAATTACTGGAAAGGCTACCGTGCGGGGATATGTCCAAAGCCTCGAGCGACGCCTCGATCTACTCGAGAACCACAATCGCGAACTTCAAAGCAGGCTTATATCTCTAGGAGAGGATGTCAAAATAGGAGATGGGTATGGGGACCCTACAGCTGGACCCTTGTTACAATGGCACGAAGACCAGAAACCCAGAGGTCGACAGGGCCGGCAAGGCAGTGGCCCGAGTCTGGACACATCAGAACAAGGTGTCAACGCGTTCAGCAGAGGTGTAGTAGATGGTTCATCCAGCTCCACAGCAACCGATGAGCACCCGCCACGGCTTCCAGAATTTCGTGACGGCCTTTCTGGTAATAATTATCTTGGCGTGTCCACAGGAAACTCGCTCCTGAGTTCTATACGAGGAACATCCATGAATGTTCTGGGGATGGAGATCGATCTAGCGGACTACATGTCTGCCGACCTCGACGAGCCAGATCCAATTCATGTGGGGACTCAGCCCGTATACAACAAGTCATATCGGGCCTTCGTCCAAACTGCTTTCGGCATGAGCCACAAGCTTGCTAAGGTCGAGCTTCCACCCAAAAGCGAAGGATTAAACTACGCGCAGGTGTATTTTAGGGTCACAAATCCTTACCTTCCAGTTCTACACAAACCCAGCTTCATGGCTACTGTAAGTCAATCAGCGTTGAAATGCTACGTGTCTTAATTGCTGACTATGCCAGCTTGTTCGAACTTACGATGACCCGAATTTCAAACCCTCCGTTGCCGAGACCGTCATGGTCCACACTATGTTTGCCATCATGTATTGTCAGTACGCTGCACGTGCTGCTCACAACGCCGAGCATCAGGCGGAATTGAATAATTCCTCGAACTTCCACTATCACTACGCTTTGGGACACTTTGCCCAACTCGTTGCTAGCCACACACTAGCAGACTTACAAGCTTTGACTATGCTCTGCTTGCACATCAGAAACATGCCAAAGCCAGGGGCTTGCTGGATGATAACCAGCATTACCCTGGACCTGGCGATCGAGTTAGGCCTTCATCGATCTGCGAGGCGATGGGCCCGAACTTCGAAGCGGAGCGTTTTGGAGATAGAAATGCGCAAACGTGTATTCTGGTCTCTTCTGGTGATACACGTCATCGTTGCTGGCAATCTAGGTCGACCAATGCCACTGCGGCCAGATGACTGGGATGTTGAGATGCCGAAAGCTATAGATGATGATCTGCTCAGTGATGATGGGATCAACACCTCAAGTCTCGGTAAATGCAATTTCTTGGTTGGCATCGAAGCCTCCAAAGTCATGCCAATGTTCATGGATCTTTATAACAACATATACGCCGTAAGGCGGTCCCCACATACATATGAGCCAACTGTACATCGTTTAGAGAGGCGTATACGCGAGTGGTCGGAGCAATGGCCGGCAGAATTGAAACATGAATCGGCAGCTGTTGATGAGATTGGCCAATCTCATCATCACCATCTTGCTATTATCCCGTTGCACATGCGGCTACTACTTCGTCATCCATCGCTGTCGCTGGCGATGTCGCCGGATTTTAATATTCAAAATTTGACCGTCTGTATGGACGTGTCACGGGAGATGCTCTTTCATGCTCGACAGTTGCAGAAGATAAAGTGCCTTGACGGTACCTGGCAGGCTGGGGCCCTCTACGTTCTGGCAATTTCCACGACACTCTTCGGCCATTGGGAGCGCAGAGATCAGATAACCCAAAATGATCTAAATGCGTTGAGGGAAGATATGGAATCCTGGCTCATTGTCATTGCTGATATGAGCAATCTACTTGGTAAGTGCATCTCAAGCAATATAGTATAGCCTCATGCTGACTTTCCTACAGGATCTGGCAGGCGCCTGCAAGACGCAGTCCGTGTACCAGTCGACAGGACTTTGAGCCTTCTTAGCCAGCATCTAGAATCGAAGACGGTACCTCCTTTCCCACCACCTTCGAACAAGCACAATGTAACGCCTAATCGGATGCTACCTTCAAATCATACCCCAACACCGGACAACTACCCTCATCCCAACACCTACCCACCTTATCCACCTCCCGGTGGCGGCCCCAGCAATCCAACGCACCATGTCTATCTCCCGCCTCCAAAACCCAACGTACCTTCGCAACCTCCGCCCTCGTATCAAAACCCAACGCAATACCCCTATCACCAGCCATACGGGAATAACACCTCTACTTATGACTCAGGATCCTATCCTTCCACGAATGACCTACCAACCACCGCTGCTGCCGCCAGTGCATATCTACACAATTATCCACCGCAACCTCCGCCACCCACTCAATCTTACATGAACCCCAATGCTCCAAATTACAATACTTATCACTCCCCCGGTAGTCCGACTTCCTGGCGCAATTGGGCTGGCAACATGGCCTCTAATCTTGAAGTAAGTCTTTTCATACAGTACTCCACAAAATCAGTATCATGAGTGTATCGTCAACACCGGCCCCAAGCAGACAACTTGTCCCTTTCCTCGTTCCTCCATAATCCACAATCATCATAGACAAGCAATACTAACCCCAACCCTTTCCCCCCAACAGCCAGGAGCCGATTACATGAATTCCGCCTCCGCCCTAATGCAACTCGGCGGCCGCAGCGAAGGCGGTCCCGCACCAGACCTGCAACCAGGAGTTGGCCCAATGCATCAAGGAGGAGGAGCAGCAGGAGGAACCATGGACGGCAATAACGGGCAGCAAATGTGGCCTTTTATGAATCTGTGACGATACTTTTGACGAAAGCGAAAGGGAAAGGGAATTGATTTAGACTCTTAGGGAACATGCGAATGGGAATGGGAATGGGGAATTTTTTAGAATATGCAGGAACTGGGTTTGGGGTTTGGGAAAAAGGGATGGGAAAACAGTACATTCCGAGCAGGACTCGCGCTTCAGGGAAGCTGCGTTTAGTTTATTTTCTCTCCCTTCTTTCATATTTCTCACTTTTAATATCTTTTTGGGCGTTTTCTTTTCCCCTTTCTTATCAGTTCTGGATATGGAATTTTTGTTAGAAACAATACCCCCTGGTGGAAAATAGCTAGCTGATGGATGGAATTTTCATAAGCGTTGGGGTTAGGTTTTCATGTTAGGTAGTTTGTGCGTTACGGGACGGGGAACGTATACGACAGATGATACCCGTTATATAGCGTATTCCTTTCTAATCTCCTATTCCACCATAGTCGTCGGTTGTARATAGATACAACGAACGAAGCTGGATATATACCTGATTGTATACACACAGCATCGTTATCACGACAACTTTGAGATAGTGACACGTAAGGGTAGGGTAGATAGTGGGGTTTTCTAACCAGACGGGGCTTCAGTCGTAAGTAGGTAGACGTAATGAAACCTTTTCGAATAACCTACATGGACGGACGGACGAACGAAAGCCACTAATGTAGATATGACGAAAGAAGAAATCGCCGCTGTCTAAGATATGTAGGCGAGCAGTGTGCTTTGCTAGTAGGAGCTTTAGCATAATAGAAGAAGATATGCCCATGAAACCGAAGGATTAAGACTCCCGGCCCAATTTGGATAAAGAGTATGTGAGCCACTTGGAAGGGGACTCTGAATTGTATAGAAGCGGTATAGATAGTCAAGATCATCTTTGAAAGAGATAGTGGGTATCTGCTTAGATGTGTCTCTAAGGTAGCAGCTATTGTATGCTGTGCTTGATTCTGAAGGTAGGAATAGATGGTTAACATAAAGTAAGGTAGGGTTGATGGCAGATTTTCTGTTTGTTGATTTGGTGAAGTAGTACAAGTTGTTTTAGTGAAGTGCTGTAATCATTGACTAGGCAGTTCCAAGGTACTGATTCTTCCCTGATTCCCATTTTCTAGTAAGCCAGGTACCCGGCCTGTGATGCGGAGGATGGACTCTTCAGATCTTTCATTGGGAATAGAAAATTGGCGCCGACGATTCTGCCTCGATCTCACTTCCACTTCGGCTTCAGCTTCCGCTTCCGCGACGGTGGGAAATTGTGGCAGCTGTCTTCCCGCCATGTACTACCTACCTCATGTGCCGGAGTGGATCCCATGGCAGAAACATCTGCCTACACCTAGCTTGCTGTTTCTAGCCAGAACGAGACAGGTAATCCGTACGTTAGGTAGTGTGGGAGGCGCTCAGCGCCTTCTTAATTAATAGACTAGGCCCTAGGGCAAAAATACTTGGCAAGCAKGTAGATTTAGTTCCCCCCCCGGGGGAGAAGAAAAAACAACACCTAGAAGTATACCACCCAGAAAACCTGACCATCTCAGTAGCAAGCCAGGGAAGTGCTAAATKGTAGTTGCAGCTTCGTAAGATTGCCGGGATACCGACAAGCTTCTGGATCGTTCTAGAGGGCTTCTAGCGTTCTTCTTCAACCGCACCAAGCGCATATAGTGCGCAATTAGTACCTCCGAGCCTACCTTACGCTACCCGGAAAACACCATCGATCCTGGAAGCTTTAGCCTCTTTTTCTGACACCTTAGTATCAGATGCACAAGATAAGGGGATCAGAATAGCCTGTTCCTGCTTCTGCTCCTGCTCAAAATTTAGTCCTGAACCTTGGGACCGATAGAGAGCTTAGAGTAGTACTTGGTGGACCACGCACATAATCAGGCCACCTACCAATGAGAGCGAGGAAGAGAGCTTCTCTGATCCTTGCAATATTCCATCATGATGGTGGTAGGTGCTTCAGCATGTGTGACCGCCTCTTTGCCCAACCAATGATAATGCCAGCCTGATCTGGCACGAGCTAAGCCTCCTACCAAAACTGTTGCCATGCCTGCAACCGAAACCAAGACAAACCATCTAAGAATGGTTGGCTAACCCGTGATCCCTCGCTTGTATCTACTAAGGTTCACGTGGGGAGTAAATGGAATCAGCTCCAACAAATCTTCCCGGATGGTTCACTGCGCGTCATTCGGCAGGACCGAAGTGGCCAGTGCTTGGGAACCTTCACCGCCCAGTCTGCCAATAGCAGGTCCAAGAAGAGACGTCATGTCTTGTATCGGCGATTTATCTCATGCTCCCTTATGCTTAACGGAGAATAAATCCTATTGAACTCTGAGGTCAACCTAGTCGGCGTCTGTCGTATAATTGGACAGGAAAAGTAGGCGAAATCGGCAACGAGGCAACAGTACCGACCACGACTGGCTGAGTTTGTATCGCCAAATTGATTATTCTCCGTGGGGGTTAGGTTGCATATTGTCCCCAATCGTTATTCGCGCGCGCCTGCATGTAGGCGAAGAGACTGCATGCACTGTGTGGCGACACCAATAATATGACAACAGCCAGCATGCTGACCAGCCTGCTGGATTGATAAGATCCCACCTATTCCTGGCCTTCTTTTTTTCCTATAGGAGACCCATACCTTGTCTGAAAACCGTCACTCTTCTTGGAAAAACGTCGAGAGATCTCTGAACGAGCAGAGACCTCAGGCCTTGCACATAGACCAAATTCCTCTGCATACTCAATCTATCACCGCAATCCAGGTAGTATGGGTGTTCACCACGAAGAAACCTTGTTGGGAGGTAGGAAGATGAAGAGGTATGTTGGGCGTCATCCGCATGCTCGTGTGACAGTGCTTGAGACACTCCTTGCTTACGTCTACTCCTTTAGTTTCGACGCACTCAGGCATACTGCCCGTGGTCTCGAGGCAATTGGCTTTAATCCGCAAGCTTCCATGTATCACGTCGATAGAAATTACACTCCCGAATCGGAGGACGAACGCACCCTGACGGAGAAGAAGCAGAAAAGATCATTTCTAAAGAAGATAATCGGCGGCGACAAAGAGAAGGGCGAGAAGATGTGATGGAACGATCCTGGCATACCAATGATGAGGTTGCTCCTAATGTCTGAAAAGCGGCTGGTGATGGCGTTCTTCTGCTGGATTTTGGAGTCTTATAATGCTGCGCAGTAGGCCTTTTAGACAGGATCTCGAGATGATGGACAACATCTGCGATCACTGTTAGAGCTATACCCTCACACACAAAAAATTATTCTGCCGACATATATGTAACCTTCCAGGTTCATCTCATCATATCGTCCCTTGTGTGAGAGTGCTGCTTGTGACCCCAGATCCAGGCGTATATGAAGGTGAAAGTAACAACGGTCAGGGCAACGGTCCCGCAAACAGCCCAGAAGTAGCGCTCGGTCTTGTTCGTGTTGACAATACCCGCTAAGTTCATTCCAAAGTATCCTGTGAAGAAGGAGAGCGGAAGGAAGATGACGGTTACCGCTGTGAAAACCAGGATCGCCTTATTGTTCGATTCGGCGATGATAGCAAGCTCGTTCTGTTGGATGGAGCGCAGCTGGAAAAGCTGATGCACACATTTTAGCTGAGCATCGATCAATATTGGAGATTACTACTTACGACATCCAGTGAGCCTTTCAAATCGCCGAGTATGCGCGGCATCATTTCGTGATTTGACTTGATCAATTTGATAGCTTCATCTATACGTTCAATCATGTGGCAACGACGGGTTTCCCTTGCCCCATCTGCCTTTCCGTGGTCTGGTGGTTCAAGTGGGTCGCAGTCTTCCCGGAGTTTGTTGAGATATTCGATTTTCTGCTCCGAGATACTGTATAACTGCGAGATCTCGTCCATGCAGTCGACATATTCCTTAACAAGCTTTACAGACTCTCCGCGTCTCCAAGGCGAGTTCCGCCGCTTCCTCTGCCCCTCGTTAGCAGCAATAAGCTATTGGGTGAATGCAACCTCACCAGGTCCCGTACGATTGGCAGATAAGCGTGCTGTATGTCGGTAACGCTTTCTCCTCGGGCAGTAGGGGTGCTCTCATATTCAGCAATTAGATCGACAAGCAAGCATTTCACGTCAGCCGGCACAAGACCGCTTTCGGATTTTGTGAAATATTTTATTCGAATAACTTCCAGCACAGACTCATGGGCTTCATCGAGGCGAGGCTTGAATGGTATTTGAATCTCATTGGATAGATGATTGTTGACATAATTTACTCCTGCGCTAGGAGACATTGTCAAGAGGTAGCCTATGGTATCATCAAACTCGGTGTTTCCCATCACTGTGAAAGCACTAACCGTCTGATCTGTGAAAGCAGTGGAGTGGGTCTCTGATCAAGACTGCGTCACGATACTGTGGATGGCGACATAGCATCTGCTTACTGAAACTTGAGGTCTGAGGTCCTGTCTCTACATCGAAGTTAAAGAGACTGCTGCGAAATCCATCCCCAAGCTGCCATGGCATATTGGAATGGATGGTGTTCCGAAAGTGGCTCTCCATTTCTACTTTCCAATTATCATCTACATGGCCTTCGGAAGCTTGACGATTGTCAAATAGCCATGATTTGAGCACGAACTCAGGTCCGTTGGAGTCCCGAAAGATGTTCCAGATGTCTAGCTGATCTTGAAGGAATTGGCGATCTCTAAAGCTCAAGACATCACATGCATGATGGGGCCCAGTTCGCTGGAAAACCTCCCCTTTTTGACCTGGAAGGTCAGAAGAACTGATGTTTGCTTTTTGACGTAGCGAAAAGAAGAGATCTCTCGTCCTCTAAGCTCTCGATTAGATTGGCCACTCCTGCATTGACAGATAACAAAGAGCTTGAAGCACTCACATTATGCACAAGGCCCAAACCTACAGGTACGTGTCTACTTTTGATCAGCCCGGGATGATGGTAATACTCTACCGGACTTCCGCTCACATCCAACGCACAATCACCCAGTCTGGTTTCGAGCTAAAGTCTGGGAGATTTTCCTATTAGTAGGATCTGGAGCCTGCTGCATAGGGCCTCACGAACATAGTCTGACATTATCGACATTGGTTTTGAACCGCTCAGACCGGCCCTCACCGAAGTCACAGATAGTGGCGCTTAGCAGTTCATGTGGTGGGAAATAATACGCCACCAAAGAACGAAGCTCGTTGTTGCTTGGGCGTATGGACAGCACTGGCCAAAATTTGCTGAGTTGCAGTTGTATAAACGAATTCCGGCGCCTTGCTTCCCTATTGTGCCATTGTCTGAGCCTTGCAAGTACTTCACGGTGTGGCTTCAAGTCTTCCTTGATGTCTTCAATGCGTCGCGAAGTGGCTTTGTGGCGCTGGAAATCGAGAAGCTCTTTCGCACTGATTCCTGGTATTGGGCGTAAAAGCTGATCAGACCCTCGAAGTTCAGAGCTGAATTCTGTGTCTATGCGATTCCCAACGACGATACTCTGCAAGGGCGCTGTGGATTTTGGATACAAATAGGAGATATTTTCAGACGTAATTGGCTCTTGATTCTCCATGCAATTTCAAGCAAGATGCGATGCTGCGCAAAGATGGTGCAGGATGTTGGGACAGTCTTACGAGCTTTTTCATCATCCGAGAGCTATTAGAGAAATGGTGAAATACAAAATAAGGATGAGAATGACTGGAAAGACCTGCTGCTATACAGGGCAAAGTGCCAAGCCAATGAAAGAGGAAGGTGCAGTTAGCCTTGTGGGGGCCAAAATCATCGCAACCACTAAGCGTGTGGTGAGAAAGCCGATGTGGTTGCTATTCTAGGACACGCGGTTAACGCTCACATCCTCAGTGCGCTGTCTAAGAGTTCTGAACACAGCTCAATGCCAACATGCTTTGAAGAACCAAGTCGTCTGAATGAAGTACATGATACAGGAGAACCAGGCAATTGTTTTACATATCGAGCATCGTGAAAAGGTCCCGGAAGTGATAAAGACCGTTGCGTTATACAAGAAATCCTCCGTATATAAATGCTTTCCCTAGCATGAAAATCAGAACGYGTTTAAAGCGCCACTATCACATATATCCGTGACAATTCATGGTATCATCGTACCGGTCCCAAAACGAGCCATTACTTTCAATTAATGCGGAAACCATGCAACGCCGCACAAAAATTCATCATAAGGGAAGTTCACATGACGAGGCATTTGTTCCCTTTCCTATCCCCTTCAGCTTCAAACCCATCACTAGTATCTTGTACATTGCTCTTCGCTTTCTTTCTCCTGCCTCCGAAAAACCCCCTCTTATGATACCCCTGCATCGGCACTCTATCCAAGACCAGAGCTGGCCCAACACTTTGACTCCTAGCACGGCCGTCACTACCAGTGGCTCGACTTCTCGATCTCCCTCCACCGTTCCTCGTGCCTGGACGGCTGATATATGATGATACGCTTTCGATTGTATCGAGACGCCGCGGTGTAGGCCGGAGAAGGGCAGGTGATGAGCGCGAAAATGAATTTCGACTTGTCAATGAGGTAGATGGGGAGTGGGAAGAACCGGGCGTAACACTACCGGCTGCGCCTAGAGCTGCGCGTGGTGGTGAGGGAACGGGGTAGCCCTGTTGGGTGACGAGAGTGGGGACTTGAGGACGAGATTGTGGAGGCTGGCGAGTACGTTGCTGAAGATTAGCGATTTGTTGGGCACTTGGCATGTTTGCTGTAATCAAATTGAGGTCTTGTTGGTGCTGATGATACGCTGATGGCTCAGATCTGGTGGTATTCTGTGGTGCAGTTGCTGAGGAGTAGCGACGGTTTAGTGATTCGACGCTCGAGTTGGTGGGCGCGGGTGGAAGGGGGTATTCCAGGCGCTGTTGGAGGTTGGACCCCGTTAAGGTTAGGGGAGAAGATGGTGACCCTTCACCGTGAGTCGGACTACTTGGTAGGGAGACAGATTGGATATGATCAGGTCTTCGAGGCATTGGCGGCTGGGGTTCTATTGGTGGCAGCTGAGATGCATTGGGTCTTCGTAATGAGGTGGTAACGCGGCCAACTAAAGCCGACATTGGTCGCCTGCTCGAAGAAGCTGAAGGCTGCCGTATTGTACTGGAAGGGTGACCGGGCTCGTCACCAAAAGAGAAGTCAAGACGAGTCAAGGGACTAACCCTACCGGATGTTGGTGAGAGCGAATCCGATGCTGACCGCTGACTTTGATCAAGAGGCGCCGGTTCTTCGAAACTTCTCTGCCTCATTGGCATAGCAGACCTTTCCGGAAATGAGCTGATTCTTCGCGAGGCTGTAATGGGGGACGGGTTCCCATAGACGGTTCTGGCCCGGCTCGGCCGATCTCGTGAAGCTGCAGACCTGCCTCGTTGAGCACGTTGGGTGGCCTGAGGCATCAGCGTCCTACGAAGCTCTTCAGGCAGCGGCCTGTCCGACGTTTCTGTGTAGGGCGGCGGTGGAGGTACCCAGTTGTCAGCGTCGCTCTCGTGAGGCAGTTCGGTACGATCACCCGGACGCCTGAATTGCACGCGGCCGTCGTCAACAATACGCGGGCGTTGTGGATTGCGCTGACGGTTGGCAGCAACGGCCGTGGCAGACCGGTACAGTGACGTACGAGATCGAGGCTGATTATGAGAGTATGGCCCATCAAAGGCCTCAGTAGCCTCTCCCAAAACAACACCTTCTCTAGGGGAAGAGCCGCCTGTTACTCCTGCTTCAACGTGAAGCTCGCTTGCAGTGCCGGCAGTGAAGCTACGTGCTGCTGCTGCTGCATTCGCATTCGCTAGAGCGTTAGCAGTGGGAGCGAGTGATACGTTAGATGGCAAAGCTGGCGCAGCCGCCAGTACGTCAGCCCTTGAAATGGCTTCTCTCTTCACTGTTCTTTGCCGTACAAGGGCGACTTCGGTATCCATATCCATGTCCTCTTCCTCCAATAGCTCTGGAGTGTCATTGCCAACCTCCAACGTAATACCTTCGACCTTGCCATCATTAGGAGTAAGATCGAAATCTAAGATGACCAGTCTACCTCCGTCAACAGACGCGAACCCTTCTTCTTCAAGCTCCAGATCCCCAGAAATTCCGCCAGGAGCAGCAATGACTAATCGCTCTGCAAGAGACTGGTGCCCAAATTTCTCGTGCCTTTGATTCACCCAGCAAACGCCAGAAACACCTGGGATCTCAGCAACGCTTCTGCCTTTAGCAAAAACATTTCGATACTTATCAATCAGGACTTGCCACTTTGGTAACCTCGCTAGCTCGGCAGCTTCGCCCCGAGTAAAGTCTCGCGCTGGACTTTTGGGTCCATTAGAGGATGTGGTTGGACTAGCGGAACCACTGTGCGAGCTGGGATCATCGCTCTGGGATACAGTAGATGTRTCAAGGCCTTCAGGAATGCCGTATAACCACACTTCCTTATCCAAAAACCCTGCAGCTACAAGCTCTCCGTACTCACTTGAAGCGGGTAGTGTGCACGGCAACAGTCTTCTCCTAGTATTGCGTGGGCCATCTCGACTAGGGAGCTTAGGCCCAGTGAAATACGTAGTGCCATTCCTCAAGTCATCTGTACGAACTGCCCTGAAGCTTTCAAAGACCTTATCGTAGGTAAAGGTCCAATTCGCATCCCCGTCGGAGCGATTCGGAAGCAGTGTCGCATTGCTGCAATCGCGGCTGCTGTTCGGGAATATGATTTGGGAAGTCCATAGATGGCTGATCTGTTCGGAAGCAGGTAGTTCTTGATGCTCGTCGGTGTAGTACGGCGCAGACAGAACAACGGTATTTGGATTTTTGCTTTGCTTGGTCGTTCCTAGAAGCATTGAGCCGTCGCATGAGAAGCTCAATGCATCCACCCTGTCACATTTGATTGCCCTATGATCTAAACCCAGCGCATCCGGAGCCAGCGAATGGACTTCGATCCCACCGTCGAAGGCAGCAGCGAGTACCTCACCATTGGGAGCCAACGCTATCGCATGGGGAGCATTGTCGAGCGAGACAGCGCGAATATGCTTCACATTGAGGTTGGTGAGATCGTACACATTGACTTGGTGATCGGTCGAGAGTACTGCTAGGATCGAACCATCGTTGAGTATTGTAGCGGAGACTGGGCGCCTCAATACTTTGAGCTCCCTTTGCACGGAGATCTTCGGTGACACCGTATCAATGACATATATGCGAGACGAGGAGAGACCGAGAACCCAATGGCCATTTGGCGAAAAGCAGAAGTCGAATGCTTCACCGCCGGGAAATGCTGCAGAAGATGTAGTAGTTGTAGCGATCAAGCTCACGATGGTCCGACGTGGTTGCAGATATGCTTCGAACAGATTCCGCTTGACTTCCCGAGCAAATAACCGCTTGAGCTCTGGTAGGCTATCATCCGTGAATGGGCCGCTGAGTACATTATGTGATCGAGAGAAAGATGGGCAGCGTGAGAGATGATAACCGTAGAGCTGGGGCGTTTGCGATGCCTCGCGCCAGGCACGGTCGACGACAACGAGGGATGCGAAAGTCTCTGGGTCGGTAAGATAGAGAATGCTGTAGAAAATACGTATGAGCGTCCAGCATGGTTAAGATTGAAAGTACATAGAAAGGGTCAACTGGAATACGTACGTCTCGCGAATCTCCGATGGTAGAGCCATTAGTCCATGTTTCTTTGAAGAGAACTCTTTGCCTTTGCCCTTTTCTTCACCACTCGCAGTAACACCCTCCTGTACCTCGGGATCCTGTTGTTCTTCAATCAAATCTGCGTCTTCGTTTTCGCTCTCTGGCAAAGCCACATCCTCCGCTCCGGGCCAAACTTCGGATGGATCCTCCGCCATGTTAACTCTTGAGAGGTCATGTATATTTAGCACAAGACATCTGTCAGCTTAAGATTACCTTGCCCCTGAGCTTTGATTGTGTAGGCATATTGCGCCGGGGATGGGGCTGTGATAAACGTCTTATTGCTATGCCATGGGGGTGGGAGGGAGCGGAGCGGCTGCGGAAGGCCCATCTTGCGGCTCCCATGAGCTATCTGCCGAGTCGAGCCTAAGTATCGCCCCTTTTTGCTCGTTCATGCGAGCTCTAAGCTTACTAAAAGAGTATCTGATACAGGGGGGCCTCTCTGTGTCGGGCCATAATTTGTTGGTGAGGTCCTTACCAATGTGGGAATGAAACCCTTTGCTCTCAAGTACTATCCTACCTAGCTCTACATTATTTTCCTTGTTTCATGCAGTGAAATCCAAAATTAAAGTTCTCGATATTTGTATCTTAGTTGTACAAGTTGTCGTGAAGAAGATAATGTACAYTTTTAACAAGATAAATCCTTACTCCAGCCACGCTATGAGTGGATTGAAATGTCGATTTGAGACATCGTGAAACCTGCAATAATTCGCCAGCAACCATCTACTATTGCTTCTCTACCCCACTATTCCCTCCACGACCAAACGGGAAGATGTTAGTAATACTCGATTTCATTCCCTTCATCGCCTCTTCCGTTGCCTTCTTTTCCTCCGCCTCCATCTCCTTCAGCCACTTTGCCCCGTTTTCTCGTATCTCCCTGTCGAGTTGCTCATACTGTTTCTGTCCTCTCTCGCGTATTTGGTCCGGTAATATCTTACCCTGCGCGAACCCATCTGATAAGCTGGGCTCCATGCCGTCCTGCGCTCTTGCACCACTAAGAGAGCCTAGAAAGCCCACTGATCGTCTCGGTCGCTTGCCTTGCTCTGCTTCCATCTGCTTATTAAATTCGGCTCTGAGCTTCTCTATACGTCGAGCATATTCGGTGGGAATGTGAACACCTTGGAAACTTTTCAATACAGCTCGTGTGTCGACATCCCCTTTTCCTTTCTCGTTGACATTCGCACCAATATACTCTAGGAAAGGAATGTATGAGACAAGGTCCTTATCTTTCGGATCACCCGTCCATTTTGGTAATATGATGGCGTTTTCAGGTTGTAGCTTTGCGTGTGCTGGATTAGTGTCTAGCAAAATGACTTTACTCAAGTCACGGTTGAGGTATGAAAGATCCTGACAGACCGTTAAACCAGTTTTCGCCTGATATTGGAGGGATCTTCACCTTGATGTAATCACCATCTTTATATTTCGTGCCTTCCCGAAACAAAGGCCACATGACAATCCTATACGGGTCCAGCTTCGCAATTATCGGCTGTGCAATCATTGACGAGACGCTCGTGAAAATGACAAGTTCGTAGTACTGGCTCAAATATCGCAGAAAATAATCCACCCCGGGTCTCTTCGCCATTCGCCAACCATGTTCCCTTGACCATTCGCTATGAACTAGCATATCCTCCAAGCTCAGGACGAGCGTATATGGTCTTTCCCACATCGGATCAGTATCTGGAAGTAGTTTAGGAAAAGCAGGTTCCGTGTAGTAACTCGTCGTATTGCTCAACCTTGCCATTACTCGATTGTAAAATGCCATAAACCCCCAACCAGATGGAGCATCCGGGTGCGCTAATTCTTCCTCCTCAGACTCCCAATTCCTCCCAAGGTAAACAGTTCCAATAGTTGTAGTCCCAAAGATCACCACATAGAACCAGAAAGCCATCCTATTCCGCCGTCGTTCCAGTGACGATATGTATGCAGTCTTCGGTAGGTCCCCTCCGCCTTGACCAGATTCTGACGGAGCTTCCGTGATGTTCAGACTTGATGGATTGGCTTTCGCGGACGAAGATGCCAATTCCGAGTCGAGTGTAGAGGGTATACCCTGAGTCAAGTCAGGCAAGGGCTGGGTAGGTTCTTGCTCTGAGCGTTGCCTTTGAACATCTGCAGGGTTCATGGCGGACGGCGAGGACGATTGAGGAGTTGTATTGCTGTTGGGGGTTGCAGATGTCTCAAATTCACCCTGAAGTTCGGAATATTCAGTATGAGCGTTCGACCCCCCCGGAGTTGTTGCGGTTGGGGATGCATGCTTTGATGCCTTGATCGCGTCTAATTCCTCTTGTAACTTTGCAATATCAGGAAATACGGATTCATCATGGTTCGAGGCAGAATGCTGGCCGGCCCGAGTTCCAGCACTTGCTGACACGTGATCTGATGGTCTTTGGGCGGAAGGTCCATGCCGGTTTGTAGATATTGAGGAGGAAGGCTCTCTGTACTCAAAGGGTCTCCGGGGCTTGTGGCTTTTGGCGTATGATCGAGATTGGAACGCTGGTAAAGCAACCCGTAAAGGCGCTCCTATATTATGAGGTCGCAGAGAGCGACCAGCTGCTCGTACGAGCATATCAAGGTCCCAAGAAAAGCCTGCCTCAGCTATTCTACTAATACATGAATGCGGGGCCTCATCAAAATTGAAGATCGCTTCGAACTTGTATACTTTCTACGATTGGAGAAATCTCGGGCCGAGGAGTTTCTCCTAGCGGCATGCACGCCTACCGTATGTAAACGATCTTTCTGCTCGGATTTGCAACATATGAAAGTTAAGACACCCGGCCCTTGAAATTTGACTCTGTGGTATCTCTTACTTCTCTGGTCACAGGGTTGAAGAGGCTGGGGAGACTGTTGGTGAGCCAATCGTGCAATCAAGAACGGCAGTGAAGCCTCCAATGACTTGTCAGTTCCGTTAGCACGGTACATACTTTCAGGCGTCTACCTGCATTAGAACTTCAACATTAGATATTCCTACGAATAACGTCTTCCACCAAGGACAATATATACTATTTCGCAGTGGTCAATATTCTCCAGGCACGTTTTCACCCGAAAGCCATCCCACAAAAGGCAAATTTTTGATTTCACAGGAGTACTATGCTACAGCATTGCGAACTTATAATTTGATCGGGACAAATCAGACACTCTTGCGTTTTAAGCGGACTCGCTGAACGTGAATTTCAGGCGCTGCTATCCCAATGTCTTGGCCTCGCGGAATCCTGAAAGTTAGAGCCTCCAATATCTCATCTGAAGAGCTTTCTGGGATGAACATTATGTCCCAACACTTCCGCTTCTTCGACCTTCCTTTCGACCTTCGCTACAAGATCCTGGGTCATCTCCTCGTTTCAGGTCAAGTTATCGATCTGGAGCCAATCTTCTGCTACCCAAGACGAGAACGCCTGTCCCTCTTCCTTGTCTCGAAAGCCTTCCACTCCGACGCGTCTTATGTCTTCTACAGTAGCCATACCTTCCGTATCTTTCCCACAAGTGGCCGCTACTTTGGTAACAAGACACGTCCCCTCCTGGCTAGACTCCCTTCACATTATCAGAGGTCTCTGGTTTCATTAGAGCTGCGATTGGGGCCTGGCTGGACCTGTCCCCCGGCTTCGTGGAAAGTGAATGATGCTTTAGGTTTGGAGAATATGGTCGCCGTGAGGTCCCTGAAAGTGTTTGTGGAGATTGACCCTTCGCATGACTTGTTTCAGGGGTTTCGGGTGGGCAAGGATTTCTATACTCGATTTTCGACCGAGCTGCTTGAGCAGATCATTCGACGGCTTCCTGCTCTCGGGCGGGTCGAATTGGATGGATGGCCGTCAGTCATGCGGGAGGGGCCGTTGATGAAAAGACTTGTAGAAGTGACTAGAGCGAGTGGAAAGACGGTCGTGGAATTAGGTGCTCAGAAGGTATCTGAGTCTGAGAAGAATAAAGGCCTCATGCTTCTAGCCCAAAAGCTGTCGGTAAGCAAGGCGGTAGATAGCTGGCAGTTATAGCACAGTATTTGCATGATCTAAAAAGCCCTTGGAAGCTCATCGTACTGAGGACCATCTGCCTTGCGTCTCAAGAATCTATTTACCATGGCCCAGGCGCCGTCGCTATGATACATGTCAAGAGTCTATGCTACAACAAACTGGGATTTTAAGATTATGAGCGGTCTATAACTCTTCGTCGAGATCCATCGACCCGTTCTGATTTCCATTTGTCCCATTCGTCTTGACAACTGAGGCCTCCTTGTCCATCATTTGCCTTGATACGGATACGATGTTGTCTTCAATCAGCTGTTGACCGACATCCTCAAGGTCTGGTTTCCAGTCAGTACAAAAGCAGACCAGAAGTGAATATGAAGGGCGTCCTACGCTTCTTAGGATCAACTTTGCCAACGTATCTCGTTTTGAGCTGATCCTTGGTGAGCTCGGTCTCCTCCTTCACTCGCTTCTCATAGCCTTCCGCAAGTCCAACAAGGCGCTTCAACTTTTCCTGATTCCTCTCTCCCTCCTCTTTGAAGTCATCCATTTGTAAAGCCTCAGTCCAAACGTGCTTATGTAAATTCATCAGCATATTCTCTTCTAAGCCGGTCTTGCGATAATTGATGCCAATGCTGTAATAGTGCCTGTTGAGGCCGTGAATGAGCGCTTGTATTGATGGCTTGTTGAGATGACCAAGATTTGATGTTGTTTGTCGGGGCTCGTGACCCATCATGAGTGTTTGGGGATTGATCAGCCGGAAGGCATCGATCACAACTTTGCCTTTGACCGATTGTATGGGGTCAACGACTACCGCGACAGCGCGTGGCGTGAGCTGCTCGAAGGATTGTTGCGTGTTGATGTCAACAGATGATAGCCAGCAGCCAAACCCGGGATGTGAATGGTACCACCCTACCACAGTCTCTTGTCTGTATCATGTTAGTCTCTGATAACCCAAACAAGGGTCATCGAGATCCGTATACCTTCCAGTTTGCCTTAGCATATCCATCATTTTGGTTTGAAAGACAGGGTCCACGGCCTCGACGCTCACACCTGTTCCGCTCTGTGGCATGGCGAAAACATCGACGACCCGTACAGTGTAGTCATCCACAAAGTCTCCCAACATCAGGCCCATTACCTCCATAGGTACACCAGCGCGCCCATGCCTGAGCATTTTTAATAGAGCTAATGATGATATGTAGACAGTTTCTGAATTATCCACCAAGTTGGAGTCCTGCATTGGCGGCTGATTAGCACAGGGTCGAGTAGCACATTGTTAAGAGCCTTGAAGGCGCTTGCATGTTCTCGAATCAGGGTTATTGCAACTACGAAGACTTACAGCTCCCGGAGGTGCTGAGTTGCCTCCCATACCTCCAGCGCGGAACAGGCTGTTCAGACGATCCATCGCTGTCGAGACGGAGTCGAAGATCTATCGGAACAAAATAAGGCTGGTCGCTCTGGTATATGGTCCCGTCAACTTTCATGAACACCTTGGAAAGATCTGTGCAAAACGTGTGAACTTTGAGGACCTGCTTACAACTGGCAGAGACATGAGATATGATCGACAGCATCGATTCTCGGGCCGTTTTATGCCCCATTAGGTGCTGTCTTAGCGCATCCGGGGTTCAGCCACTAGAGCTCAGGAAATGGCTATAGATTCCTTTCGTAACCCATTATAACTTGTTATAAGTGATATTGCAGAATCGTTCAAAGTGCTCCTTCCCATTCTCTCTCTTCTTCGATACTTGTCCCCAAAGTATTCCCCAAATGCTTCCATAAGGTTAGAGGAGAAGCCGAATTTAGATCATCCGGGGTTGCTCTACCACTTACACGAGCGACACCAGCGCCGCCAGGGATACTGAGCCCATACAAAATGGCCAATCTTGCACCTATCGACTTGCAGTCAAGTGCTCCGACTGCAAGCCAAAAGAAGACCGTCGCATACTTCTACGACGCCGATGTGGGCAATTATGCCTATGTAGCAGGACATCCTATGAAGCCTCATCGCATCCGGATGACGCACAGCTTGATCATGAACTTCGAATTATACAAGAAGATGGAAATCTACGTAAGTCATTTGCCACAGCTCCATATCTGATTCAACCTGCTCCGGCTTCGTCCACGCTGCCAGCTATTCAAAGATGTGTCTTCCCACTCCTTGAAAGCCCGCTATCGTCCCCAGCGGAAACCTCCTTCATACGTGATTGGCATACTGGAGCGGTATTGGCTGACTATTAGTAGCGTGCGAAGCCTGCTACCAAGCTTGAAATGACGCAGTTCCATACCGATGAGTACGTTGACTTTTTGAATAAAGTAACCCCCGACAATATGGAGGCATATCAGAAGGAGCAAGGTCGTTTCAATGTGGGAGACGATTGTCCAGTCTTTGATGGTCTCTTTGAGTTCTGTGGTATCAGTGCGGGGGGAAGTATGGAGGGTGCCGCACGTCTCAACCGTGGTAAATGTGATGTCGCAGTCAATTGGGCAGGAGGACTACATCATGCCAAGAAGAGCGAGGCCAGTGGGTTCTGTTATATTAACGGTGAGAGTTACACTGTACAACTCCTGCTATATCTTTCTGACATATACTTGCTTTCCCAGATATCGTTCTTGGTATCCTTGAACTCCTCCGCTACAACCAACGGGTATTGTACATTGACATTGACGTCCATCATGGCGATGGTGTTGAAGAAGCATTTTATACCACCGATCGCGTCATGACGGTGTCTTTCCATAAGTATGGAGAATACTTTCCCGGTACTGGTGAGCTTCGAGATATTGGGGTCGGTCAAGGGAAGAACTACGCAGTCAACTTCCCACTACGTGATGGTATTGACGATAGGTCGTACAAGGCCATATTCGAGCCTGTCATAAAAGCTGTCATGGAATACTACCAGCCGAACGCGATTGTTCTTCAATGTGGCGGTGACAGTTTGTCGGGTGACCGGCTCGGATGTTTCAATCTCAGTATGGAGGGCCATGCAAACTGTGTCAATTTTGTCAAGAGCTTTAATCTGCCACTGTTGGTTCTTGGTGGAGGAGGTTATACTATGAGGAATGTGGCACGGACGTGGGCCTATGAAACTGGTCTGCTGGTTGGTTCCACGTTAGGTCCGGCATTGCCATATAATGACTACTACGAGGTAAGTAGGTGAATCCTTGGCTTGGGAACCTTGCTGACTTCCTGTCTAGTATTATGCACCGGACTACGAACTTGATGTTCGACCTTCCAATATGGACAATGCTAATTCTCAAGACTACCTAGAAAAAATAAAGATTCAAGTCATTGAAAATCTGAAGCGGACGACCTTTGCACCATCCGTCCAGATGACCGACGTTCCTAGAGATCCAGAGGGAATGAATGACGAGGCTGAAGCCGAACTTGACGATGCAGATGAGGATGAAAACCCTGATTCGAGATACACCAAGCGAGGATGGGATAAATATATGGAAAGGGATGACGAGCTAGATCCCAGTGACGACGAGGAAGAAAATGAAAACAACGGTGTACGTCGACAACCGAATGCTCCGAAGAGACGTCGTAATATGATGGACTACCAGAACCCTTTAGCAGTGCCTGACGATGGTGCTGTATCAGCTCGCAGTGGCCGTAGCCCTGCTGGAAGCGCGAACGGTATTGGCTCGCACACTGCCTCTGATGATGGGCAAGAAGGCTCACAACTGAGTGATGAGAGCGAAGGCGGGGCTTTCAATGGCGCTCGTGAGGACTCATTGTCTTCTGGCAACCGTGACATGGACGATGACGATGTTGATATGGCAGATGCGCCAGCAGGTGGCCACTTGGCTGCCGAGGGCCCTCAGGAAGCGACACCACCTGACTCTCCCCCTGCTGCGCCTGCTAACTCTACTGTCCCTGCACAAGATCCCAGCAACGATATGGTAGACGAGATAGATGGCGCGGAAAACCCAGAGGAGGCCACGGAAAGCCATGACAACGGCCAAGTGGCCATTGCCGGAGAAGACGGCGCTGAAGTCGAGCACGCTTAGTCTTCTGTGGGAGACTTAGGGTGAAACGGTACCATATTGAAAGATCTCCTCCTCTGAAGCTCGTGGAGTATGTATCTCCATTTCATGAAGCCTGGCCAACAGGCCCGGTTCTTCGCCGTGATGAACTTGCACATTCCGAGTAGGACGCCACTTCTAGCTCAGCTCAGCCACACGCCTGTCTCTCCCTCTTGTTCAATCTACTAATGCAATATATCTCGATACGTACGCGGCCCGTCTTCTTGACGCTTGTACATTACCAACATCAATATTGCGAGGGTGCTATAGATAGATCTTTTCCTAGAAGACTTGGCGGTCGCGCCTTCTCGGCACACAGGGAGACGACCCAGGGGTTCGGGCTGTTCAAGCATAGCGAGATCAGCGCAAATAGCCGTAGCCGGGGTCTTTGGTTATCGATTCCACCAAGAGATGTTTCAAGGTAGAGCATTCACGGGGCATATTCGATACTCGGTGTGCATCACATCGGCTACTCCACGCCACGTGAAACTGACCGCTTACCTCCTCATGTTCTATGTTGGTTGCAGTCGAGCATCGATCGCAGTTGAGATTGGCCATTCCGATAATAGATGCATCACATGTCCATTCCACCGGCTTTACTACCTAGGTTCTACCGTTTCACCTTATTGCTGCTCATGGTGGGCACACATTCCGTGCGCGGTTAATTTTCGCTATATAACCCCGAGCACAGTACAGCACCACCATACAATCCCAGCACCGATTTATATCAAATTCCTACTCTACCAAACGCTCCAGCCAGAAAGTTCAATCCATCTCGCAAGCAACCTCAAAAGTCACTGTCGCGGACTCAATCCTGTCGCACATCCTCATAAATCAGCAATAAGATCCCGTACTACCATACTACCACCGAAGACTACACCGGCTTCTCCAATCAACATGTCGTCACCTGAAATCCCTCTCACAGATAATAAGTTCAGCGCAAACTATTATAGCGACGGAGCCCACACAATCATGTTCCTGGACGACCCCCATGCTTGTGGACCCGTTGGCCTCGATCTAGAGACCTTCCTTGATTCGCCACAGCTGCGATCCGTTGAGAACTTGCATACTGTGATGAAGCTATTCCGGGTGCCTGAGCGCCATTCGATCGAAGATTGGGTCGCTGTCCCCTGGGAACGTGGCCACCTACGAATCCTTCAACGTGTCCTGGACAAGTTAAATCAAGCGAAGGCGGGCAGGGACGGTCCACTGCTGAAATCTCTCACGCTCGAAGATCTGTCTGATTGGAGATCCATTGGCAAGAGGAGCATCATGGAAAATGAGGATTGTCGTGCTCAGTTTCAAAAGACGGCTCAGGACGCCGGCGTCACCCTGCAATGAAAGTGGCCCTCTGACTTCGGTTGTACAACCCCGCGTCAGGTAGCAGAACGTGGCTCTGCGATTGAGGTGGAGGAAGAGACGAGGATCCAGGCGATCTCGGATGGTGAAGTYACCCAAGTCACGGTACACCAGCAGTTTCTATTCTTTTAGATGGATAGTCACTTCATCCACATTTCACATCCTAGTTCAAATGCCAATCTTTCTCAGAGGATTATTCATACAAATTGCTTTGCATATCTCTTTCGATGTCTCTCATGTCGCATCCTACTAACACATCCAAAGCTTCCCTCATTTATCGTGTCCTTTCATTCCACTACCAGCCGCTAATCTAGGAGGCGGTAGACGCATCATCATCCTCATCCCCACCCTAAGGATCAACATCACCCTCATAGCCCGAAATACCACCTTCGCTAACAGGGGATGCAGTACCCAGCCAAGCAGCATTCTCAACCCCACCTGCTGCTCCTACATCTCGACCCGCACCTTCCGTCTGCTCATCATCACCACTTCTTCCACCATCCTCCACTTCACCTTCCTCCATCGAATCCCTCATACTCTTAAACGAATCATCATCCCTCTCATCCTCACTATACAATCTACGCCTATCCAGATGCGGATGATCATCGACCCAATCACCCAAATTGGGATTGCGAGGACTCCACCCCGCATCCCCATCGACCCTACCCTCACCACCACTGTCCTCCTCCTCCGCATCCTCAACCACCCTCGTCCCTAAATTAGTAACCGTGATAACCACATCATCAATCTCTCTCCTCTCCTGCGCAACGACGATCCCAACACGGTCGCCATCATCACCTCTTCGCTCCTCATCATTAGCTCTTCGCTCATCATCATCATCACCTCTTCGCCTTTCATCATCATCTATTCCCTCCTCATCATGACCTCTTTGCTCCTCCTCCTCCTCCTCCTCCTCCTCATCCATCATCTGCACTGCTATTTCATTCACACAGCTGTCCCCTATACTCACTACGCTTCCTATATCCCCGCCATCGGAGGAGGGCGTGAGACGCACAACTCTGGCGTCCCCGCTATTGAATACTCTGGCAGTTTCGGTGACGCTAACGATGGGACTTGGTAGCATGAAACTACTTATTGCGCGGTCCGGCACTGTTGGCCGCCGCTGTGATGGTCCACCCTGTGACGGTTCAATTGTTTCAGCTTCGTCCTCCCTTTCACCAGCTTGTTGATCCTCGGTACCGGTTCTTTCCAATTGCGATTCCAAACTTGGTGAGAATTGCGATCCAAAATCCCTCCGTTGGGTTTGAGTGGGACGCACCATCATGATACCCTGTCCCGTCCTGGACTCCCTGGCCCTCTTCGCATACTTCTTGGGGTGAGCTTCTTCGGCCTTACTTTTTTGCTCGAAAGTTAGGCGCTTCCACTCCGAATAAGCTTCGTTGTTCCTTCGTTTTCCCCTGTCGATTCGGTTGGAGGGCTGGATACTCCAGCCTTGACGACAGTAGCGCCGCAGGAGAAAGAAGAGGACGATGAGGACGCCTATGGCTACGACGCTGCCGAGGCCGGCGCCTATGCCTTGGCTTTTCGCGGAGATTGAGTGCTTCTTAAGAGGTGGAGGGGATAGACTAGGGGAGGGTTTGCCTGGCGGAGGTGCTAGTATTGAGGAAGGGTGAGGAACAGATATTGAGGTGGCATGAAGTGCTGACTTGGGCGCGGATTGAGGGTCTGTCTCGTGGGTTGTTCCAGCTATTTTCACAGACTTCGGTACTGTTTTCGCCTGCGAACTTGGTACCGGCCTAGTTTTCGATCTGCCTGGGCCGAATATTCTCTCTAATGCGAGATCTACCAGAGACGATAAGGGATTTGATGATGTGTCTCGTTTTTCAACTTCGTCGCCGGAGCCAACATTCCCTCTTCGCTTTTCGATTGTTTCTTCTCGCAGACTGAACGCCATGTAGCCTTTCCGAGTGGTCATATGCTGCGCTGGGGAGATTATGGGTGCCATGTTGGTCTTCAAGTATTTAATCTCAAGAATTATGGTGTTCAAATTGTAATTGAAACCTGTTTTCTGGTTCACTTTCTAGCTCTGGATTCAAGGAACCTGATGTTCAAGTATGCGTCGTTGCTTGCAAAGTGATATGCGACAGAGAAGAGGGGGTGGGAGGAATTTGCGCTGGAAGTCCAGATTCTTGAGGAAGAACACCAAGCTTTGTGGCTTCTCAACAATACTGTAGGGCTGGGGGTGGATACAGAGTATTTAACAAATAGGATCTCTTCTTTTTGCATATTTTGAGTGGGCTGAAAATGTTTGAGGAATAGTCCCCACCAGAGCTCAAGTAAGTTCAGTAGAACCAGAGGATTCTCACGGGCTCCGAGAGGAACGGGGCTTGATATCTGAAAGACCATGGTAGGCATGCTGCAAGTGGAGGACCTTGTTCGTTATATAAGCCATGTCCATGGTTGTATGGCCCTCGTGATCCTTGTATGGGAATTATGCAATAGGTGAATCTTGTTAGCTATATGATCCATGTCGTTGGACATGTGGGTCTGTAGGTTTCTGTGTGGAGACTAAATCGCATTGATATATCTGAGATAAGCTATTGGTAAGTTCTGTAGAGAATGTAATGCAGATGCTTATTGGAAGATCCAATCTTGAATATAATGAACAGCCTCGTGAATATTTAAAAAGAGCAAAGACGTAACCTAAATCATAACCATACAACTTTACCCGGGAAGGCTCTCGAACCTTAATGTGCTCAACCTGCTCTCAGCCACCACCTCCACAACCACCTCCACCTCCACAACCGCCACCTCCGCCCCCTCCGCAACCTCCGCTTCCACCGCACCCCCCAGCCGCACCTCCCCCACACGCACCACCCGCACACGCCCCAGCAGCTACCCCCCCTCCACAAGCACCCGCACAACAATTCCCCACCGCCCCAGCCGTAAAATTCGCACAAGCAGGATTCCCAGCATACATACCCGGCGTAATGCACGGATCGCCCATATACGGCGCATAATACGGCATATACATCGGATATCCCCACGCATAAGCGTACATGTACTCATCCCTACCAGGGGGCTCGCGTCCTCGCTTTCGAGCACGCTCGCATGATTTCTTGTACTCGCGCTCGAGTTTTTGCTGATGGATCGATTCCCGCAGCCGGGATCTGGCGGCGTCGCCGGCGTTGGCTTTGATGGCGTTGTGGGCGGAGATGTGGGGTGTGTTGTGGGGGTTGCTGTTTGCGGAATGGAGACGGGAGAGTTGGTCGTCGATGGCGGTTGTTTTGCCGAAGGCGCGGGAGAGGCTGGAGGTGTGGGATTCGCGGATGGCTTCGCAGTACCAGCATGTGCATTCGGAGTAGAGGTCTTTGAACATTTTTTGGTAGGTTTTGCTGGTCCATTCGAAGGCGGTGGAGAGTTGGGTTTCTTCGATTTTGTCGTCGTGGTCGATGTATTTGCCGGTGCGGCGGATGATGTGGCTGTAATAGGTTGGGGGGGAGAGCTGGTGCGTGTGCCAGACGAGGTCGACGTCAAGGGTGGGGACTGCGACTTTGTTGGGGTGAGAGGCGATGATGGTGATGTAGCGGTCGTATTTGGTGAGGATGCGGGCCATTGTAGAGTTGAGGGCGGGGGAGTGGATCCAGTCTATTGCATGCATTTTCTCGATGAAGGAGCCTTGACGGATTACGGCGCCGACGAGGTCCAAGGCAAAGGGGGAAGAATTCTCCCAGTAGTGGGACATCATTTTTCTTATGGTAATCTTTTCTTCTTTGGCTTGGGATCCGGCGAAGGAGTGGTTGGCTTTCTTCATCCACTCTTTGTCCCTCAATGCACCTTCAATCACTGAACGTACGGATTCCAACGAAGGCCTAGAGTGTAGGGGAGAAGTTTGTGTCAATAAGGACTCGTAGATAGCACTTCGCCCTCCGTCCGGACCTAGGATGAGACGATTGGGAAAAAGGGGTGGATGCTGTTCAATGCCACCGCGCGGTGCTCGAGGCAGACCTAGACAATGCTCAGCTTTTGTAAGAAAATTCATTATGATCAAAATACCATCAAGATCCAAGATAGTCCCAGGCATCGGTACGTCATTAGTAAGGAGCTCTTCCATATCTTGTCGGAACTTTAGGGTTTTCAGTAGGTCATGATCGAAAACGACCCCGCAACAAGCAGCGAACATGAAGTTCTGGTCTGTAAAGCCGTTGGCCACGATCTCACCTCCAAGCTTGCCTCGGCTTCCTGGGCTTGACGACCAGGCGGACTGGGAGTTCCACTTGGTCCAGGGGACAGAATGAGGCCTGGAACATATGGGGCATTTGATGCAGATGTTCTGATCATCGATGTTGTGCCATGAGTAGCCAGTCTTGGATTCGAAAAGGCCCATAGCTTGTTCAGTTGCCATGAATTCAAAGCTGTCATTGTCTATGCATGCATTGACGGCTGCCCATGGTAAGCCGGTCCTCCAGAACTTCAGCTTACCATAGCGGATACAGTCCTCAAGGAAATCTCGTGGATTGAGCTGATATGCATGCCATAGCATGATGACGTCTATTACCTGTTACTCGGGCTGGTGTCACTGCCAGATATGAGGAGGGCCTACTTACCGAGGGGGGGCAAGTTGTCGCAATTGAAGTCCAGACAAGCGCCCATGTGAACCTTCTGTTTGAAGGCCACCGGTATTTCACTCTGCTTCAACATTTGTGCATTAGGCTCTACGCATTCGGTCCACCATCTCTCGAATCGTTTGGCGGCTCTTGCAACATAGATTGCCCAGCGCTTCTCCCTGACTTTGACGAGAAKCTCAGCCTTTTCTTGTGCTGTAACTTTGGTGTCTGCAAAGCTGTCGCAGATGCCGAACAGGCCATCTTTGAGGGCAATATCTTCGCGAAGCTGATGAAAAGCTTCAAGAAGCTTCATATGAGCAATGCATTGGTCAGCAGTTGGAGTGGGGGAAGCATCGAGCTTCAAATTTGAGAAAGCGGCAGTGGCATCAGCGACATTAGAGTCGTTCACCGTGTATGAAGGTGGAGGGGAGGCTTTGGAAGCATCTCCTCTTTGAGCATCAGGAGGATTTACTTGTAATTTGCCCATGATGCTCAGCAGAGGTTGCAGTCACTAAGGTTGAGAGACAGAAAACTAGAGATCATACAGCTACAGGTCATACAGAGTATATGTAGTACAATGATCCATGGTCATTGCCGACTTTGAGCACATTGCCCGCTCTCAGCCTCACCTGTCGTCAGGCCAATGCATGGCTTGGCGCACTGCCCGATCTGCCTCGCTTACGGTGTACTTATAGAGACTTTTACTATCCTTAGAGATCGATGCATGTTTCTAGCGCCTTTCGAGAAGACTACACCCTGCGTTTTACCACGTGTCTTCACTTTGCCTCAAACTTTACACCTAGAAGTATACATGGACTGCATCTGACTGAGTGCTGCTTTGACCCTCGCAGAGGATGCCTTTCGGGGATACGTTAAGGGCGATCACAGATCTGCCCACGGAAGTGCCCAAGCTTGCTTACCCCAGCTGTCATACCATTGGTCCAATTGACCTTGTTAGGGGCCCATTCTCCACGGCTCTGGCCATTGAAACTGCCGTTTCAAGTCACTGGCATAAGGAGCACAGCTTTCTGCCATATGTGTTGTGGGAGGAGAGAATCTGCCCGCGTGGGCGCCCAAGCCCCGGTTGTCAATCCTACCTCAGCGCCATCGTTACATGTAAATGGGAGCTTGCTGCGATTCTGAGGAAGTGCATAGACCATCTTAATAGGTTCCCCACGACATTCGCTTATAAGACATTGTCGTGCATGACCTATAAGTACCTCTTAACTCCGTAGAATACTGTACTTCTAGGCGGGTGAAAATGCCCCCTGACAGCACAAGGCGGCTGGCGGGAACGCTAAGCCCTTGTGATACTAGCGTAAAGCCGAGGGACAACCTCTGGGCTATTGTTTACAGCAACAGCATGGTCCATAGCTTGATGATTAGGCTTTGGTAAAATATCTGTATCTTGAACGCTCAAGCAACCTCGAGGAAAATGTCAAAGAAAGAGCGGCTCACCGACGAGGAACTCCTGGCTCAGTTCGAAGGGATTGTAGACAACGAGACGCCGAAGCCTGGAGTGAAGCCTGCAGTAGGGGATCAAGACCCCGATGCACTTTTGGAGGAATTAGGCATATCAGAGAGGCCTAGAGCCTCAAGCAGACCCCACACACCTCGAACGCAGACAACCTCGACAACGAAGTCGTCACCCAAAGTTACTAGGACAGGCACACCAACATCCACGGATGGCGCACGGTCTAGCGAAGAGAAAGCACACTTGCGCAAATCCGGAGATAGCTCCCGATCATTTCATAATAGTTTCACCCCAGCAAGCAGTGGGGAAGGCGATATTGAGTCGGAAAAGTCAACCGTTCCCGAACCAGCCCAGGCGCAGAGTTCAGGAGGTGGATGGTGGGGGAGTGTTTTTTCTACGGCAAGTGCAGCTGTCAAACAAGCTGAGGCTCTTGCAAAAGAGATTAGACAAAACGAAGAAGCACAACGATGGGCGGAGCAAGTCAAGGGGAACGTTGGAGCCTTGCGAGGCTTAGGTATGCTATCATACCATGTTCCATCGCACATACTCATTCTGACCATTTCTTGTAGGAGGCGAACTCCGCTCTCGTGCCCTGCCTACTTTTACCAATATTCTCCATACCCTCGCCCCACCTATTTCTTCCCACGAGCGCCTCCAGATTCATATTACACATGATATCGTCGGATATCCTTCCCTCGATCCTCTCATCTATTCCACTTTCTCCCGTGTCATGGCGCAGGTCGAAGGAGGCGACTTAATGGTCATCCAAAGGGGCCACGAATCAATGCAAAGGCGAGGTTCAGAAGCAGAATACACAGGCTCGTTGAGCAACAACGGCTGGAGCGACGGCCCTTGGTGGAGACAGGCCACTGAGGCAAGAAATCTGGGAGCCGTCAAGGGTCTGGTTGAGGGAACGAAATTATCAAAAGTCAGCGCCGAGTCCTACGCAAATGACTATTTCGCGAAACGTGGCGGCGTAGAGGAAGCTGCCAAACAAGCAACCGAGGTCCTTAGTGAGAGCAACCCTGTCAGAAGCAGCGACATCTTCCTCGCCATCCAGGCAATAAGCCAAGCACCGCCAAAGGATCTCTTTGGAGGGTCTGCAGCCGAGCAGAAGAAGAGTGAAGGCATCGTCGAACCAGAGGAAGACGAGGAGTCCATTTGTTTTGCAATCTACCTCCACGACCCTATACATGGCATCACTTTCAATACCATCACCCAGACTATACCTCAGAAATGGATTGACTGGCTCGATGCCTCTGCCACGTCTGATCCCTCGGAGTCGAATTTACCAGACGAAATTGCCGAAATCGTCGAAAGTGGCGGCGTGGATCCCCGCGAATGGGTCGCTGAGTGGGTTGAGGAACTACTATCACTAGGCGTCGGGATTGTTGCTCAACGGTACGTAGCGAGGCGGATGGGCGTTGGACACGGTGGTCTAGGTCGAGGAAAAGCGAGGCAGGAGGCTTTGGAGTCGGGAGGCGGTGAGGCTGCGAGAGCTGTCTGAAGGAAGTTTATTGCATTTTTGGATTGAGTTTGAAGCAAGCTTGTCTGGCGTTGGGTGGTTTGTCTCCTGTATCGGGAAGCAAACGCCGTTTTTCATCGTTAAGGGGTATCTATATCTGTATTCTAGCTTAATATCGAACCGGACACCTCTGTCAATAGCATATCATTTTCTTGCTATACAAACGCCATCGCTATGCCCACTGACCTCGCACCAAATCAAATCATCCACGCATCCTTCCACACGCAATCCCTCTCATCTCCCACATCTCACACATCACCCCTTCTTCCCATCCCCACCCTTCTTCCCCTCCCCCCCCTCTCCCCTCTTCTTCCCACCCCCCAACATCTCCAAATGCCCCGCCTTCTCCGCTAATTGCCTCTCCGTCTTCCCTATCAACCCACTCGTATATTTCTGCATCCTTCATATCAGCAAACCCACCCCCCTTACCAATCATGAATATCTAAGGACAGACGCACTTTCGTTATCTTCTTCTGCTTCACTAATGCTTTTTTCTTGGGTGCGATGGTTCGTTGGCCTTTTTTGGTGGGGAGGGCGGTGGGGCTGTTGGGGGTGGGAGGGGGTGCTTAGTTGATGGGT
>KE598622.1:1529279-1545625 GCA_000444155.1 Cladonia macilenta KoLRI003786
GGGGGGGTACCGTCGGGAGGAAGAGGGTGTGATTTTGGATTTTTTGATGGTGCCTTGAGCCATGGTGAGGTGGGGATTGGGGGCTGGGTGGTCTGCTCTGGAGTGGACGTTGGTTTTTGCGTAGTGTGTGACGGACTGGAGTTGTGGGATTGCGGGCGGAGTTTAGCTTTCATTTATCTCCGGATACGCTGGGGAAGGCAGCTAAGGTAGGTTGCCGCTAGCGGGCGATCGTATCTTACGACGCCTTACGTCCATAACACCAATTTTGTGCATTGTGATGTGAATMCACTCTACTGGTGCTTACTGATAGCTGATCATTTAACCTGAAAGAATTTATTGTGCTTGAAGGTATATGAGTGAAAAAGGGATTCAGTTAGTATCACGCTCTCTTCAATTTTAGAGGACCGAAAAATATTTCATTTTTCGATCTACTCTTAACAGTATGTCCGTTATGTCGCATACCCCTGTCTCTCAACCGTCAGAAGCTGTCCCAAAGAATATTAAGGTGGTGTAGATTTCCATAATGAGTGTGTCGCATGCTCCAACGTGTTATTGTCGGAGCCCTGAATGGTGCACTAATCCTTGTCTCGTCCAAGTATGCCCATTGATCCCTCTCAGACCGAGATGATTATGACTGGCTCTGATTCATTTCAAATGTCTGCTAAGTCGTACTTGCGCATCATAGTATTCCATACGTACGTAAGGCGGGGAATCTGTGTGCTCGGAGCGGGAAAAGAGCGTAGAAAAGCAGCTGGGTCAACCGGGTAGAACTTTTGGTAATCTTCAACTTTTTCATCTTCGAAGACGGGGCCTTTATATGGATCTCGATCAGGTTGAAGGATCTCGTCGAGGAGATTAGGCTCATACATCCGGAGATTCCCAACAAGGTAATCCTTGAAATCATCGTACTCAGGCTGGTCTTGAATATTTCTCTCGTAATACTCGTAAAGCCCGCGCCATATCGATAGGCCCCCACCGAAATTTCTAGCGCGATACTTCCTTATGTACCATATGCACTTCTTAGGGACTGTCAATCCATAAGCACTATGCTCACGGGCAAAGTGATCGATAAGAGGCCGGATGTCGGGGTCGAGCTGGTCGGGGGGCATATTGGTTGGACGGGGACGGACGTATTTGCCTGGTGGGCACATTGGACATTCTCTTACAGCGCATATGGCCCGCAGGACCTCATGATGAAAGTCGATGTTGGCTCGCGCGATGTCATTGAGGAGTGGATCCTTATTGGGTTTGACAGCATGATCTAGACGATGTTTGAATTCTTCCTCGGTTCGGAAAATCTTGCCGCATCCGACAACTGCACATCGTAGAGGTCCGTCCTCTCCGTTCACGTACCAGTCCCTGTCCCATCCTGTGTTCCAGTCCCTGTTCCATGCCGTGAGCAATTGGGGTTGAGCCGCAGACATGTTGAATGACACTTTCTCTTATTGACAGCGTTAGATACTGAGGACTTGTAAAAGATAAACTGAGATGGGATTCAAAATGGTCAAGCAGCTCGACTGACTTGGTCGACAGCGAGATGGAATGTTCTGCAGTAGTTAAGGAAAGATGGTGCTGCGAAAGCATTCTTTTATAATCGAGCCTACTCATCAGGCAAGAGCCTGCTACCTCGCATAAACTCATGGTGTGCAGATCTCGGGTGGGCAAGCTGTGGCACAAGCCAACTTCGATGCACAGAATAGCAAGCCAAAGCCGCGCTGGGACAGCAATTATCGTGGATTGTGCTGATGCCTACTTTCATGATCCCAAAGCTCTGGTAAATCGTGCAGCCACCGCATCAGATATGCTAGGATAGGCGCAATGAAATGGCTGGGTGCTATTAGTGTGGTCCAGGTGCAGTTGTTTTTTCGATGACATATAAACACACCCCACTTTCTGAATTTRTGACCAATCTATGGGCTGCCTRAGAGCCGAGAGAATAGTTCACGAACTCAAGGCTGACCAGACGGCAGATAAATTCGTCCGAGTCCTTCAATAATTGGAAATGTTTCGTTGCATTGGGAAAAGGATCGGCAACAAGGCGACTGTTGCATTGCTCACACGCTTTCAAGTCCCGGAATTATGCAGCTGCCCTTCTCTCGCATAGGGCTATCCGCCCTGCAAAAGTAAATTCTGTTGATGCACGGATCTGTTATTGAATCATCATCGGGGCCCTACTCGTATAGCTTGTTGCACGAGCAATAGAAGATGATCACTCGCTTATCGGAGAACATACTCTATGCAGGCGACGGACGTAACCGTCAGTGCGGGACAATGACCAATATTAGCTGATCACAGCCTCTCCCGAAGAGCGAAACGTCTAGGCAGCGTAACGGATGCGTAACGGATGCGTATGCACTCGGGTCTATTGATGCGTTGGGTTACCCAAATTATTCAGCTACACGTAGCACATAATTCCACCGCCACTGGAGGGGTTGTTTCAGGCACCGTGACGGCTGCAGATATCCTGGGCCGAGTGAACGCAACGAGTTATCCGGCTTATTCCCTAACCGTAGCACACTCGGCCTCAACAGAATAGGCCTTCTGCAGATTCATCTTGCATTTCCACACCTGCATTGAAGCAGTCATCGAAAGAACGCAGCTGACAATGCTCGGTGTGGGGGCTCTGGAGATGAGATGTTGGGTACGGCCGTCAGTATACTGTACACCCTCGGAAGACCTCTTACGTATTGGGTATCAGGACCCAATGACTCCTGCTTGGTACTCTTCCTGGCTCTCACGGATACCAATCAGCCACCTTTGCCTATACTCCGCCAAGGAATTGCCTTCGTTCCGACACCTGGGTACCATGTCGTATCACTCTCAAAAATACTATTTGGAATCTACTAGCCTTGAGAATAGTAGGTCTTCCGGGCTCAGGGTCTTGAGAGCGACAATGTTCTCGGATCTTGAAACCTCAGCATATCTATTTATGGAGGTTGTGTAGGCCCAGAGATAAATCCGCCACTTGGACATACGAGCGTGACTGACCGCTCCCAATTCTTTATTCTTGGCAATCCAAACTAGGTAACTTCGACTGCAGTAAAGCCGTTGGTCTGTCCGTACATATTCTTCCGTGGGGCTTACATTGATGGCATAGGCGGCGAGATTTACGCCGAATCCGGTACGTGCGTTGTGCGATAGGGGCAAATTGATTTCCACCGTGCCGCCTGTCCGAATGAAAGAGTCGCCTTGGCTAGTAAGTCAGCCTCACTATGCGGGTTCCCTACTGTAACCCTCCACTAAGAACCCGCGGCCTCCTGTGTCCTCATCGAAACGCTACGGCTGAATCAGATACCAATCATTATCTTCCGCACTTGCCGAACGATTCGGGTTCGGCTCTTGGGGAATCAGCCTACGCTTGTAATATCGACACTAGGTAGTAGATACCTACTACATGCACTCGGAGTCTGAGAGAGATCAACGTGTCCCAGCTGCGACATCATCCTTGATTCTGCTCTGGGAGTTTCATACACGGTCCTCGAGCTCACTGACCTCATTGCAATCCGAGAGCACATCGACCCTGGCATCTGAGAGGCTTTATCGCAACATTTCAGATTCAAGGTACTCAATGGGGTACAACTTCTCCCTCCCCTACACCACATCTGTGCTCTCTAGCTATCAAATGTTGTCCTCCACCTGCTGAGCATCTTTCGCATCTTCATCTGCTGCCATCTCCTCGACTGTTTTCCCGTAAAGAAAGAACATCAAACCCCCAAGGTAATAGTATCTATAAGTTTTGAAGTGATCCTCTTCCATCAGCAGCTGGGCGAGCTCACCAGCCGTTTCAATTGATAGAACATCACTGGACACAACTTTCTCTTCGAACTTTCCCATGGCCTTCATGTACTTTGGTGACAGGCCAGTGGTTGCTTGCCATCGACTTTCGATCTCTGCTTCTGTTTCTGAATTGTGGCCATTTACTTTCTTCGAAGTTCCGAACTTGTTGAGAAGCGTTTCTGCGGCCTCTACCAGCTTCTTCATCGACCCTTCCGGATCGTCCCTTCTGATCTCGGCCTCAATGCCATGATAATCAGATAAACTCTTCACCAGCTCAATAATCAGATTTCCTTCGTACACAGCCAATGACTTCGTATCCGATACGCGAAGTCGCTTTTCAAGACGATCAAGTATACGATCATGACTACCTAGTATACTATCATGACTACCTAGTATACTATCATGACTACCAAGTATACTATCATGACTAGTCCGGATTGCCTGCTCTGGATTAGTCTTCAGAGGCATTCCATTTCCAGTTGACACGCACCTTGATAATGGATCCCAAACAGTCTAACCTCGATTTCACCCTCGAGATGAGATCTCTGGTCGACTCCATTATCTCTTGGAGGTCTTCAAAGGATCTTTCATGGCGCGCCATCGATCTCTCCAACTCGGTATAATGAATCTCGATTTTTAGTACAAGAATTTGGTGGGAAACTGGTTGCGACTTCCTCGGAAATTATTGTTAAGAGCAATTATATCAGGAAGGGATGTAGATCACCATTTCGGGGGAAAGTTTCAGCCAGAGCAAGCCTTCCGCGCAATAAGGTTTCCAAATCATGTCTTGGCCTGTGAGAGAAGAGGGTTGAGAGCTCTAGCAATAACGTTGCGATAATGTATACTGCTGTTCTGCTGAGGGTCGAAAGTACAAGGAATATTATCGATGCGTGTTGTATCTTGGAAGGCAAGTGGGAAATGTAGAATTCTTTGTCCGAGGTCTGATCGTCACTTTACTCTTTTCTCCATTATTCTACATTTCTCTTCTCCTTTCACTCCCAGTTGTTTCTCAATAACACATGCTGATCCCACACTACAATGATATAGTTGCCATGATTGCGGCCATTGATGGCTTTGTCGACTTGAAKACTGTATTGGAGTCAGCGCTATATTTCTCCACGAATGAGACACGGCAGCTGGAAAGGTGGACCACCAAAATAAATTAGGGAGCTACGCCTCCCACTGGCAGCAAGACACAGACACCTTTTAAAGTCCTAGCAATAGCTACGACAAAAGCACTTCATGACTGGACACATTCARCACGACTTTCTTGCAATTAAGGAATCACTTAATGCCATCTATCGCAACCAGCCATCCCATAAATTGACGCAAGCATTCTACACAACGACCGATATGGCAAATGCTCTATCAGCGATCACATATCAGCAAGCTCGCCGTCGGCCCTTTGTCCAGTCTAACTATCGTCTGAGTGCAACATCAACCTTCTGTTGGAGACCAATGTCCTCCTCCTGCCTTCGGCGTATCAAATCTCCCCATTGTCGTACATCTGCTTGAGGCACGACCGCTTGCCAGCCCAGTCGAATTCAATYTGTCTTGGCATGTTCTGAGGCGGCAAATCGATCAGAAACTCATAGGGCGCCATCGGGTGGTATAGGGGTCTCCCGTTGTTCTGATTTGGTGTCATGATTATCGACTCTAGGTCCTTGGCGCTATGGTAGGAGTATGGTTTAATGTGCCAGAATTTGGCGAGTCCACAAGGTCCATCCCAGCCAGACCATGACATGATCTTTTGGAGGAGACGTTCATGAACATGCTTCTCGGCCAAGAGAGCAACTGTCGGTTCGATCCTCCCATTTCTCAAGTGCTTAACGAATCCTGATATTGTGGCGATATCTTCGGAACCATGTACAACCAACTCATGCTCATATAGGTCCTTGATAGACTGTTTAGAGTAGAGTTGATAGCCTTGACAGTGTGGACACTTTTTTTGCTTGTTCATGGCATTCAGAATCCTGTGGTCCGTCAACATCTCGGGGCCTTCAACGGTTAGATAATCTTGGTTCCAGTGCCTGTTTCTCCATCGAGCGTCGAAATTCGTCATCCAGACATTCTTGCAGTTACGGGCCACGCACTTAACGTGGCCTTTATTGTTCAGCCAACTCGTCGGAAATCCAACCGGTTTATCTGCCATATCGACTCGGTTGTTGTGGTTTGATGAAAGTGGATGTTGGATGCAGAAAGACTTCGTTAACGAGGAAGTCGATACCTTTTATATTACATGGTTGGACACATTGTATGACACCTTACCCTGGGGGACACGGATTTGGTGTTACTCGTCATAGTAACACCTTCTGTACACAATCATAATCATCACAAAAAGGCCTCCAATTCGGTGTTTGGCCATCATGTCGTACCACTTCCGCCAACATCATTCATATAAAATAATCACCAAAATGATGGACTGCTCGGGGCTCAGGGCCTTGAGAACGACAATGCTTTTGTACCTAGCTATACAAGATGTGTAAGCCAACAGGTTTTCGTCGATGGCCCACCTCCAACTTGCCCTTTTCTGGCTATTCAAATTAACAAGGACTGCAGTAGAGCCATTCGTATGTCCCTCCGGGTTCTATCCTGGGGCTTACGTTGATGGTCTACGTGGCAAATTTGTACGCCGAAGCCCGTTCGGTTTAGTGTGGATGTTGTGTGACAGCGGCGAATAATTTGTGATGTCCAATGCGTTACTGTCGGAAGGAAAGAGTCTCATTGGCTAGTACGTTTTGCCAGAGCAAGTCTTTCGCACAATAAGGTTTCCAAATATGTCTGACCCTGTGAGAAGAGGGTGGACATCATGGCGGAAAAGTTGTGAAAGATGCATACCGTTATTATGCTTGGGGTCCCAAGTCGAAGGAAGCTTATGGATGCGCGACGTATTTTGGAGGGCAAATGCAATATTTGGCAGGATCCTTTGTCTGAAGTTTGGTCGTTACTTTATTCGTTCTTTGATTGTTCTTCCTACCCTTTCTCCTCTCGCTCCCGGTCCTTTCTCGGTCACAAGTGACATCATCCCTGCTGATCCCATACTATGATGATACAGTTGTCATGATTGCGGCCACCGATGCCTTGGTCCAACCGAAAAGGCCTATTGCATCCAGCGCTGTATGCTCTGAGAATGAGACACGCTGGCTGGAAAGGGTAATCAATAAAATATTCTAGTGAGGTACGTCTCCGTGTAGCACGATCTATTCCCCATTGAAGCGAGGCTTTTGACGAACGGCGTCAGACGTTGACTTAAGGTGGTTTGCATTAGCGGTAATGCATCCCTACGGATGAGTCTACATAATCTTTGACTAAGCGTGCAGTAGCTTCCCCAAACCCTCCTATCCTTGCCCACGCAATGCCAAGGCCGTAACCATCACGTGTTAGCAATGTTGTCTCACCTTGTGGATAGTCCAGGCCGAAGAAGCTTGAGTACAATGGAAAAATTCCGAACAAACCGGTTCGCGGATTACTGTGAAAATGAATGGGTCTTGATATAAATCTCTGTGACAAGATGGGCTTGCATAACGTGGGCGACTAAACTGAGAGTCTTGGATATGCCAGGTATCAAGCGTCCATACCCATCTTTGCAGTTAGCCGCGGACAAGCCTCACACTATTCGAGCCTAATCTCACTGACTGTTCGAGAGAATGGTGCGAAGCAGATGGAAGATGTCATGTCCCCAAAGCAACGAATCTCAAGTCATCTTTCGACAGCATTAGGTACCATAATCGCCAAGACCTCCAGTCATTGCATGCAGMCAATCCGCCAACCCTCTGCATAGAGCGGAACCTCTGTTCATAGCTTATCAAAGGCCTTGACAACCTCCTCGGTAACAACATGAGCACTTGTCGGATTGGCGCCAGTGACGATACGCTCATCGATATGTGCAAAGGCCACCCAAGGACCAGGTGGGGACACATGAGTCGCGCTAGCAGCTGCAGCGGACTTCTTGATAGTAAATTGCTTCCAGCTGATAATTGTATCTAGAACACCCTCTTCTTCCTCACCTTGTGTGGTGAAGCCCGTGACCTTCTTACCCGCAATGATAGATTTACCAGTGCTTGGGTCAATGATTCCTGGGAAGATGGTCCCACCATGGTAGACGGCGGAGATGATGCTGCCATCCGTATACATCTTCGACCAAATCGCTTGCAAACCCTTTGCATCTGGATAGTCAATCAAAGATGTATGCCCAGCAGAGGCAAAGGAGATGCCATAGTTGTCATAGTTTTCGTCCGCCGGCTTCAAAATGCGATCTAGCTTGGAGCGAAACTCGCTATTGTGATCTTCCCAGACCAGAGCATCATCACCGGCAAGCCACTCTTTCTGCTGGGACAGCCAATCTGGCTGATATGGCTCTGTTTCAGAGACGATATCGACTTCAAAACCAGCCTCGCGGAAGACGTTGAACGGATGGAGGGCTTCGGTGAYGAGAAGATCAGTCTCTTTACCTTCAGGGTAAAGCGGAGCGTGGGCCGGCAACAAAGGCTCTTCGCGGTGGTGACATTGCGTTTATATGTATATCTCTTTAAACGTGCATAATGTAATGGAAAGTCTGCCATGTTGGAAACATCTGAAGACATTTGCGATGATCTGACCACACATAATATGAAGCAAGACGTGCATTTGATCAAGTCCAACCAACAAAGTAACCTTCCAGGAAGCTACCTCGCAGACATTCGTAATAATTGAAAATTGATGTTATTCTATGAGGGTTCCCATCTCGAACACATCTGTTCAGGGGCGTACCCCAGGACTAGCCCGAAGATAGTCCCTAAAGTGGCCACCGAAAGTGGTTTTTAGGGGCTCGGTTAGGGGCGGTCTACCTCCAAGATTCGGGCTTACATAAGCGATACTTGGCAATTGGCAGGCTTAGTAATTGGCCCCGCTACCTAATTACAAACACAACAACTCCGTTGCTGCTTCCAGCTTGACAGCTTGGGCTCGTGCTGTGGAATCAGCCACCGTATACCTTCCGTCATTGCATTGTAGTCGCCGGTCAATGCGCTTTATGAGCCACCTCAATGGCCGAGACAAAGCCGATATATTAGCAAGTGCATTTCAGCATGCCCGGAATATGGTGACCGCTCATGTATTCATTTTGCAATCTTGCAATACTGGCGTCCACTCTGGAACCTTTGAACCTTTGAGCAGACATTGGTAACAGCTAACATGGCGCTCTCACCAGGCACACAAATCCCGATATTAAGACTAAAAACAGAGTTCGTTCTAATAGTGTCGACGTCTATCTGGACTAAAACGATACATTATTGAACAGATCATTAGCGGCAGACATGTGGCCGAGTATGTTGCCTCCACCCATAGCATCGCAAGGACCAGGATCAATACCATGTCTACCAACAGTCACCATACTGTCCATATCAAGATCAACCCCCCTGAACACTCTCGAACCCATGATACTCGACAGTACGTCCATTCCCACCACTCTCACCTGTCTCCAACACCATCCTTCGCATGGCCTCTCGGGATAATTCACGCATACGACCTTGCAAGCCCTTCCCTCGATCACCATATAGTAACCTTCCACAACGCTGGCAGCCGCTACCCCTGCGACCCTTGGCCCTAAAAGACTCGTCGGCACGAACTTCCCCACGGACTTCGATGCTATAGGAACCATCCTGTATTCACCCAGCGTCGCCTCCAGCCTCTCCCCAGTTTCAAGATCAATCCCGATGACGCGCACATTTCTCACCTCGTCGTGTAATCGTGGTGCAGTAACCCGAGTAACCATGCAAGGTCTGTCTCGAAGAAATGTGTAATCTCGTGCCACTAGCATGGCGGCAGAGGAGAATATGATTGCGTCCTCGGGTATTGGCGACGAGGACATGGACATTCGGTATGATGGATGAGCTTCCAGTATGTATCCATTCTCCATGAGATCAACTGTGATACGAACGACAGCTCGGTTCACTGTTATGGACGTTATCTCGCAGGAGCGGCCGTGGACGCGGATGTGATCGTTCTCTTGTAGGCAGCATGCAGGAAAAGGTCTGATTGTTGCTTCCTGGTTCAGAGCTTGGGATATTCTGTTATCTTCATTTCGTCTGACGAGCTCGGCATCAGGGATTGTAATGGCGTTCGCTCGCGTATTTGCTCTGATGGCAATATTTTCTCGTAGGATATCCCCAAGAGTCTGAACTCCAGTGTGCAAAGGGTCGGCCCAGTGCACTGTAGGTCCAACGGGGATATGAGGTCCAGGCTGAGTCATATTCTGGGCTGGAGATTGGTATTCAGACAAGTATACAGGCTGTAGGCCTGCACTCCCCCCGCCGGACACTGTTTGCGTTGTCGCGTTAAGCTGATCAGATTCTTCTCCTTCTTCTTCTACTTCTTCTTGTCCTTCTTCTTCTCCTTCTTCCTCTCCTTCTTCTTTGCCTTCTTCTTCTCCTTCTTCTTCATCTTCGTCCCTGTCCATATCTACGGACTCATCAGAGGACTCTGACTCCGGTGAACTTGATCTCTCATGGCTTCCTGAAATCAATGGCTGTCCTAGCGATGGTGATGTAAGTGTTGTCTCTCTGGGAGTTGGAGAATTGAAGGTAAGATAGTTGATCGGGATGCGGCCGAGTCCTTGAGGACCTGATGGTGCTGATGTCGGACTTGGTCCTGTGGGAGCACTGTGGGGGATAATGTTGGAAGACATGATGTCTGAGATGCGAGTATTGATGTAGAACTGGACTATCTCCTGGAAATGCTCGATGGATGGATCTATCAAGTAAGTCTGATGTGATGGGCTCTGGCACTGAAGATGATTTATGTATTCGTTGCGTCTGGAAGATATTATTTCGGGGGATCCTTATGTACTATTCCCATATCCAACTTTCACATGCGAAAAGAAGAAAAAAAGAAACGAAGAAAAAAAGGCTGGAGTGGATCAAGCCGTTTGAGCAACTTAGAAAAATGCGAAAGCATGTGAAAATGTGACTTCATGTGCAAAATTCCACCATATTCTCTCCATCTGACGCACAGCACTAGTATCCTTCTCATAAAAAGTATAGGAACACTCAGAGTATTATCATTGTGGATGAACACAGGACTCTGCAAACACAATAAGTGCTCCATAATAGATGAAATTCCATCAACACTTCCCTGTCACACAGAGCAACACCAAACCCTCTATATTCAAAATACGCAAGTCTTTTGAACGCCCTTAATGTCTCGATATCACCAAAGCACCATCAACACCCCATTGTTCACGTTCACACAAAGCCGGAATCCCATAACGGTCAGGGTGCTTGGCCCACCAGCCTGACTTTTCTGCAATAAACGACAATGACATTTTGCGCCGTACGCTCGCCAAGAAAAAGAAAAATCTCAAAGTAAAATGTTCAAGCACGTGAAATTCGGATTGTGGAGCGTTTCAACCCACTCAATTCTTCTCAAAAATCTCTCCATAAAAAGCTTATCTTCACAAAAAGCTTGGCTTATTTCTCCTCCAAATCTTGTACCGCAAAAGTTCTAAGAGCCAACGATCCTGCCTTTGAACGCAAAATCAGCTCCCTATCTCGGAAGAGCCCAGTGTTCACGGCCGAACTTGGCTCATCCCACATCTACACAAAACCTGTGCCTCTAGTCCTCCGCATCCGCCTGTCCTTGATCCAGACTTGCCGACTCCTACGGTCTACCACCGCCGTGGTGTTCACTTCGCATACCTTCACTTTCGGTGCCACTATGGAGTGGGAGACAGTGGGCGAAGGTATCTTGATGAGCGTGGTTCTTCGAAAAGTTCTAGAGTCTTTCGGAAGTAGGAAATTGATGAGTCTAAACAGTTCAGTAAGCCTGTTGGATGCTAACATATTCGGTACGATAGTCACTACGAGATGCTATAATCCCACATAGGAAATAAYTGGTGGTCGAGCACGAGCTTGGTCAAATCGCCTTGACCTACCTATCCTCTCTCTCTCTCTTTGAGTACGCTTGCAGGGTATTATATTCTATTCACTCGGTTTTACGATATACTCTTTGAGATTCTCTCCATGGTCCCACATCCAATCCGTCAATTCCTGGAAATTTGCAGGACAATTATGCACAGCAGARAAGAYAGGTGCAGGCAAGGAGAATTGCGGCCTCCACTCGAAACCTAACATAGTAGTATCAGAATGGCACTGCAAGCTCTGCCGAATAATATCAATGCAGTGATCTGGAACCCATCCATGTTAGCTTTAACGTTTTCTTGGAGAACCTATGCACTGTTCTCTCTCACCTGCGTGATCTAAATGGCTTATTCCAGAGTGGTGCAATTTCTCGCGATAATAGTCCATGTAGATGCTTTTGCGAAGATAGTTCTAGAGAAGTAGATTAGTTAGCTTCTATACCCCGGTTGAGCCAAAGTCCGGGCACCCCACAAGACAATGGAGATTATGAAAGACATCGAATTGAACTAGATGTCTATCTGGCATTCCATACAGCTCAATCGATGATATGTTTGCCCGCTGTAGTTCTGCGATTGAAACTGAGAAATCCGGTACTAGATGCAAGTTGGAGGTGATTAACATTGCCATACAAAGTCAATACATTCGACCCGGCGCAATGAAGGATCACTTACCATCTGATATGCGACTCCAGGCTTCATCAACTTCGTCACTAGGCTTTCCTTTGAATACACTGGTCGTATTTATTTCGGCATCAATCCAGACTCTCTGCGGTTCCTTGATCATTGCCAGAGGGGCTAGACAGTATGGTCAGCTGTAGGCCTTTTTCTCGAATTGAGCTCATACAATAGATGCCAATGCTACTTTGAGCGTGCGATATACAAGCGCCTCCTGCTCCTCCCCGAAGAGACAGGCCGAATAGGATTGCCGATAATGTAAGAAAGGTAATATTCATCGCCAGCCAGGCTTTTGGGATCGTTCTCTGGTCTCTCGCGTACGCAGCCGAGGAGAGGACGTTCCATCTATCCTCGGGGTCGAAAGGTTCCGTCTCTGCTTTCGTCATATTGAATCCACAAATAAAGAGTGCCAGGTCCTGAAYTGAGTATGCCTTGAACCCATCCTTTCGTGGGAAAGGTCTTAAGCCAATATAAAACTTGGGAGGTTATGAATTGAAATCGGTAATAAAAACATCTGGACACGGTTCAGTGTTCCGTTCAAATTTTGATTCAGTCACTCGKTAACCGTGTAAGCAACCATTCAGCTTCCTAATTTTAACTGCAGACTTCCAAGATACGATCATCGGTAAGCATCGACGGGTAAGCATCTGGTATGGGTTACCGTCACATCTCCTTGCGGGCATAACCGAGTTCTTCGTCTGTACATTCCCAATTGGGGCTATATCCGCTTGCGTACCTTACCTTAGCTTTGTAAGGCCTGCACGGATGAGTAAGCAGGCCGCGACGGGGCTTGGCACTACACCTCTAATGTCATGAGGTTAGCCACGCACGATTATGTATACATCTGACGGGCTTTGGAGGCCACCTTCGCAGATCATAGTTTTGAACGCTTCCCACACACCGAGCGTAAGCCCGTATACGCTTCATATACACTTTATGCGCAAGGATCTTGTAAGATTACCTTGAGAGTTGCAGTCTCATCTGTTCTGGCTTTTCTTTCTTAGCCAACGCTGCGGTGGTGTGGTCCGCCATAGTAAGTACCAATTATCACGTTCGTCCCTATATTAAATCTGGACAGCCTGTAAAGATGTCATTAATCTAATCTGACACAAAAACTATACCCCTAGCAACATGTCCGACAGCGAAGTCCAGGAGAAGCTCCTGCAGGATGGCTACCAAGAAAAATTCTCCTCTCGGGAACGAGGTATACGTCGTCACCTAAGTTTGGTTTTCGTCGTCAACTTAGYTCTTTTTGCCTTTTCAATTGCAATTATCTTCTGGTCCTTTATCACTAGTAACAAGAACGATAGACTGAACTGGCAGATTAAAGAAGTCGATTTCTATTGTGAGCACTACCTCTCCAATTTACGTTACGAATGACCTAATCGGCAAGCAGCCCCCATTCTCGATAAAGTAGACCTTCATCCAACTCTCAAGGAGATGGAAGGCAGTCTCTTCGACGATTCCCATTCAGTTTACCGTGGTGATCCAGGCCCAGATGTCGATGCGGCTTGGGAGCGCGTCTCAGCGAAGGGGGCTGAAGTTGTCATGATGCACCGCTCAGATATCTCAAAAGTTGGCAAAGATCCCGCCTCAGTCGTCCAAGCGCCAGAATCATGGGGATTTGGACCCGACGCTATTCCAGTTCAAGTAGACGTCTTCCATCAGATCCATTGCCTTAATGAGCTCCGTAAGGAAATGCACTATCAGTACTACTACGGCGATTCACCACGGACTGCACTGCACGATGCMCATAAGAAACACTGTCTGCATATTCTGTTGCAGAACCTCATGTGCCAGGGAAATGTTGATGTCATTACACATGACTGGGTTGAGACAACAGCACGACCTTATGCCGACTTCAATATTCTGCATCAATGCCGCGACTTTGAGGCGTTGCTAGATTGGCAACAGCAGAATAAGTTGGAGAACGTGAGAGAGAGGTTCAACTCGATGGCAGTACCAGAAGGTGTAGTGCGACTGCCAATTTCAACTTCAACGGAAATGACGAATAGCACTAGCATGTAGCTAGTTGAGTAAAAAAGGTAGATAATCAGAGTCTTACTTCTTTTTCGCGCTAACACTCTTTTGATGATGTGAACTCTAAAGTCTGGCCAACCAACAGGCATAGCATCAAAGGTAGAGTTAGAGAATTCCTTGCTTCTTATCTACGTCTACACTTATGCACTACCGCTGTTCCTCAGATATTAGCTATAAAGAGGTCATCCTCAACATAGACGCTAGGATCAAATGGAGCAAGCAATTGCCTCCCCAAGGCCCAATCCCTTAAACGCCCGTAATCTCGACACGTATGCAGAACTTCCGCCTGGGCCTTAGCCCCCTGCTGCTTCTCCGACCATGTCCATGTAATAGGTGAAATATCAGCCGAGCACATCAATGATTGCCGAATAGAGTCGACGCAGTGGTCAAGATGCTCTCGACCGAAGACCTCATCTTCACCGTTCGGACCCGGCCGAATGCTAGGGTAGTGATCTGGATAAAGTCCTTTGCGGATTGTGTCCTGGACAGGGGGAAGAAACACTTGCTTAGCTTCGCAATTCTTATAATTTACTGCAGCTGGTAATATCAGCTGCAGAGAAGAGGAGCGCAGAAGACTTACTAGGCAGTGCAGCTGGTGGAAAACGTTCAATTCGACAATGTAGTGTTGCGAGTCTCCCGGTATTGGCACTGTACTGTTGACCATTTGCGCTGCTTCTTCCTTCGTGATTCGTGAGTGTCCGACTATTTTGACAGCGATTAGTCTGAAGACGTGGGGCAAAGTGCCTGAAAAGGAGTAAGGCTTACAGCCATATAGATCCCACCAACGCTGGTCCAGCTCGTCGGACGGAAGACCCTGGTATTCGGTTACGTGGGAGCCAAATCCGGACTTGAACTTCACGACCTTGTACTCGACAGCCATTTGTGCAGGTGCTATTGTGGATCAGAAATTTGATGTCTTTTGAAGAATGATGAAGCTTACAGTAAAGGCTTTGTGGGAATATAGGGTTCCATGGACCTCTTTTGGAGTAGAAATAGAGCCCCCCGGAAACCAAGATTGCGTTGAGTGTCATTGACGTGATCATAATGAACAATAATAGCATGCCATAAGTGGTTTTTTCAGGTGCAGAGTCGTAGTCATTGTTCTGCATTTCATCGCCGTCTTGGAGACGCTTGTATGATCGTGACCGCCAATCTCCTTTGTTGAACATTTTGGGACTAATCATTTCATAGATCGGAACACGGTAGTGCTAGTACAGTAAATGTGTAGATAGTCCTGCAAAGTTTAGAATAGAAGATGAGGTCGAACGACTGTGATGTAGTAGTCTTTAGGGTTCAGCTCACAGCCAGCAACACCCTTTCCAGAAATAGTTTCCAACATTTAGCAACCCCTTTTGAGAAACAAAAGCCGGTCTCTCGTAAGATCTGAATAATCCTAGGTAGGATTATGCAGTCAAATTCACTTTTTGATTATGCACTAATGCAGGTCATCTTACGATAAAGCGATGGGTCTGCTTATGCTTAAGTAACATGTTCAATCTTTTAACATGTATAAACTGCGTTGTTGACTGTATCTGCACAATGGCCTCGGGCTTACATGTTTCTCTGAAGCTGAGGGTCATCGCTTGCGCGGGGACCGAAGTGTCAGAGTGTGAACTGAACCAGGACAAATACGATGTATCGATTAGTAGCGTCCAAGGCGCACAGCATCCTTGTTTTACAATTGAGAGATATGTAGGAGGTTCGGCCAGTCCGTGCTTATGGACAATGCACACGAGCCTGGTATACTCTATATAAGTACAAGAGGATTCCTCAGGTCGCTCATCACAGTTACAGCTCTATAAGACACTTCTAGTTCCTAAGAAACAACAGGTCATTCAACCGAGCACCTAAACTCAATCGCCATGAAAATTTTCGGAATTCTCACTCTTTCGGGCCTGGCCTCTATGGTCATAGCGGTTCCTATGCCTCAAAGGGCTGGCGCTGTGGACGTTGCCGACTA
>KE598622.1:1545932-1593904 GCA_000444155.1 Cladonia macilenta KoLRI003786
GTGAAGTTCTAGAAGGTCGGTTTGTGGATAAGCCAGTCGAAATGGCAAAATGACTAACAGTGACTAGTAGAAGTGTGTAAAATTGATTTCAGTGCAAGGGTTCGCTTTGTGGCTCGGCGGTATAGACTGCGTGATTTTGTGGACGATCGAGGGCGCGCTCTCAGCGAGTGTGCTAGGATCATGTTTAAATCGTATATGAAGCATCTTCTTTTCGATTTATAGTCACTCTTTTCATAGAATAGATGTCGAATCTGATGAACAAAAAGCGCTCAATAGTTTGTTTGCAACAGCAGAATCTTGATCAGCGATGTGCTAAGGAAACCAAGAGGAAGAAACTTCTACCAAAGAGATATTTACATAATTGGTAAACCTCGGCAGTTTTTATATGTGACAATACATAAGGTATTGAGAAAGACAGAATTCTCACTAGCAGCCATCTTGGAGCGAAAAACTGAAAGCGGCTATTCGATGCCGCGATAGAGGTGGAAAGAGAGTAGGTGGAATAAGAATTAGAACGAACGGGAAGAAAGAGAGTGAAGAATTTGAGGGAGAAAGAAAACAAATCATAACAGAGGAGAAGATGAAGAATTAGAGTGGTTGGAGATACGGAGACTTCAGTGGATTCGGCGAGCCCGAACTTTATCATGGAGCTCAGCTATCGCAACTCTGCTTAGTCAGCCCCCGGCCCTACTGAGTAGATAACCAAGTAGGTATCGCAGCTCCATCTTTCTTTTTAAATCTTACCACCACCATAGATTCTATCTATTGTTGCCGAATAGGCCCATTCCTTATTCCATCACGTGACACTTGGCTTGTCTGCCACACGCACACAATTTGCGCAAGGTTTCAAAAACAGCATCGACTTTGCAAAGTGAAAATGTGAACAGTGAGTAAAGTATCAGACACGTAGACATGAAGTAATTCATTTTGTCAAGGCTATTCAATAGCACCTGTACCTGGACTCAAATTATATATACAAAGTAGAATAGAAATGTTTCTGCCCACTAGCGCCTTCTCATCCCCACTTGTCATTCATTTCAGTTACCGTTTTCCCGCTTCCCTAACCCATCACGAACTTCTAAAAAAGAAAATCGTGCTCGGGTAAACGTTATAATTATAAATATTAGTAGCCAGCTTCGTCTCATCCCTATACGCCATACCCGTACTACCTATCGTGTTTAAGTTATAGATATACAGGCCTGTCGTTGCGGCGGCGTCGTAGACGAAGATGGAGGTTTGGCATTGGGGATTGGCGGTTTGGGTTGAACAGCCTGGTGGGGAGGGAGAGAAGGTTAGATATGAGGGTATAAGAGAGTGGAGGAGAGGGGGGGCTTACTGGTGCTGTAATTGTTGAAGAAGGAATAGAGACCGGCGCCATAGACGTGGATGTTGCTGGAGGCGCTTACACGGAGACCAAATGCCATGCTGCAGGTGGTGGGGGAGCCGGAGGGGCAGTAAGTGTTGAAGTTGGGGTCATTGAGGGTTGAGTTTATGGCGAATGGGAGGTTGCCTGCGGGGTTCGGCTGATAGTCTGGACGTTCTTAGTAGGATTTTATTAAGGACGAGGAAGGTTACTCACAGGGTGTCTCGGTTTGGATTTGTCCCATGAAGACGTTTTTGGTGGAGATTTGGTATTGATAACGTTGGTGGTGCTCAACAGCCGTACCAACCCTGTCAAATGTTAGATCTCATCACAAGCTGGGGAAAGCGTAGACATACAGCCAGAATGTCCCTGCGGTGCTGTCAATTAGTAGGCCTCGCCCGGTGTAAACCGTGATCTGGGTCAAGTTTGGATCGTCAACATCATGGTCCRCTGTCCATAGCCATACGTTCTCCATGTACAATGCAGCCGCTGAAGGAGCAATGTGCATGGACATGTATGCACCAAGACAATTGTAGTTGATAGTCGTGGATGATGGAGTAGTCGGACAGTTAGCCAACTGCAGATTGGATCCCTTGAATCCTCCAATCCGTGTATGAACATCCCACATGCCAGAAGGAGAAGCGGCAGTAGATGCCAGATTCCACAGAATAAGAATAGCACCTCCCTGAGCACCTTGTGTCGAAACGATCATGTCACTCCATTGTACAACGCCCGTGTTCCCAGGATTGCCGACCTGAACGACCGCTTGTGGGGAGTTGACGTTCGAAAAGTAACTACCACTGGACATAATGACTGAATAGCTTTCGCCTACAATCTTAGACCCAGCAGGTACGAAGATGGTCTTTGTAACTTTGTACGTGCCGGCATCGAAGAATACAACATTCCCAGCAGCTGCAGCTGCGGTGATGACGTTCTGTACTGCAGTAGTATCATCCGTCACACCGTCGCCCTTGGCTCCGCCAGATTTGACACTCTTGAAGGAAGTTACTGGGAGATTGTTGTACTGAGGCTTCGATTGTTGATAATATTGGCCTCCAGAGAGTAACGATGCTGGACGAGTAGGCGCAGTGAAGCTGCCTTGAGTTGTGGTTGGTCCGTTGGGATTATACAAATTTCCAGATCCCCAAGCGGCGATCGTAGTTGTTCCCGTGGTTCCAGCCAGAAGAGTAGCCCCGGATGTACCTAATTGAACAGCTACAGGAACATTCGTCAAGCCAACGTTTTCCAGGACCAAGCTTCCTGCCGTGGCCGGGGAAGAGCTTCCTGCTACACGGTCCGTCTTGATTCCTACAGGTGTATTCGTGAAAGTGCTATCCAGAAGTGTTACTGAGCCTACCGTCAGCGGGTTTGCATTGCCGTTGGTCATGTCGATCCCAATTTGACAGTTGTTGATGCTGATTCCCTTGTAGGTCCAGCCCCAGTCCCAGATCTGGCTGATAGCTGTCACTGCGTGGTTGAACGTAAGGTTACGCACGGTAAATTGCTGATTTCCAAAGACAACACCGTTAAGACCGCCATTGAAAATAAGATCATTCAAGAAGCCACCAGAGCCTGATTCAATGAATACACCTTGATGCTGAGTGCCCGAGGCGGCAGACATCTGGAAAACGATATTCTGCAAACTCGTGGCCTGTGCTGTAGGCCAATGAATTCCAGTGGCTGCTGAGGAGGCTGGGATGGCGGTCATGTCGATGATGAAGTTTCTGACTTGTCTCCAGAATACATTCGTAGCTGAGCCTATGTCAGCTTCTTCTTGTATGACCAAACAAGATGTGGATTTTACCTCCAAAGCCTAGAACACCAGCAGCATTACCAGGCTCATATTGGTCGCCATCAATCACACCTAGACCTGAAAAGCCAGCAGTGGCCTTCAATGTAGGTAKACTGTTTGGGTTGCCAATCAACTGAGTATTGTAGTAGTCGAGCAGGGAGGAGGAAATGATGTAAGTGCCGGCAGGGAAGTATACAACGGCCGGCGTTGTTGTAGAGGAAGCACATTTCCCTGGGGCACATCGGTTACCGTCACTAATAGCCTTCTGTATAGCTGCAGTATCGTCCGTTACTCCATCTCTTAGACAAGAATTAGTTAATGCTATGAGAGGTGGAGTTAGCTACGCACCCTTTGGCTCCGTAGGTTTTGACATTTCGAAAGACCGCATAACTAGTGTTTGTATTGAAGGCAGCCTTGCCCTGATGAGTGATCGTCTCATACCAGTACGGATAAGGTGTACTCGCAGCCGCGAGCCTGACCTCCGGAACTGCAGCTGCGGACGATGCTGCCAATATAGCTGCAGCGGTTCTGGTAGGCCCTTCATATTTTGTGTACTTGCTGAATTTGGCGAGTTGTTGAGCAATGTCTGACTCGACAGCGGGAATGACAAGCTGCTCCCCCAAGACGAGGGGCAGAATTAAAGAATATGCTAGTAACTTCATGGCTACTAATTTACAATTGATAAAAAATGAGTGTGGGGACCGTCAGGTCAATTGATAGTATTCACGAAAAATCAGTATACAAGAAACATGGATGAGAAGGAAGGACCGTGGAACGGAAAGAGCGGCGGCACGACTTGAAGAAGTATAAGAGAAGTTTTGAAAGAGGGGCAAAGAGCAGGCTTCATAATCAAAAGTTCTTGACCCGTATACCTAACGGCTCGAGCCATGATCGGCCGAATGGTGGCTGGCGGATCTGATACGGACTGGTAGCTATGGCGCCTGTAGTACATGAACGGTCGTGCATTTGGGCGCATCGCTGCATACTGCAGTTACAAAGTCAAAGATGATGGGGCCAAAGTGTGAGGTAATGGAGTATGATTTGGAGGGGTTCGATTGGAGGAAAGGAAAAGGAGAAGCTCGAAGATGAAAAAGGAGCCAATCTGGAAGGTCAAAATTGCCGTATTGGGCGACAAGCCTTAGGGGCGATCCGGGGCCGTAATTGCGATTGTTCTTTAAGCTTAGAGGGCCTTAGGGGGCTCCAAGATGTGATTGGTTAATTCCCCTGCCAAAATCCCCGGCATAGGCCGGTGCAATCTCTTTTTTCCCTCCGGGCTGCTTCTTCGGGCGTCTCTTCTTCGTTTGCCGGGTCCAGATGCCCGAAGAAAAGGCCCCTAGGACTGTTTTAGGGGCCAAAACCTTGAGGCTAGACTGGGATCGGCTTTGTAGAATGTACTATAGTATGGTAACCCAGGCTTCGACCTCGGCTTCCGCTTTGTAGTGGTTTTTCAATGTGTGTGTGTGACAACCATCACTCTTTCGCATTCCAGATCACTCGGACTCGGGGAGTGGAACCACAGGACAGACGATGATGCACGTACTCAGGCATAGATATACGTACTCAATTGAGAACGTAGGATACCTTAAGGAAAGAGTTCGCATGAAGTAAATTTATGCCTTCTCCAGATGCCACTCATCCCTGCCAAAGCTGTCTTCCTGTTGCATATTCCCTGGAGGGGTTCCTTGAGCGCGGTCTTTGTATGCTGAACAACGTCGAAGAGGGTGGTCGGAATAGCAAGCCATATGAACATGTGGTGGGTTGAAATAGAACATAGAGCTGTAGGTGTTCGTATAGGGATTCAGCCTTCGGAAAAGAACAATCGGAGATTTATTAATTGATGAGTGACCTCCGTGCTGCATTAAGATCTGGTACCTAGATACTCTGGCGGGCGGAAGGATCTCCGCCAGACGAGGGACCTCAGCCACTGATATGATACTCCCCGCTTCAACGTCGTACTATAAAATCAAAGAGCAGATATGGCTTCTACATTTTCAATTGACCGTCTTTGCTGGCCATGTCTAACGCTCCACCTATCATCATCCCCGCCCGAGCTCCCTCCGCCACATCCCCTGCAACTATTATATTTCTCCACGGCTTCGGCGACGACGCTCATGGCTGGACAGGTTCGTCCACCAATGAAACCTCCACCGTTGATACTCTTCTGATAATGTGATGTTCAAATATAGACCTCGTGTCGCAGATTCACTCGGCTAATAAGCTGCCCCATGTGAAATGGGTCCTTCCCAATGCGCCTCACAACCGCGATGCCACGGCTCAAGCCTGGTATCAACCAAAACCTTTTTCGCCTATACCCATGCCTAAACGGTCCGGAGAGTCTGAGACAGATGATGAAGAAGATGATGAGGAGGGGATGACGAAGAGTGTAGACTATATCTGTGGGCTGATTGCTAAAGAGGTTGAGGAGGGGAAGGTACCGTTGGATAGGATCGTGGTTGGAGGCTTCAGCCAGGGCTGTGCGATCTCATTGCTTGTTGGGCTATTGAGCCGGTATAGAGGGGAGCTCGGTGGCGTGGTAGGGTTGTCAGGATACTTACCGTTGGAGGGCAAGGTCGGCAGATCAGTGGCAGAGCGAAAGGAGGGGGGCAAGAGTGTCACAAAGTGGTTTCTTGCTCACGGCTCAAGGGACCAACTGGTTCCAAGAAGAATGTTTACGAGCTATAAGGAGAGTCTGGAGAAGTGGGAAGGGGATAACGTTGAGGCCAGGGTCTATGAGGGCATGCCGCACTCTACCACTGGAGCAGAGATTAGGGACCTTTGCAATTGGCTCGAGCGAGTGTTATTAACAAATTGAGACCCGTACACTAGAGACGCGCTCCTTGCTTGAACTTCCTGCTGTTACCTGATTACCACATAGCGAAGCATGCAAGGAGATTCGTGTCACCATTCAGACGACATTATAATAAGGGGACCAAACCCTGAACATGGAGAACTGCAACATAGAATTTCAAAGTCATGGGCTACGCAAGTGCATTCTCCTTATACTCCGGTCTTCAGCTAACGATATTCACAGACGCACTACTGGGATACCAGTAACAAGCCAGCGAGTTGGGCCGCAGCATTCCCCAAGATTGTCGAAGACGCCTCTCTCATCATCGCCAACGCCAAATATCCCACTACCGGTCCTTTGGGTGGAAATGATCCCCGCACAGTGTCATCTACCGATGGCATTCGTCTCAACGGACGATGGGACGACCACGAGCCCTTCGAATTGACGCCCGGCCCTTATAACAACTACTGCAAGACTGCGCGGAAGCCGTACGACGAGACTKTAACCGCCATTCTTATACGTGCTAAGGTTCGGGCTGGAAGCGCCATCAAGATAAGCAGTGATGGGGACTGGTATGAATGGCAGGCTGGGAGGGAGCTGGTGGCACGAGTGTGGCCAAAGGAAAAAGCTGCGTGTCCTTTTGATAGGACAAGTCCCAAGGACTATGATGATCGCACCAATAATGAAGGGGGCTATCGAGAGGGTAAGCTGCCTGATTGGGCTTGCCCAGTTCCTGGCTGTTATAAAACTTTCTGGGAGAGAGAGGACAACCTCATGGCGCATATTACCGATCTTCATCTTACGGCTGACGAGAGGAAACCTGGATATATCAGCCCGGAGGAGGCGACTGCTCTAGGGCTTGGTTCTATTGATGCGAGGTTTTAAGTCTACCTCGAGCCGGCATGTACTGAAAGGACTGCCTTTTATATAACACATCCTCTCCGGCTCTCAATATTTCGAGGTTCTTCTGTCGCATACTGGACAAGCTCTCAGGGTGAATTTGCTAACCGATTCGTCTCCGAGCGAAKCTTCCGGATCGGACACCAATTGTCCCATGTGTTAAGCAGACCTCCCAAGCACTACCGAAGCAATGAACCTCACCAATCATTTTTCAAAGTTTCCAAGTCAAACCTCGATCTTTCCCCCGCAYTCTCCTTGCTAGTGCAGTACMATTTGGTAGTTCTTGAGAGTCGCAGAGGCCTTTCTGGCGCAGGAATCTTTGTTGCAGAATTACGAGATTAAGTTATTTCATGGGATATGGGACAGCAGCAGACACAACTACGTTCTCAAAGAGACGGCCGAAGATGCTGATGTTGGTGAATATGATCAATATATTTCTCAAGTTCGTCCAAAACTCGACTGGGAATCCCTAGTTAAGTACCGCCTTGCGTTTCTTAGTCCGGATGATGCAAAGAGCCGGTTGGTTCCTGGACCCCATACCTGGAATTGATGTGAGGCATGTACTGATGTTAACTCGCCTCCTTGTGCCCGCCAAGTGAATTTGGTCTCTGGTTGCGGTCTGCACGTCTAGTATCACAAATTCGACATTGTCACAGATCCCCCCAAACCCCGTTGCTCCAATTCGAGTGTAAAACCTGGTATCATTACACAATGCACCAGCGAGTGGCTTGCCAGTCGGATTACGCAATTRGATGAACGTTGTCGTTSTATAAAGAGGATCCCATATTCTAGAGSATGCCAAATAGTGATTGAACTTTCCAGTAGCTATGACTTTTGGAGAGCCCCCTGGTACTGAAGAATGACTATATATCCGCATGAAGATGCATGTGACCATTTCCGTGTATCAATCGGCGCACAACTCAAATTCATGAGCGACATTGTGGATAGATAACATTTCATAAGGTCATATTAATTTGTGCGACTCATCATCTCAACACGAAACAGTAAATGCACGGCTTGCACCTCTCGCCGAACACAGCCCAATCTTGGCTTAACCAGTCTAGGTGCCTAATATTAATATGATCCGCATCAGAGCTCGACCGCGATGAGATGGGCCAAGGGGTCAGAACAGCCCTATCGGGTATCGCGATCTTGCACCCAATGTGTTAAATAGTAGTTGATTTTAGTTTATTGTACATCCTTCGAAAAGCTCTAGAATCCGATGCTTTCGTGGGCCAGACCAGATGATGGGTTCGATATTTCATAACGACGAACTCATGGGTAATATTGTAAGTATACTAGTCTAATCCTTTTCTAAACGCACAGCAGGATTACTTTCTACAAAGTTCAGATCGACTTTATGTCCAAGCAACTCTCTAATATTCTTCACGGCATATCTGCGTAGCGCATTAGTGACCTATGCAGAGGAATAGGATTGGAGAGGCGCACTTGATCATGGTTGGTCGTTCCAAACTCAAACCCCAACCATAGACTCTCATGTCTTTCGGCAAACCCATGGGCTCTAGCATTTCCGGCCTGAACATACCACTGTTGCCGATTTCTACCCACTTGTCCAAACCTTCATGGAAACCAAATATTTCCATACTTGGTTCTGTGTACGGATTGTATGCTGGCTTGAAGCGTAATTTGTGAATGCCCATCTTAGCAAAGAACACTTCCATAAAGCCAATCAAGCCGCCGAGCGTGAGCCCATAATCTGCTATCACACCTTCTACTTGATGAAATTCCGCCAGATGTGTTGCGTCAACCGTTTCGTTCCGAAATACTCGATCTATCGAAAAGTATCGAGCAGGCCGAGGGTTTGCTGCGAGCTTGTAGAGCATGTAGGTTGAGATGGCTGTTGTGTGTGTTCGTAGTACGAGTTTAAGAGATTCATCTTCATTGTATGGGTAGCGATAGCCTATTGAACCATACTTTCCCTCTTGGTGTACCTCCTTAACGTTCTTCCAGTACTGTTCGTAGTCTTGCTTAGGAGCCGGCTTGGTAACCGAATCTTGAGTCGAGCCGTTGGGTAGGTGCTGAGTAGTTTGAGGATCTTCTCGTGGCTTATCGGCATACGGTGGATCTGAAATAAAGAATGTATCTTGCTGGTCTCGAGCCGGATGTTGTTGTGGCACAAAAAGAGCGTCGAAGTTCCAGAAGCCAGTTTCGACATACCTTCCCGGCGTTAGCATTATCACTGTCGAGTGATTAAAAACCACTACCTGTTGGTTGGCATCTCTTCGAAGCCCATCTCAAAGAAGATCTGTCGGAATTCGTGTCTGACCTTATTCACTACAGGGAGGCTATTAGTTAGACCTACCGAGATGAGATCTGGGAGTTAGGAAGGCATACGAGGATGTAGCGCCCCGCTCATGGTAGGAGCGCCCATTGCCTTGAAGTTGTAAGGCTTGAACCTAACTGTGTCCCAGGTCCCACTGTACAAAATCAATGGGGTTGATTGACGTCTGACCGCGAAGGCCACTTACTTAGCCAGCATATCCACCGTCAGGTCCGTTTCTTCTTTGACAAATTCCTTCGCGAACTTGGGGCCCTTGCTGAATTTGTAGCTTATCACCTTCTGCATCTTAACCAGTTTTCGTTTCTTGAGGTCATTAAGGACTTTAGCATCTGGGTACGTCCGAGTGCTTTGGATAACCAGTAGTTGTTCTCTACTGGTGTCTGTTATTGAATCCGCCTGCGTAAGGACGTCAATCCTATGCTCGGGCGTGTGATCTGGGCAAGCTTCGGGGGGTATTACCTTAACCTTTAGTAGGTCTTTGTCTTTGATGATCCAACCAGCTTTCAAAGCCTTGCCTTGACCTATACTGGCACTTTCCTTGCCCACTTTTTGCTATTGCATTGGTTATTTCCTCTGCCAAGATTGACATCCAGACGAGCTGGCATACAATTGAGCCAACGTACTGGCAACTCCGCGATTCTCAGCCCCTCCATAGCATTGTGCACTGCTTCAAACACCTTGGCTTCATGACTTCCATTGGCGGCGATACCCTCTGCCTCTGGGGTCAATATGGCTTCCTCTTTATCTATTGCTTCATAGGTGACCATGTCTCGGGACTTGAGCCTGTCTAGGGCACTTTTGACTTCAGAGGAGGGTATCGAGGGAAAAATATCGGTGCTGAGTTGGGCTCCATCACCTTGTGACAGGACATCGAGGACTTGGGCTGTGATGTCCGACGCCATGATGGGAGATTATGGAGTGGACTGCCTATGTGTTACGTATATATCTGTTGGTATCCAATGCCATTATGCAAGTGACCGCGAAAACGGGAAGCTTGTATTTGAGTCGGAAGCTTTGATACCGCAAGGTTGATGCCAAGCCAAAAACACAGGGACTATTCAAATTCTCGGGTCAGCCTCGGCCCGAATGACCAATGCGATGGCACCTTGAATGCAATGGTGTTCTTCCCTTACCTCGCCATACGGTGTATGCTATGTGACAGACAGGGAGCGCAGTAGCGGTGTTTAATCCACGGTCATGAAATGTCTGATTTCTATCTGATTTACCCTGGTCTCATGTCGCTACGGACTCACTCTTGCTCTGGTGATGCTTCCGAAATGGTGGACGCCAAAGGCCAGTCCCATGACCCCTTTGCAAAGGCTCCTCCTAATACCATGCATTCTCATGTTGTGCTTGCTGGCCGCCGGCGGTCAAGGTATGACAGATGGAGAGATCAGAGAGTTAAGGTAAGTGCCCCACGGCTGCAGAAGCGACTGCCGCGCTAATGACCTACTCTCCAGGCAAGAAGCTGAGCATATGTTCTACCATGGCTATGACAATTACCTCAAACACGCATTTCCTGAAGACGAATTGAAACCTATATCCTGCAAACCACTAACTCGAGATCGCTTCAACCCTGGTCATATCGAGCTCAATGATCCGCTTGGAAATTACTCCGTGACTTTGATCGACAGTCTGTCAACACTGGCTATCCTTGCCTCATCTTCGTCAACAAAGAATGGAGAGAATAGAGCCCTACGATACTTCCAAAAAAGCATTGCGGCTTTGGTTGAGCAATACGGAGATGGGACGAGTGGTGCTGCGGGACTAGGCAAAAGAGGAAGAGGCTTTGATGTGGACAGTAAGGTTCAGGTCTTTGAGACCGTTATTCGAGGTGTTGGTGGCCTGCTTAGCGCCCATCTCTTTGCAATAGGAGAACTTCCAATCCGGGGATATGACGTCAAAGAGCTGATGCTGGGTGGGCCTGCCCACCAGTCTGGGCAGCTACCTGGTATCCGGTGGCATGATGATTTCGTCTACGATGGGCAGTTGCTACGGCTCGCGTACGACCTTGGCCGCCGCCTCTTACCGGCCTTCTACTCTGCTACTGGCCTCCCATACCCTCGTGTTAATCTTCGACACGGGGTGCCATTCTATCTCAATTCGCCCATGAATCAAAACGCAGAGGCTGGGCAATGCCTACCATCGCAGCAGGCCCCGACAGAACTGACAGAGACGTGCAGTGCAGGAGCCGGTAGTTTAGTGCTGGAATTTACCACGTTAAGTCGCCTGACCGGAGACCAGCGCTTTGAGCAACTAGCGAAGCGAGCATTCTGGTCAGTCTGGGAGAGGAAAAGCTCTATTGGTCTCGTAGGCTCGGGTATTGATGCTGAAAGTGGCTTGTGGACCAACGGCTATACTGGAATCGGCGCAGGGATCGACAGCTTTTACGAGTATGCTGCAAAAGCCAGCGTCTTTCTCTCTGCTTCGCCAACGCCCGAGGAGTTATACCCGATGGCTATGAACGGTACTCCGACATCCATTCAAGTACCTTACAAGCAGCAGACTGCGGAAGCTTTCGGCCAAGTCTGGCTTCAGTCCCATGCTTCCATAAAGCGGCATCTGTATCGAGGTGATGCCTATATTCATCCCCACTACATCCAAGCTGACCTTTACACGGGTGCTTCCCGAGCGTTCTGGTTGGACAGCCTGAGCGCCTTCTATCCAGGTCTACTAGCAACTACTGGCCATCTGGAAGAAGCAATTGAGACACATCTCCTTGCCACAGCTCTTTGGACCCGTTACTCTGCCCTTCCGGAAAGATGGTCAACGTCGACTGGTAGCGTCGAAGGTGGTCTTGGGTGGTGGGGTGGAAGGCCCGAGTTCATCGAGTCGACGTATCATATTTATCGGGCGACACGAGATCCTTGGTATCTACACGTGGGCGAAATGGTACTTCGGGACATTAAAAGACGCTGCTGGACAAAATGTGGCTGGGCTGGCCTACAAGATGTCCGAAGCGGAGAGCGTAGCGATAGGATGGAAAGCTTTTTCCTTGGCGAAACCTCTCAGTATCTGTTTTTACTTTTCGATCCTGACCACCCCCTCAACAAGCTTGATGCTCCGTTTGTTTTCAGTACGGAAGGTCATCCATTAATCATTCCACGTCACAGTCAGCGATTGGTACGCAAACCTAGGTCCAACTCAACAGAGCGCCCAGGGCTTGAGGAAACGCTTGCGGGTCTGGTGGAGCAATCCACCTGCGCCCCGCCGCCACCTATGGTTCCATTCAGCATCTCAGCAACAGCTGCACGTCCAGACCTCTTTCACGCAGCTAACCTTGCCCGTCTGCATCAGATGCCAATGGCGGACAACCTAGAGTCTCCACTTGTTGAATACTCGAATGGCCATCCAAGTATATCAATATCGGATGTACGGTCACCGTCTAATTATACATATTTCCCCTGGACATTGCCCTTGGAGCTTATTCCACACGAGGCGACTTGTTCCAAGATTACCGCAAGACATACATTCGACATTACCTTCCCTACAACGCCGAATACAATTATCGGTCCCAGTTTCCTCCAGCGTGTAGGTAATGGTATCTTGGTCAACTCGATGGGCGGTGTCCGATTGGGAATGATCCAGGATGTGCCCTATGAGACCGAAGATGCTCCACCGAAAAGCCATTACCGGATTCAAGCCATCAATAATATTCTTCTTGGAAAAGACGAAAGCATTTTCATTGCAAAAGATACCGCATCGAATGTCGTCAACCCGCTGGACCCGAACTTTACCCGAGTTCGCGATGCTTCGATGCTTGACCTTGTTGTCGACATGGCTCCATTCGAGGATGAAAATTATCAGCGAGACCCTTCTGAGGACCTGGTGGATAATAACCATACTATTCCGAATCCTATACCCGATATTATCATCGACACCTCTCTGGCCCAGAATGTTGAGCTGGCTTCATCAATGAAAATGGCCTTCAGCTCCATACTGCAACAAGTTACTAATTTAATAACAATCCCTACTCCCCCCGCTAAGCCAGAGTCCCAAAGCCCTCCACGCGAATACTTTGCAGCCATTATGCCTGTAGGGGTTGGCGTAGCACCCCTCCCGGATGTTGAGGATGCACTTGGACCCGACATTCATGGCGCCCCTCAAGGGCACTTGCTTTGGCACTCTATCTACGTCGCCGATGAAAATTGCGAGAGCGTGTTGCCCGCATCTGTGCCACGAGATCATGAAGTCATCGTCATCAGGCGAGGAGGCTGCAACTTTGATGAGAAACTACGTAACATCCCAACATATGCACCCTCACGGTCTTCACTAAAGCTTGTGATTGTCGTTTCTTACGAAGAGGAGCCTGGCTTGCCCTCGAATTACCTAATTCGGCCTTTACTTGAAGCTACGCAGAGCACATCTAGTGGGCTCCCACGGCATAATCCAATCCCGATGGTCATGGTAGGTGGTGGAGAGAATACTTGGAAGGTGTTTGAGAGAGCTGTAGGATTAGGGATCAAGCGCAGGTATTCAGTGCAGGCGCAGGGAGTACCTATCAGTAATTTGGTTATCTTGTAGATAGATCATGTAAGATACATTACGATTTGGGTTGAGCATGCAAAATTATTAGGCTCCAGCTTCGAAGCCTGCGCAAGCGCGTGATGACTAATAATAGCAGCCTAGGTAAGGCTCATAAACGAAATTTACGGACTACGGTGGTATACCCCAAGTATGATAATAATGATCTAGGTTAAAGCGATTTGCTCGACCTCTATTGATGCGAATAACTAGATTGATTGGATATAGGTGGGTGCTACATTGCGTACCCAGCCTCTATGTCCTTATTAATTGGGTTGCATCTATCCGATCTTTCCAGTTCACCGGCGTCTATCCAGTTTTTCCAGTTCACCAGACATCTGTTCGGTTTTCTTAGTTCACCAGATCACATCAATCGGATTTTATGAGATCTGGGATTTGAGACAAATGGACTCGAGGCAGTCCGCATCGTAGAAGTGGCTATGTTGGTAAAGTAAGTACCACATCCTCTAAGAAACAAAACCATAAATCCATTGTAACTTCCTGAAGACCGCCTACTCATGCGCCCAAGGAAGCTTTTTGGTTAGATTCGCATTCCTACGAATTAAGCAGGGCCAGTAGGTTGAATAAGCCAAAGCTAGGTTGCCTGGTGCGCGGGATAAAGATGTATCTTCCTAGATCTATGCAACGAACCAGTAACCATTATCACATCTAATTCAAGATGCAGAGAAGAAGGTCCGTACGGGAAGCTGTAGAAGAAGGCGTGCCAAGTCAAAGCGAGCGTGTGACGCCTATAGCTTCTGGCTGGTTTATCAGTATATTGTCCTGGTGATGACATTAAAGCACTGGTCGTGCGCAGACATGAAACGTACGGTTGTGGAGCGAGCCTTAAACGCAACGGTCGTGCGCAGACCTAAACGTACGGTCGTGGAGCGGACGTTAAATGCACCGGTCGTGAGCAGAACTAAAACTTACGGTCGTGAGCAGACCTAAAAACGTGCGGCCTTGAGCAGACCCAAAAGGCATTCGCTCCTGGGAAGGAAGAGGGATCTCATGGGAGAGCCGAGACGGAGATGGATGAGGTGCGGGTTCCCACTCATGAGATGTATCACCCTACTGAGCGAGATGGCTGCAGACTGACAGCGGAAATCGAGATGAAGATGGATGAGGTGCGGGTTCCTACTCATGAGATGCATCGCCCTACTGAGCGAGGTGGAGATGCATTACCCTACTGAGCGAGGTGGAGATGCATTTGCTATCACTCGCTCTGAACAAGCCTTTGGGCCCTACCATAGCCATGACTGGCGAACTGACGGTCACGGGTAAAGTGCTACGAATTGGAGGGCTCAGAGAGAAGACCGTGGCTGCCAGGCGGGCCGGTGCCAAGACAATAATCTTTCCCGCTGACAATACATCGGATTGGCTGGAACTGCCTGAGGTGAGGACATCATTCTTACTCGCAGAGCGCACAGCAATTGCTTCAACTCATTCTGGTGCCTGCTGAGTCGTTAGTTGACTATGGTTGCACGGGGTTGATTCGCTGACGGATCTGGATAGCGATTCAATCCGAGCAGATCTATTACTGCCGCTCGCTGATCATAGCGACCATTAACAGCTCCATACTTGGGCTTGCCTTCTGCGCTGAATTCTAGTGCAGGTCCGTAAGCGTTTTCGTTTGCGTCGAGGTGGCTGCAGACTGTTAGCGGAAATCGAGGTGGAGATAGATGAGGTGCGGGTTCCCACTTATGAGATGCATCACGCTAATAAGTGCGATGGCTGCAGACCAGGAAACTAGGGTACAGCATTTTGGAACATCTCCCTAATACTTGGAACATCTGCTAGATTGTAGGACCCATTGACGGGTTATGGGAATCATCGAAGCAGTTGGAGTAACGTGGCGAAGATCACCGAGAATAGGCAGAGTGGGCTGTGCGTCAGATCACGTGACTCGTAGAGGAGGGTGAGCTAAATCCGCTGGAAAAAGGATATGTGGGAAGCCAAAGCTAGCTGAAAGGCGAGGTCGAAGGTCAAATCGATCATGGTATGATTCAGAAGAGGTGATGATGGGGCGTATAAGATGGTGGGGTAAACAGTTTGATGGTGATTCAGGGCTGAGGCCTGATTGGCTGGACTCGCTTACCCTAACCATTTTCGATCATCAAAACCCGGCCACCCCCCCGTTTTTCTCTCTCCGTTCTCATGTTCCTCGCTTCCCACGTCGCACTGTTCTGGCTCGCCCATAATATAACCATAAACCACAACCATGGTATAGGCATCGGTACCCACCACGTATATCATTTGACTCGTCGTGTTCTCGTTCTTCACTTCAATCACCTCATTCTGAGTCGTATTTGTACCACCTCGCCGTCCTGAGTATGTCGTCGATCGTTTGTGCCAACCATCAACATAAAGGGACAAATCAAAAATCCAGATCACGCTCGAATCAGACGAAAAGAGTTGACCATAAGAAAGAAATTTCTTCTCATCAACCATTGCCGTCGCCGCTTCCAGACGAGGAGTTCCATCCCCCTCACAGGGCCGCAGCAAAGGAGTGTCCAGAGCTAGAAATAATCTCACCTTGCAAAGTCGCCAGAACAGAGAGCGCCAAGAAACTGTCGTCGTCAACAGTACGCAATGATGCTCATCACGTGATCAGAACGAAGGCAGCAACAACTCCAAGACTCAAACACCGCATGCCGTACCGGCGCTCAACATGCTTAGAACACATGTCAGCAGTCAATTGCACCGCTGACTGCTTCGACGCCGAGCCTTTGGCAGAAGCTATGACCCCGCCGCCGGCTCCCCTGCCGCCAAGGCTTCCAACACCAGAACTTTCTGATGTTGACGAAGACGCTTTTTGGTCTTGCTGCAGATCTTCTAAAAGCAGTAGATGCAGCAATCTCAGTAATGACAGAATCGATGACACAAATGAGGATGGCGAACTTTGGAACGAAATGGGTAAGCGACCTCACCCCTAAACCCACAGAAGTGTAACATGGTGATACTCACTACGCATCTAGAAGAGAAGTTGACGAGAGCGATGACTTGGCAGGATAGAGTAAGACAGAGCCCCAGAAGCGCTTCATTACAATGAGGGAACGAAACGGTATTGTCTTGGAGAACGGAGTTTCCTGGAGTTCATCACAGCTGCTTATGATCGATTTCGTTGATTGCACTCTTTATGTATTCATTGGCTTTGATAGCCTTCTTAGACCATTCAGATATCCATAGAGAGCCAAGGGCCAATTAGTCAATGCGTAACACAACACATGATCTTTGAGGTGGAGTTGGTGCGTAATTGACTAGAACACCCCCAGGGGCCCTTCGCCCTGGAGGGCATTCGGGCGGTCTGCCGCAATCAGGGCTCCACTTGGCAAATGTGACTCATGAAGCTGATTGGAATATGTAGCTCAGACTTAGCACATCGAAATGGGTCGAATTCAAGAGAATGGTASAATTCGCTGATGAGATGTAGTCGAGTTGAAGGTCTGGTGACAGCTGCGCTAAGTTCATCGAGGATAGCGTGTGCTTTAACCCGAAGAGTCACTAGCTCGGCCCACACTTCAATTCGTGAAAACACCGGTTAGACAAAGACCAGTCTACCAACAACACTGCAATAACAACTCAAGATGTCTAAGAGAGGGTGCGAGATACAGACATCTACCATCTATATACGAATAAGCTGACCAGCTCTCCTATAGGCGCGGTGGTGCCTCGGGCAACAAGCTCAAAATGACTCTCGGTCTCCCAGTGTATGCCCCGCCTTCCTACCCTCAAACCCTCATCCAGTTCCTGCACACAGTCCTTCAAAAGCAAGCTGATCGTGCTTCCACAGCGGTGCTGTCATGAATTGCTGCGACAATTCCGGCGCACGAAATCTCTACATCATCTCAGTCAAAGGAATCGGCGCTCGTCTCAATCGTTTACCCGCTGCAGGTGTTGGAGACATGGTGATGGCTACAGTGAAGAAGGGCAAGCCTGAACTGCGTAAAAAGGTTATGCCTGCGGTAGTGGTACGACAGAGCAAGCCGTGGAGAAGAGCAGACGGGGTGTACTTATACTTCGAGGACAACGCTGGTGTGGTGAGTGCAGTCTAGTCCGAGGGTCCCAAGGCCCAAAAGGAGTTTCTACCGGTCGTAGGCGATGTGTGGTTTCAGGGCACAGGAAAAGAGCGGATGCAGGGACACTGCAGAGCAGACAATCGGGAGACATTGGGAAAAGTTTGCACGTGCAGCAAGTCTTGGCTAACCACCATATGTACTAGATCGTCAACCCGAAAGGTGAAATGAAAGGATCGGCAATTACTGGACCAGTAGGAAAGGAGGCGGCAGAGCTGTGGCCGGTACGTGCGAGGCTCATATCGATGTCGAATCATCACTAATTGTCCCCTAGCGTATTGCAAGCAATTCCGGTGTTGTGATGTGAAAAGGATTCATCAGAAGTTGTGCAGAAAAACTGACCATGAGCGATGTTGACCTGAAATGTCTTCGGAAGGACATAGATAGCTCTAGCTAACGGAGTCACTGTCAAACCAAATTGCGACTTCTGTGCCAGGGTAGTCTGCTTGCAAATAGAGCATTTTTACGTACAGAGCGATGTCTACCTCAAGTATAATGGATCTTATGACAATATAATCCCACACTAATTCCACTATGGAGCTCCGTCTGTTCTAGGCGTCTAATCTGAACTAGCGTGCCGAGGCTCGGATATAGATAAACATGCAGATAGATCTTCAACTCCTTTCCGTAGAGCCAGTATTGTACAGTATACCSCTCTAGCATCTATGCATACCYCATTGCTTGTTCTTCTGCTTGTATTATTTACACTTGCGAACGTTTTGACATCCTATCTGTATCTATACCCAGTTCTTCACCAATGCTCATTTCCTGCCCAACCAGAGCGACGTTCCCCTGAGGGCGACACCCCCCCGCAGATTCCACCCTTCCGACTTCTGATCCTTGCGGACCCACAGCTTGAAGGCGACTCCTCCCTTCTCAATCCGGACTATGGCTACCTTCCCCACCTATCGAACCTCTGGTCAGATGTGAGCGCTGTCAGCACAATAGGAGAGCGCCTTGAGGTGGCCGGCACACACCTGCGTGACATTTTCGCAGTAGACATACCAAGCGTTCTGCAGTCATATCGCAAGAGGCTGGATCTGATTGGCAATGACTACTACCTTGCACACATATACCGCACGATGCACTGGACGATGTTCCCAACACATATTACTGTATTGGGCGACTTGATTGGAAGTCAGTGGGTCAGCGATGAAGAGTTTGACCGGAGGGGCACACGGTACTGGAAGAGGGTTCTTCAAAAGGGTCATAGACTTGAGGATGAGAGGACTGAGGGCATTCATATCGAGCCATTACCTCAAGATGGCAGTTGGGCCAGGAAGGTCATGAACGTGGCTGGGAACCATGATATTGGATACGCGGGTGATCTAACCAAAGAAAAATTTCAGAGGTATGAGAAGATGTTTGGGAAAGCAAACTGGGAAACAAGATTCAGCCTGCCTCTCGAGCCTTTAGACCAGGACCAACCTGAGCTAAAGCTGGTTGTCCTTAACTCGCTCAACCTTGATGGACCAGTAATTGACGCCCAGCTTCAAACAGACACTTACGACTTTATCAATGAAGTTATCAGGTATTCCAGACCTGTCGAAGATAGAACCACAGCGACGATACTACTCACACATCTTCCCTTGCACAAAGAAGCTGGTTTATGCGTCGATGGCCCCTTCATCGATTACTACGGCGAGGAACATGGTGGAGGAATCAGAGAGCAGAATCATCTCAGCGAGGCGTCAAGCAAAGGCATATTGGAGGGCATCTATGGAATGAGTGCCAGCCCAGATGCCCCGGGCAAGGGTCGTGGTCGAAATGGCATCATACTCACCGGCCATGATCACGAAGGCTGCGATGTCTATCATCACCTCTCGGATGCAGAAGAAGCCGAGTCAAGGACATGGAATGCCGAGAAGTGGAATTCTTCAACCACAATACGGCACAATGCCACTCCAGGTATCCGTGAGATTACCGTCCGAAGCATGATGGGAGATTTCGGAGGCAATGCCGGCCTGTTGAGCGCCTGGTTCGACCTCGACAAGCGGGAATGGCAATTCGAGTACGCCACGTGCGCTCTCGGCCAGCAACACTTTTGGTGGGCTGTACATATCTTGGACATAGTCACGGTTGTGCTTTTGAATTACGTTGGGTGGAGTATCTTCCGTGCGACTAAAAATGGCGTCGAAGAAAAGTCAAAAGTAAAGACTCTTTGAGCCGATAAGGGAGGAGGCCGCAGAATGAACGATCGTGGTCTCACTACTTGTAATATGTGGCACATACATGCGATCAGTTGAGTGACTAGTGTGGATGTCCCCTGCCTATTCAACATATGATGTAATGCAGAGCCTATCTTTGTCCTAGGATATCTCTGAGGATCTGGTCTCCACTGTTCTAGTGAGATACAAAGTCCTCCACGTCGATCGACCTAATCTACATAATGCATCTGGTCATCGTCCTTTTCCGTTCGGGTGAAGCATGGTACGTCTTCCCCGGGTAGATCGCGGCTCACGTCGCAGGTCCACACTTTTAGTGGTGACGAGGAACCAAATATCATATGGACTATCGCCGTACCAGAGGCCAGCCCAATTCTTCGGACAGATGCAGGATGCTTTCACTGCTCCCATTAGATCCTTTGTTGGTGTGTCCTTCAAGACTGGACTCACCGCAGAGAACAAGACAGGAGCTGGGTGTTTAGGATGCCTCAGCTTGCTACGTCCGTGCGAGGTCAAGACGCTCTTCTGGCGACATTCCCGAGCCAAGAGTGACTCGGACTCAATAAGCCGAATCAATAGCCTTGGATTATACAATGTGAAAGCGGTGAGGGAAATTTGTCGCATTAAATGCGCACAACAGATCTGGCATCATACCTAAGATGTATTCATGTAGTATTAGCCTCTAATGCTCACGTCAAACCAATAAAACACAATCATGATGATGTAAGGTATTCAATGGTTCCTCCTAACCATGTAGATTTCCTGTAATATAGTAACAATTGTAGGGTGTGACGTAACACGCGATTGTGCTCGCAGTTTGCTTCCCTGACTTCCAAAAAGGTGCAAGCTTCACAACATGCGCTTACCAACATCCTCTGAGTACCCATGAATGGCATTGAAAGTATATATGAGACCAGGTTCAATAAAATTGCTGAGTCCCCGTCACGTAACTTCTGCTGCCATCTTCACGAAGCACCGGGGTTCACCTCCGGATTCACGCGCCATGTCAACTCAGTCACACTCAAAAGATACTAAGCATCCGAGATTTGGCCACCTGCCCCTCTCTACTTCAGGGCCCGAATCGTGTGCATTGACTGTAATGAGACGTCAATGATATCGTCTCTTGGGCCTGGATTGACAAACTGTAGGGTACATCACTGCTCCGTTCTCCGTATCATAACAAAGGATCCGCATTCCCTTCGAATGAGCGTAAGGGTTTTAAACTCTATGGTCTGCTGCCTCCAAATGTGCAGTCTCTGGATGAACAAGTCAAACGGGCATATGAGCAGTATAGCAAACGCGGAGATGCCCTCGCGAAGAACACATTCATGACCAGCATGAAGGATCAGAACGAAGTCCTGTATTACAAGGTGAAATCGCACTGCTGTCATTGCGTTACATGATCARCCCAGCTCATGTGTTTGCCAACGCTCTATTGAACTCGATTTAACGTTGTATCTTAACAGTTGATCCAAGAGCATCTGAAGGAGATGTTCAGTATCATTTACACACCAACCGAAGGCGAAGCAATCCAGAACTTCTCCCAGCTGTTTCGCAGACCAGAAGGTTGCTTCCTGAACATCGATGATCGGGATCGTATAGAGGACAATCTAGCTCAGTGGGGTGGGCCTGAGGACATTGATTATATCGTCGTAACTGATGGTGAAGAGGTAACAATGCGCTCTAGCCGCTACTCATGTCCAACCTTAACCAGGATATAGATCCTAGGCATTGGAGATCAAGGTACACACCGGCGTAATATTTAATGGCATGTAACTTAAAGGTGTCGAAGGTGTTGGAGGTATCCTAATTTCTGTGGCAAAACTTGTACTCGCAACCTTATGTGCCGGCATACATCCCTCAAGAACGCTTCCGGTCGTGCTTGATTGTGGAACTGATGTYAGTCGCTTCCGTGACGATCTTCCAAGCACTGCTGACTTCGATGGAAGAACGACCAACTACTCAAAGACGAGCTCTACCTTGGTCTTCGGAAACCGCGTACCAGAGGCGAGGAGTATGACGAGTTCGTTGATACATTTGTAAAATCAGTCAAAAAACTCTATCCTCGAGCTTATCTACACTTGTAATAGGCCTTCGACATAATCGTCCATGCTACCATCAGCTAACATCGTACCAGTGAAGACTTTGGCTTGACCAATGCCAGACGGATTCTCGACAACTACCGGCCCGAGATCGCCTGTTTCAATGACGATGTACAAGGTACTGGATGCATTACACTAGCTGCAATCATGAGCGGGTTKCATGTTGGCAAATTGAAGCTTTCTGATATGAGACTTGTGATTTTTGGTTCTGGAACAGCCGGCATAGGTATCGCCGACCAAGTTCGAGACGCCATCGCTGCAGAAAGTGGAAAACTAAAAGAGGATGCGGCCAGACAAATATGGTAGAAATGGCTACCTGTGCCTGCAATATGTCGTACGTACACTGATGCCTAAATAGGTGCGTTGACAAGCCGGGTCTCCTCCTGAAGTCCATGGGAGACAGCCTCACAATCGGCCAGGGTCCGTATGCTCGTGATGAAAAGGAATGGCATGGGAAAGATCATCAAGATCTTCTCTCGGTTATCAAGGACGTGAAGCCGCACGTCCTGATCGGTACATCCACCAAGCCCAAGGCTTTCACTAAGGAGGTAGTGAAAGAGATGTCGAAGCATGTAGAAAGGCCGATCATCTTACCGTTGAGCAATCCAACTAGACTCCATGAAGCCGTTCCGAAGGATATCTACGAGTGGTCAGAAGGTAAAGCCCTAGTAGCGACAGGTAGTCCGTTCCCACCCGTCGAGTACAAAGGGAAGAAGTATGAAATCGGTAAGTAGATCCTTGAGGCAGGCGCTCAGCAGCATCGTTAACTATAAATTAGCCGAGTGTAATAACTCGACAGCCTTCCCAGGCATAGGGTTGGGAAGTGTGTTGTCTCGCTCGAAATTGCTCTCTGACAAGATGCTTGTAGCTGCGGTGAAAGCCATAGCTGCTCAATCGCCGGCCTTGAAAGATCCAGACAAAGGTTTAGTACCCGACATAATCGATGTTCGAGAGATCAGCGTCCACGTAGCAAAAGCGGTTATTCAACAGGCTGTTAAGGAAGGTTTGGCCACTGAGAAAGAAATACCAGAGGAGGATGAGGATTTGGAAGAATGGATCCGAGATCAAATGTGGGAACCTCGTTATCGACCACTGATACGCGTGGAGAAGGCCGAAGCAAGTAAGTATGGGAGAGGAGAATTAGGCTCAGGAGGCGTGGCAAAGCAGGCAAAATGAAATGTCCCTTTGTCAACCCGCAATATGTCTACGAAGGCATTGCTCGTGCACATACATAACATACACGATATACATACATAGATATTAATCATCGAACTTTGGAGCTAATGCCACAAGGCTAAATCCATAATCCGTGTCCCCCATTACGTTCTTCCCCATGAATGTCCGAACCCCAAGGTCCAGCGCTTTCTCGCTCAAAGCATCTTCTCCTTCATCTAACACCCCCCTATCAACAGGACCCTTCATCCCCCCGTTCAATTCCCACAGATGCCCATCTTCTCCTTTGACAAAGGTAATGAAATGAAAGCCATTCGGATCATCACAAGACGTTGGTTCCGTATCGCCCAGCTGAGCAGCAGACGCATGAGCATCTTCAATAGCCTTAGAATCATAGAGAAGCTGAGCACGCTCCGCAAATTTGAGCGGCACAGCCTCTTTCAACAACTTATCAAGATCGCTACCAGGCTGTATATAAGCCTTAGCTCCCCCATTGCTTACAGCGTGCAAACAGCCAATCAGGCCACAAGCATGGCGGATTGTCTGGCGGAACCAGATCACTGGCTCTTTTTCGCCGGAACCCTCGTAGGGTTTCATGGCGTCATTTTCGCGTTCACGGGCTCTGAAGTATACGGCTGCTGGGCAGATGAAGATGAGTGCGTAGGTTGGACGGGGGATGAATGCTAGGAGCTCGGGAGAGTCGATGCTGTGGATGTCGTAGAAGCCGAGGGTTGGGGATACGCCAAGGTGATGGACTAAGTGCGAAAAGACAACGGGATTGTTTTCTATAAGGAGTCATCATTTAGACATGAACTTATAAGCTGCGAAAGTCGATATTTACGAACCCAAAGGGATGAAGGTTTTACGATTTGTGGGAAGGTCAGGTTGGCCTGGCTCTGCTGCCATTCTTACATGCACTCAACTAAAACAACAAAGCAAGCTAGACTTGTATTGATTGCCGCTATTACTCCAAGTCTTTATTCGTGTTTGTACTTGGTTAATAGATGCGGGTTTTGTTATATGATCGATGGCAGGACTAGAACTGGATTGGGCGCCTGATTCTGCTCTGCTTTCTGTGCTGACTCAGATTCTTCCCTCAACTCGTCCAATGGTGGCCTAGTGCCCAAATACAGTACCATGGCAGCAGGAGCAGGCGGGACAAGCTCTTCGAGGATAGATCTTGCCTCATAATCTATTATTGCAAACTGCTTATGTAGAAGTCACGTTCAAGACGACAGCTTTTCGCATCATCATCTCAACACGGCCATATAGATCGGTCAATAGCTTTAGGCGATTACTACCTTGTTCTATTACTTACYTGCTTTTACAAAGCAGCAGCAGATGTCTTGCACCTTTGGTTGCACGCATGGCTACCAGTCCAAATCTACGTACGGGGCAATGCGACTCCCTTCCCATGGCAAGACGAAAAACAAGGCAAAGCGAACCCAGGCTATCATCCCACAGTATTCAGTGCTGGGACTCTCCCCACGCCTGTCCCTCTCAGAGACGTGTCACCGACTACGATGATACCCTTCGCACTGGGCAGGCTATGTGTGACGGAGCAAGAGTAAACCCGATATGTCTACGTGCCCTCCGTAGTCGTTCCGAAGACGAAAGAATTAGAAAATCTGCAATGGGAGCTGTTCAGCTTGGGCATACTACCACGAGACGAGTACAATCCGCGATCCTACCCCCATACATGTGTCATGAAATGGAGATGGATGGCCTCTGCAAAACCAGTCAGGACCAGCAAAAAGCTCTTGAAGCCCCGCAAGAGGCTGATGAGACGACAGGAAGCACGGCGAAAACTCCGCAAAGCACCTGGCAGAGGCAGATGTTTGCTCAAGGACCTTGGGACGAGAATAACGATCCTGACTTTCTTGAAGCTTTTCAGGGCGAACCCAGATTCCGCCCGCCTAAGCCTTTCTCGCGACTTGAAGGATGTGATATTCCAAAGTTGCTTTCTGATCTGGCGAATAGTGGCTTCGGACGACATGTGCTGATTGAAAACAAAACAATTGGCCTTGCTGGGGCTGCTGCCCTTGCCCACTGGACTCTCAATAATCCCGGGAACATCGAGACATGGTTCCTTGCTGGCAACTCCATTAATGCAACAATTCTCTAACGATTAGTCGGTGCCTGGATCTTTGCTGATAACGTCACCAATATCTGGTTGAGACGGAATCCCTTGGGCTCTGAGTCCGCTTACATGCTATCAATATTGGTAAAAAATGGTCCCAAGCTTCGAACTTTGGATCTGGACCAGACCGAACTGGGGGACCAGGGGGTAGCTGACCTGTTTGGAGCTCTGCTACCTCTTCAGCCAGAACATGTGCTAAAAGTGAAGATTCCGGTACCTGCACCTAAAGGTGATCCAGAACTGTTATACAGAGTAATTTCTTTGGATCCTATATGGATCAAAAAGCGCGCCTGGGGCGAGGAATCACCACTCCGGGCTATGAGACCACTAAACACTATTGACCTCGATGAACTCACCTACAAGTCAACCGTTGCCCTCAGAAATATCTACCTGGATGCTGTGGGCGCAAGTGCGAAAGCCTGTTGGTCATTCGGACTTTATCTCTCTCACATCCTGTGTCCAATCGAATCCTTGTATTTGTGTAACAATCCTCTGGGTCATTGGGGAGCGATGGCTTTGGCCAAAGGCCTCGCAAGTAACCAGTCACTACTGCGATTGAGTTTAGCATCTTGCGATTGAAAAAAGAGGGAGCCAGTGCTATACTTGAAGCTCTGGAGACCCACCCTCGGTTAAGGTCCTTGGGCATGCCACAAAGCCACAAAACCAGCGAGCTTGGATCGCGATATAATTTTTTCGATGACGGCATCAAGAATGCCCTGCAGGCATTTATTGTCAACGGACCGAAGAGTGTAAGATTACTCGACCTTGGGGATACAGCAATGAGCGTGCCAGCTATAGAGTCATTAGCGGCCGACGTAACACAATCAGATTCGCTTGTTGTTTTCCACGCCGGAAGTATACATGGCCATGGTGATGAGAACATATTAGCACTAATGGAACGGAAGCTAGATAGGAACAGACAGCATCTTTATGGCATGGACGATATGACATTTTCAAAGACAGAGAGGCGGTGGCTGATGGAACCAAAAGATGCGGACATCATGAAAAGTGCATGCTCTTATCGAGATGTTGAAATGGGTTCCCACGAGAAAACAGCCGGAATATGTAAAGGAGAGATAGTATAACTATCACGAACCGGCTGATGGATGCTTATTAATGCCATATGCCGGTATCTATGGGAAGCTTGGATTGGAGGGCAAGGCATGTAAGCGGAGACTGGAGCGCTCTGCAAAGAGTGTCACGTAGCTCGCTTGTGTGACCGTTTGGAGTCATGCCTATGTAGTATCTCAAAAGGCATGAACTATGATAGTCTTCCTTCAATCTTGCAACTAGCACAATTCTTCCGAAGGAGGATATGCTCAAGAATCTGCCCACCTCTCGACCAGACGCATAACGCGCAGATTTCGAGGTACTAATGTACCAGCAAGGGTACTGATAGACTTGTGAGAATACCTGGAGGACGAAGTGGCCGATTCTCGACAGTTGCTGTTTGTGAATTGTAGTGCGGTAACACGACCATCTGGCAGCAAATGAACTGACAGGTTGGAGAGCCAATCCCAAGATACCGAGCACTAGCACCCCGCTGATACACAGATCTTGTACGATGCTTGTTCGGCAGCTTCTGGGGTACTAAATTGTAGACTGGCGATGAATGTGAGTGGCCAGAGAGAGATGTTGAAGGCCGCTCTGACTCTGAGGCGGCAGGAGCCGAGGCTACTTCCAGATGAGGTTAGAAAACGATCGTCAGCGAAATGAGTTAAGATCCTTCCCTCTGGAACTCAACCTCTCATCATATTCCACTTCCCTAGTATCGCAGCCTCACATTTCCTATACTTCTTTAGGGAGCAAGAGCGCACGTTATAATGGGCAAAGCGAAGCGAAAACATCCCGATATCGAGGAGATTCTTGCGCGACCATGGTGCTATTACTGCGAAAGGGATTTCGACGATCTAAAGATCCTTATCAACCACCAGAAAGCCAAACACTTCAAGTGTGAGCGATGTGGTCGACGACTCAACACGGCTGGTGGTATGTGGCGAACAATTTGGCAAAGTTATCAATGACAAGACTGATGCTTTTCCAGGTTTATCTGTTCATATGACCCAAGTTCACAAGGAGACCCTAACAATTATCGAGAATGCCCTTCCCAATCGTGCTGGCTTAGAGGTCGAGATATTCGGCATGGAAGGCATACCGGAGGATGTGGTGCAGAGCCATAATCAGCGCGTTCTACAACAATTTGCCCAAGCTGAAGCCGAACGCCGAGCTGCTACTGGCAATCCAGGACCTGGGGCGGCTGGAGGCGGTCAGCTCAAGAAACCAAAATTTGAATCCCCTTCAGACTTGAAGAAACGCCTAGCAGAGCACAAAGCGAAGAAAGCGGCCGAAGAAGCAGCTGGGTTTAGCAGTGGAGGAAACACGCCTTCGGCCATTGGACAAGATGCTCAGAGCCCAGGGATGGGCCAGAGTCCCGGTAATTATGTGAGTCAATCAGATAACTCACCACGGATAACTTAGTTAGGCTGACTCTGGTGGACTAGGCCGCATCTCCGGGTTATCCATCCCAGCATTTACCGTTCGGGGCTCCGCCTAATAATTCGAGTTACTCATCGTACCCTCAAACCTACGGCCAACAGCCACCGTCATTCCCACCGCAGCAATCGCCTTTCTCCCCACAGCAGCAGGCTTTTAGTCCCCCAGGACCACCGCAATTCCAGAATAATGCGGCATTCGCGCCTCCTCAGCAATTCCAGCCACCTGTTGGTCAAGGATTCCCACCCCAGTTCCAGAACGGCCCTCCATCATTCCAGACTGGAGGACCACCCCCGTTCCAGAATGGGCCTCCTCAGTTCCAGAACGGCCCACCGCACTTCGCAAACGGGCCTGCACAGTTTCAGAACGGTGGGCCTCCACCATTCCAGAATGGTCAACCTCAATTTCCAAATGGGCCCCCACAATATGGTGCAGGATCACCGCCCCCATTCCAGCAAAACCAATTTCAACCGCCACGAACACATACTCCGCCACAACATAATCCCATGCCCCAGCGACCCGGCAGTCTTCCTCCAGCGCCTGGTCTACCTCAGCGGCCTTCTTTCGGTGCGCCGCCGGTTAATGCTTTCCAAATGCAACAAATGCATCAAGGACAGCTCTCTGGTCCCTCCAACCAGAACGAACACCCTTACAGCAGTCAGCAAAATAATCAACCACAGCTCAACCAGAATGGGAGCGCTCATCCTGCGGGACCGATAGACCGGACATTAGTGCCAAACCAGTCTCTGGACACACCTGCTATCCTATCTGCCAATGCCAGTTCGCTTGATGATCTCGTTTCTGGTGCAGCCAAAGATGCAGACAAAGCCGCTGGTGGTGCAGCAAACAAGCCTGATGTGGGAAAGAATGTAGAGTCAACCGAGGAGAAAAAGGGCAAGAAGGAGAAGGATAAGAATATGAAGCTTATCTATTCGGACAATGACATCAGTCCGGAAGAGAAGATGGCGAAGATGCCAAGGTACGCATTCGCTCCTAGTGGATAGTTGGGAAGCATGGAGATGCCATGGCAAGCAACTACCAAAGCAGTCTATCCTCATCCTGGACCATATCAAGTGCTTTCAGCCTATTGCCCCTCCTATGCGTCCCATCGTACTGCAGTCCGGCTGTCCACTACATCAGAGATGGATCAGCTTTGACAGCAGGATATGGGCGGATCAGCTAAGTTTTCGACCTTCAAATGACACCAGTAAGCTGTCTTAACATCCATTAACCATTGGCAGCGGTTCAAAATTTCTTCAAGAAGCTTCCCGCAGGATTCAGCAAATTCATGGTTGACATCAGGGGTGAGTGGGCTTGCTAGTCTACGCGTAGCTTCCGTCTGACTTGGGATTTTGACTGCTAGCTGTCCTTAAGGAGCAAGCGATTGGTGGGTAGTCTGGACTGAGAATTAGATAACAAATAATCGTGGAGGGACTTGCGCTGCTGCATGTAAGTGCAACATGGTTAGTCGTCTCTTTATTGAATTGATTGAACTTCTGCATCTCCACCGGTTGATGATCGTCAAATGAAATACCCCTAAGCTCTAGAGAAGTGGCAGTCGAAAAGGTAGAAAGGACTTGGGGTGCTGGTGCTGGATTTGTACGTTGTTTTATTTGTCTTCAATAATAGATAGACTCCCGGGCTGTTAGCGTGTCGGTTTATGAGTTCATTATCAGTGGAACTGTAGGTTTCAACGGCGGACGTAGCTATATAGCGGACCAGAGAAATCTAAATGCCAGTGAACAATCAAGCTCGAGAGTGAATACATGACCGTGGCTTTTTTCCCACTAGCAAGCATACTAGCGCCCTCTGGCAACGCCCACCCATAGCTATAGCCCTCGCTTAGATAGCAACAGCCTTGCACCACCTACTATTGCACACTCGACTGCCGTGCCTCGAACCCGTGTCAAGTCGTTCACGTCCCTGTCAGCTGCTCTGCCACAATACCTTGTATCCCCCAACCTTGCACATCAACATCACAATGGCCACAACAGAAATGGACATTGACAGCTCCCCTCCTCCCAAATCCAAGCCCGCAACAACCGAAGCGCGCACTTCAACTGGCGCAGTAGCCGTCCGCTCCATCGAGGGCTGGATCATCCTAGTCACGAACGTGCATGAAGAGGCCAGCGAGGAAGATCTCCAAGATCTGTTTGGCGAGTACGGTGACATTAAGAACCTACATATGAACCTGGATCGGAGGACTGGGTACGTGAAGGTGAGTCCTCCCCTTCTACAGCTGCGTGGACCCGCTACACAGCTCCCATTTCCTCCTCCGCGGTCATCTATAGCATCATGGAGCTGATCAACGTGAGCTAATAATCTCTTGGGCGCGCTTCTCAGGGCTACGCACTAGTCGAGTATCCCACGCAGAAAGAAGCCAAAGCCGCCATCGAAGGCGCTAATAATACGAAATTACTTGATCAGACTATTTCTGTAGACTTTGCGTTTGTGAGGCCGCCGCCGGCGAAGGAGGGGAAAGCGGGACAGGGGAGAGGGGGGGGAAAGGCGGGAGGGAAGGGGGGGAGGGGGAGGAGTAGGAGTCCAGATGGGGAGGGGAAAGAGGAATAGGTGGGTGGGGAGGAGGTGATGGTTATATGTTTGGTGGGCGAGTGGACAGCGAGTGGACAGCACTCAGGAGAGGTTATCGTGACACGAAAGTTTAGGCACATAGAGGATGAGTTATGCCAGGGATATTGAAATGGCGCCGAGAAGCTTCATACATGGAAAGCTATCTCGGCAGATTCGCCTCAGACTTATGAGGTGAGTTGTCTTGGTGTCTAGGTTGGTGTTATCTGTGCTGACGAAAGAGCAGTGATTACAATGACGTGAAAATTGGATATTTGGAGCTTGCATTGTACTCGAGTATATTGCATGCCCTTGCAGCTCGTTAATATGATGAGCACTCCCAGTATCAGACGCCTCTACTGTTCACTGTCAAAAGGTCACAGTCAAGCCTATTCACCCACGAGCCCTTCACTGCATCCAAAATCTCCCTCCTGACGGTCGTACCGTCTTCTTCACCCTCACCCTTCTGCGCGAACACCCGGTCCTTCCTCATCCCCTGACGGACTTGAATCACGTACCGACATATGGCGTCATTGTTTTCCGCGATCATCTTGGGACGGCAAGCGACTCCGTGTATACCCCACGAGTGGCTCCTGTGGCACTATCGCGCATTACCTTGGCATATCCAGGACTTATTTGTGGACTTCAAGTTCCATCTCGCTTTCATTTGTCAATGACAAAGTGGTCTCATGGAACATCAACCTTTAGGACCTCGATGGCATCGATGGTCTTTAGAGCAAGATATGAAAATCAAGATGCCATCTCATAGACTCCTGGAGGATAATTTGGTGGCTGTGCTGCTCCTGCCGATAAAGTTTCACGGTCTCTCGCCCACTGCGCCCCACCGTCCATCGAGCGCCACACGCCATCAGGTCCGACAGTCATGGTGGCAGAAGCAGATCCGGCTGTTTGGGGCGTGCTGTTCATTGCCATGTTCCCAGGAGCTTGGCCGTAGTTGTTCTGTGGCAGTTCAGGAGCCATAGCTTTAGGAACAAAATTGTAAGAGGGCGCTGGAGGCTGACTATGCATTGGGGTGTTTGTGGAGGGCGTGGTGCTCGGGATATAGTATGAAAATCCCTGCAAGTCACTGTTCTGCCCTGGGACTGTAGGACCTGGAACAAACGTGGAAGAGGCTGTTGAGGCGTTGTTCCACGCTGCTGGTTGGTGTAGCTGTTGAGTTTGGTGGGACTGAAGTTCTGGTGTTACCGCCGGCGGCTTTTGGTAATGAGTGTACCTTGCAGAGTCGRTGATATTAGTCACCGAAGGATGAGAATACAACTCAGCTGTTGCCCGTGGCTGAGAAGGAGATGGCGACTGCGATGTTTGCCCAAAGGGACTAGCGATGTGTGCAACAGGTAGCTCCACTGGCGATGTCTGGGACTGCATCATAGCTGCGGACGCAGGCGAAGTGGTAGATGAGATGCGTTCTTGGACCTGCTGTTCACGAGCTTCCGCGGTAGTGAGTAAGCGTAAAACTTGGCCTTTTCTTTGCTCCTGATTGGAGACTTCATTTGCAAAGCCAATCCGGTGTGCAGTAATATTGAAGCCCCAGCCCCCAGACGCACAACTAGAGACAGTGGCACCATGCCTAAGGAGCAAGTCGACAACCTCTGGGTGAGCGTAGAAGGCAGCGTACCGCAGTGGTTGCCAATTCTGTTCATCTCTCTGCAGCACCGATGCACCACGCGTCAGCAACTCTTGGACAACAGAGACATGTCCATTTTTGGCCGCAAGGCATAGAGGGGAGTCTTCGTGAGAAGGTCCAGAGGAATATTTTGATCTTAGAGCAGCCCCACGAGTCAACAGGGTTCGTACAACGTCCAGGTGACCCGTGCTACACGCTAAGCATAGTGGTCGATCCCCAGCAGCATTTCGGGCTTCGATGTATACGCCCTTCTGTAGCAATAGCTCAACCTGAGGCAACGAGCCTCTAGCACACGCGTGATGTAGCGGTTTCTCTCCAGAGCCATCTTCGGCCTCGATATTCGGATTGTAGCCAAGTAGAAGCCGGGTCACCTCGATATTCGCATGGATGCAGGCATAGTGAATGGGCCTGCGCGTGTGCCTGCATTGTGCCTCTATTTGCGCTCCTTTACGAAGGAGTAACTCTGCTGCCGCAAACCTTTCAGCCATGACAGCAAGATGAAGAGGGGTCCGTCCGTCTTTGTTTGGGGCAGTGATGGAAGCCCGTTTCTGCAGCAAGAGGTCCAACACCTCGACATGGCCATTGAAACTAGCCCAATGTAATGCGGTCATATCACCCTCACCTTTGTGCCTGAGCGAAGCTTTCTTTTTCAAAAGCAGTTCGACAATGGGAGCTTGGCCGCATGAGGAGGCACAAACAAGGGGTGTCATTGAAGCTTTTCCATGTGCTTCCACATCTGCCTTTTTGTTGAGCAGACACGTGACTACACCGCTGTGGCCGCCTTCGCATGCGTAGTGAAGTGCACCCATGAAGTTACCGTCTTTAGCTTCTACATGGGCCCCGTGAGTGATCAACAACTCGGTCATAGCCTCGTCACCAGACTTAGCTGCTATATGCAATGGAGTCAGCTGTCTAGCATCTCTGGCGTTAACCTTCGCTCTTTTGCGGAGAAGCAGGGCCGCCGCTTCAATTTGTCCCTTCTCTGCTGCGATCCGCAACGGGGTCTCTTCATTTGGGCCCTTAGCATCGATATCGGCTTGCTCTTGCAGAAGTAGATCTATAACGCCACAGTGACCTCTTAAACATGCCAGATGCATTGGCGTCATTCCACCAGCATCGCGGTCGTTAACTTTAGCTCCGTATTGTAGCAGCAAGCGCACCACCTGTAAAGCATTTCGACGTTAGCACGCCCAAATAAGCTTCAATTTGGGTAAGCTGAATGGAAACTCAAATGTAAAGTGTACGATATGTCTGGTCCACTTGCACCGCCACTCTCACCCCAGAGAGTGGGGATCACACTTGCAGGTAGAATGTGCATACATACCTCATCATTTCCACAATGCGAAGCTACTGAAAGAGCGGTTCTGCCAGACTGAACGTGTCGCGCATTGATATCGGCTCTCTGGTCTAGTAGAGCCTCGACTTCAACAACAGAACCTGCCTGAGCGGCCCTAACGATTGCAGGGGCAGACAAGCCGTCTTCCGAGGCAAAATCAATACTAGTATGAAAGCTATTTTCGAATCCGCGTCTGCCGCGGCGATCGCTCAATGTTGACACAGAAGATTGTAGAGTACCGTTGCGCTCTAACGGTGCGAGATTATTCTTGCTTCGCTTTCCTGGCAAGGAAGGCCAAAGAGATTTCTTGTCTGTTTTAGGCGTCTTTGGACGGTGGGGTAGAAAGCTTCGGCGTTGATGGCCTGGTTCAGACATTGAGGACACTGGCAGGACGGGGCGAGTCTGCTGGCCGTAGACATTCAAGGGTTCCGAGATGACGGACATCTCGTAAGGGTTAAGCTTCTTCCCTGGAGGTGTAAAATTATCTTCAATATTAGACACCCGATCTAATGATTCCTCCGTTGTAGTATGACTCGATGTGTCAAAACCTACGACTCTTTCAGCGGGTTTTGGTGGCATCTCCGACTTGGACCTGGCATGGTTCAATGCCCGACGGTAAGATTCCGAATTGACAATCTCATCGTCCCAATCGAAAACCTTTCCATCTATCGTTGATTCATCATGGCTGCGGATCGTAGGTGTTTGTGAGGTATGTGAGGCGGCCGCGCTCATTGTAGCTCGGAGAGTAGAGGTATCATCGGCAACTTTTTGGATTATTCTTCGGCTGTTTGGATTGTGAAGAAGCTCGACCTGCTCTGGCTTTGAGTGACTGGAGTATGGTCAGTGCGAAGCCGACAGAGAACCAGCAGCACTCACCATCGCGATGCTTGGAGCAGCAATTGCAGGGCAGCTATCTGGGCACGCATCCGGTTTTCATGCTCTTGCAGACTCGACTCATTCCAAGCGTATTTGGTCCTTGCCCTGAAACCAGGATTTAATCTGGACTCTGGCGTTGCGTTACCAAACAATTGTCTCACTTCATCTGCCAGCGCATCCATGGCCAACTTGCAACCCTCCAAGGAGATTTTGAGGCCATTGACCACGTCTGCTTGCGTATGGGTGTCGTCGAGATAGTCGGACCAGTCATTGATCTGGTTCAAAGCGGATTTGACAGTAGAGAGTTCCCCAATCAACAGCCGAATCCTCATATCAGCATCTTTGTATTGGCCACGAATCTCCGATAGAGTCTTTATCGTGTATGTAATAGTCGTAGCAATCGTACCTGCAGTACTGAGTAGTCCGATGACCTCCATGACCGTGCCTTTTCAGCATGTCATGGTGTGGTCTGAACTTCGGCCTGGAGCGTCCACATAGTCCCACAATATCGTCGTCGACCAGGATCAAGTTGCAGCTTGCTTTTTCAAGCTTAGTGGTGCTCCGAGTAATAGGAGTGTCCGCCAAACGAACATGGGGAGAAGTGGCTTCAGCCGCACACTCTACACTCCACCTTCCTTTACTCGAACCCATTTCGTGGAGTGCGCCGCAATGGCGAAGGAGCCTTGGCTGGAACAAGCGCGGTTGTAAGTTTCTGTGCTTGGGGGGGTCTTAGGTGATCGGTGATAGGAGGGAGGGATGGGAGCTGCATAAAACGGCTCCCGCTAGCGAGGACTCCGGGGGCGTTGATCGGCTGTTCTAAAGCAAACCAACTGACCAACCAACCAAAGCTTCCGGGAGGACTTTTGAAGATACGAGCACTCCATCCAGACCTACTACTGAGCTCAAGGTCTTGGTTCTTGTGCTTACATGCCTCGTACACCATTGCAGAATGTTTCGTCCTCCACAATTAATAAGATGGGTCTGCAGGGATGGTCCCAAGTGCACTACTATAACAACAGACAGGTTCTACTCTACGACCAATATTTCTGGTATCAATTGCTCTGGGTCCCTAGATCACTTTCAGCTGTCGGGGAGAGTACCCCTGACCGTCGCCTCGACCGTTGTCAAACTTGAATGTCCCGCGGCATTAGGAGGCGCACGACTTCCACCAGCCGTCAGTATAGACTACTAGCTTGTTAGAACTATAGTAGAATCAAGACACTGGAAGTATTAGTGTGCCAGCATCCTGTTAGATCTCCAAGTGTGCCCTGTAGCGTTCAGTCACACGGCCAGCTGGCCTTACTTGGTCTTGGCTTGTATGAATTTTCTCGTGATGCTGCAGAGCAGTCATATATCAGTTCATAAGCTGAATTGAAGGGCAATCACAAGCTATAAGAGGACGAAGAATCGTAGCGTATCGAATGTTACATTTAGTCTGTATTGCTTTACTCTGATAAGGCACTCTCCCGACGTGCCCCGGGCTTCCCGTAGTCTACCGTGGCGACCTAGAACTGACCTCAACTGAAGAACAAATCAATCGGCTTGAGGCGACAGTGTGCAGTTGATCAAGATTTTTCATCGCCAATTGGATTCCGGCCTGGAACTAGACAAGCTGTTTGACGCAGTCTTCGAATATGCGAGCATTGGGTTCAGGGCAGGGGTTCCTGCTGCATATTGGAAGTACTATACCTCCACAGCAAACGGCGCGCGTGGTAAAGCAGCAATTAGACTGATATATCCTGGATTGCAAAGATCAAGTGGTCCAATAGTGTCGATTTCATCTGTTGTGTTACCTTCTGTTGTGTTACCTGAACTGAAAACATACTCCCCAACAATGCTGTCAGCTGGGAGGAACATTAAGCTGTATACATGGATCATCATAGTTCCCATCAGCTAGGGGTTCCTATCAGCATGCAGCAGAGCCACCACGAAGGGAGAGAGCTGGAGTAATTCTGTTGCACCATTATGCCTTACCTAACAACAGGGATCGGAAGAAGTCACCAACAAGATGTCCATGTCCACACCTATCAATGCAAAACAGGAGAATATCAACTCGACAACCCAGAAGGCAACGGAGAATGCATCATTGGAAAGATATAAGATGTAAGAAAAATCTAAAGCCTAGCTTTCTCAGCACGTAGCTTGTTATTTTCCATATCGAGAGGTTAGAGAAACACAGGAACAATGCTCAGCGGATATCAATGGTGCCATCAAGTGCTTCAAGACGAGAGCAATTTGAGGTCGACCGCGGACAGGGTTTCCAGGAATTCCGGCTCCAAACATTGAAAATGCTAGGTTTGCGGTATCCCACGACGTACCCTCCTCAGACACTCTTCCTGGCTCTTCAGTGCTTCGTGGTGATGCCGGAGTCTAGGATCTTAGGAAGGGCTGCTGTTTCCTTGGCCGACAACGAGAGCATTGTACCATAGGCTGTAGGTATGGGAGCGGTGGGCAACAGGCTTGACGTGTCCTGAACAACATGTCAGTTCTCATCCCACAACAACCTTAAGTCTCTCACAATGGCGTACAAAGTCCTCTGGTATGTTCTGCGCTCTACGACAACTGGCGGGAGCATCCTGCCGCTCAACCTCGTGGTCCGTAATTGTTGTTGTCAGGTTCTTCGCCATATCTCCATCAACGGCCTTTGTGTTCTGAGACGACGAAGATCGAAAGAGAGCGCGTACTAGTGAAGCAAGCATAGCACTTGATATTGGAGCTTCGAGTCGTAATGTTTCTGGCTCGAGGGTATCCGGTTTGCTGCTGCTTTGGCTCAGTCAGAAGACAATCAGGTAGGTCAGGTAGGGAAGTCCTTACAACGTCGTCAACCCCACCATGTCTGCGGATTGTAAGCTCAGAAAACTCATCTTAGACCCTGTCGCTCGTGGTAGAGGGCGCAGGATTTCTAAGGGCGTGGGGAAAGTCAGTCGGTATCTGAACTCGATAGTTTTCATTATGGGTGAAGTCGTGTCTAGCCAGTACACCTAGCGTATGAAGCTTGATGGTGTAGAAGGCCAACATAAGTCGCTAGAGTCAGGCACATGCCGAGTTTTGACGGTCGAGCTTGAGGCCGCCTCTTGTACTGGCCATTGCTGCGTCTTTTGTCAAGGTTCCACGCAAATGCAGGCTGCCAGGCGACTGCCCCAGATTGGTATGCATGGTTGCTGTACGAAATCCTCAGATACAGCCCCTCGAAACCGATGAGATGTTTGCCTGACGAGGCCAGAATGTGATGTGTCTGGGGAATTATCAGGAGTGATCTGGAAAGATCCCCTTAAAAAGTATTGCCACAGGTTGTTGGACTAGTAGCATTGCAGCCAACCAATCGCTATCTCAGGGACCCCTCCATGAATGCTCCCGCGCATTCTCTGCTAAATGGTCCTAGAAACAGTTGGCGAGAAACCCCTGGCAAGTCGGGCACTTGCGGCAGATGCGGAAATCCAATCAACCAGCCTGCAGAGGACATTGACCAGCAAAAGCATCTGTTTCCACGGTCTTCCGACCGTCGACTAGAATACTCGCATGGGTGGTCTGTCATTTTCCAACACTATAGTTAGCGAATCGGGACGCTGCCACCTTCCCTACGGCCCGGCAGTTCGTGGCCGTTGTACAGCAAACAACGAGCTGACAGCGTCTGCAGCCGAGAAAATTTAGCTTCGAATCTACTCTTCCGGGGCCCTTTCTGGAAGTGCTATCTGCTACATCTACGTACGTGGCCGTCCAACAAGCTCCTAGATTCCAGGCAACGTCGAAGTCATTAGGGCCCTGGAGTATCTCAACATGTGATCTTCCAATAGCAATACCTTTGCGAGTTGCTATCTCAATATCAATCTACCAGACAAGTCGACTTTCAGGACGGTTTCACGCATATTGGTCTTTTGGTACCCACTTATATCTACCTGTCAACAGTCTCCATTGAATAAGTGCTTGCTATTAAGCAAGGTAGCTTTATTTTGCATCATTGCCCCCACTGGCCCCTATCGCTAGACTCGGGCTTGATGACATATTATTTGTTGCGCAATCAAGCGACGGGCATAACGCAAACAATTCTCAGTGATATTGGGATCCCCAAGTCAAAGGTCAGTGAATAACGCAAAGATACTGTACCGAGAACTTGAGACGAATCAACACACAAGCTCGAAATGAAACTCCTGAGAATTTCACGGTCTCTGTTCGAACATTGCAGCTGGGAAAGTGGATCTCAAATCCCACCACAGGGCTCATCCATCGCCACGCTATATATTGCCCTGAACGTGGGTGACTCATACATAATAGTAAGGTACTTTACCCTTAGGGGACCAACTTGTGTCCCGAGCGGCTGCAGCAGATAGGGTGAGCCAATGCTCTTATGTTTTTTTCCAGGGGCGATATGCGCTAGGCGATGGGCGACGATCTCATATAATTAAGGTTGATCTATGATGCTGCTCGATCGAGGCCTAGACTGTTGCCACACTACCGTACCTCACCTTATCCTTCCACCCCTTTCAGCGCCAGAGTCCTGGACTTGGAATCATTACTGCACGACGTTCTATAAAGCCTACGACCAAAGAGCACAATTTTTGCTGCCGAATGCCGAATGGCATGAAATGATGAATGTCTAAAAATGGGCCTCAATGTCCAGCTGCTGCTATAGTTCTCTCAACGCTTTATTTGATGTTGCTACACACAATCAGTGATAGCGTTTGTAATCCAAGTACACGATCAGGAAGTTGAGATTGCCTTGATCAATGGAGACTTGCCACAAGCTAAGCCAGAAAGGGCTAGCTCTAAGGCTGCCAGTGCTGCATGGTTGACGACGGTCAGCTCTCTCTCATCGTGGCTCTGGCTTCAAAAATTGATCTCGTTGCGTCCAAATTTTCCAGCCGCACCCATCATCCTACAAGCCTTCCTCCAGGTCTTCGCTCAGCTTCTCAATTGCTAGCCCAATATCTCTAGGCCCAATAACCTTCTCTTGCAATTCTCAATACCTGGTTTTTTTTGGCTTTCCCTTGTTGCGACCTCCAACTCTTGCGCTGCTGCTTTGGCGTAATTGCCTGCTATATGATCAGAGCTCAGGATGTGGGTAATCCTGTACTGTTTTGGAGTGGGATTATGTCCACATTAAGATTATGGCTAAGTTTGGGAAACAAGATCGCGCTGCCAGGGTTGTCTATCGGCCCTTATTGTCTTGCGGGCTTCTGGGTGGGGATCAGGGAGGGAAGGCGGTGGCGGCAAGAGTACTGGTCTCAAACGCGTTGAGCTTCCATCTTGGACGGAGCTCCTTCGCGGGCTAGGGACTAGCAAAGACGGGTACGGAAAGGAATAGGTGATTCTCAGTGGTGTTCGACCAGAATGAACCTAGAAGAGTGAGGAATGAGTTGTAAGGTGATGAAACCCCAGGAGCGGAGTTGCTAGCTGGAAAGAGCCAACAATGCTACTCTTGCGGCCCAGAAGCTTGGTCGGCGCTCCATTCACATGGCTTTGATAAGCGGCAAAGACTGTCTGTATCTAGGTTGGGACTTACTTTCTCATCATCGTATGGAAAAGGTTATGTGTCAACAAAAACGGAGAATTTGCCCCATCTCTATTATGCATTTGCTGGACATTCTATCCCACCACATAGCGACTATCGAGCGTCGTTGGCAGATATACGGCCAAACCAAACAAGGTCTCGGCCATATTCGTAACTACGAGGCATGCCCCTGATTCCGTGGCCTCAGGGTCCCAGATTTATTACCTTTGTCGTCGATATCTGGACCTGATGGGCTGCGTCTACTGCTGCTAGCGTTGCGGCCTGCAGAAGGAGAATTGAATAGCGGAGTTACTGGAATGGGCACATGTAATGACAAGATTAACAGAGCTGACTAATAATCTTCTGTACTGGTACATCGAATACCATGTTTGTGCAGTAAGACTCAAAATGTTGGTATTGCCAGCAGATTCTATTCACGCAAGCACCTGGCTATACATCTATCAACTGACTTTATCCCCCTTGCCACACACCATTGTCTTGATTGATAACAATACTATATTTAAAGCTATCACTAAGATGTTGAATCTTCACAAATGCTATTGGTATTGCACCCATGCCAATTTCATCGTGGTCAGACGCGACGGCGTGTATCTTTGAAGGGTTTCTAAAGTTCAAGCTTAAGCTTATACCACCTTCCCATCTATAATGTACGCTTCATGCCAGCCAATAGTTATCCTGTTGCTCAATTGTCAGTACAAGATGAAGGGTACAACAAAAAGGTCAGGGCAACGATCGTGCTTGGCGCAAGGAGACCTTTCGTAGCAAAAAAGTTGGGAAGCAATACAAATTCTAAGGAGCAAGGGAGAATGCACGGCCTGACATACTTGGTATTTTTGGTGTCGGCAAAATTCTCATGGTCCATTTTGATATACTCTTCGTAAGCCGGATCATTTTTCATTGCCACAAGACCGTCAACGCTCTCAAAGAGCGATTGGCTGAAGCAATCGTAATCCGCAACGTTGGCGAATTGTTCATCGTATAACTTCGCCATCAGCTTGCGCGTTTCGGTTGTGTTGTGAGCCTGTCGGCAAAATTAGTATCAATGTCATCAGTCTTCGATTTTTGAAGGTCTGTCTCAGCATATGCAAACCGCTCGACGCACAAGCGTTTTAGGATTTGGCTGCGCAAAACGACGGAGTCGTCAGAGGATATTGCCTACATGAGTCCATCTGAGGATCCCGTATTTGGCCATGATAGGCTTGACGAGCTGAGAGTGCTTGGTGGTCATGTACTCTACATATTCCTCTTCGCTGAGTCCGGGTTTACGATAACCGCAGACGGTGAGACAGAGTAGTCTCTTCTTTTGAGGGGTCACATTGGCTACGGAAGATTCGCTCGGGGAAGGATTGTGTTGCAGAGAGTTCCCATTGGCTACGGGAGGGTCGCTGGGAGAAGAGTTATGTTGCAGAGAGGTCCCGTTGGCCATGGAAGGCTCGCTGGGAGAGGATATCTGTTGTGGAGAAATTTCTGTAAGGGGTAAGGACATATTTAATCGAATGGGATAGACAGGGTGTAAGATTGAGTATTTAGAGTGCCTCTTCACAATCTTTGGCTCGGGTGGTCGAGAACAGATGGAATATGACCAAGAGCGGGAAGATTGCTTTTATAGGAAGAGGAAGAGGGAGGAGGGGTGTGGAGCGATGCTGATTGCCATATTTGTATCTCCTTTACCTAGCTGCGGGGACCACCATTCGCCTTTGTGACACAAATCACGTCTCACCAGCCTGGATGAAGTCAATCTTCGAGATCGCTGGCACAGCGAGCAATTCGCTGGACACCTCTTAGCGCAACTACGGGAAAGAGTACTCGAAGTTCTTTTACAGATGCTTAGTTATAGAAATCATACGATTGTATATTCTTGCGAGTGTTAGGATTCACGAAAAGACTTTCTCGTCATCTTCGCGGAGTACTTTTGCAAACAAAGCCTCAAGTCCCCGACTGATGGGTACCTCAGGGACGCTAATACATCCCCGTGGGTCGGTAGCCGGGCTTATAGATAGCTCCGGTGTGGGCTGGATGCCGGCCTTCGGGTACCAGTACCTTACCTTGGGCCAAGACCTAGCGCTTGGACTTTCGCCGGCAAGAGTACCTTGCTTCTCGATTCTAAGATCTACATCAAGTTTATAGGGTACCAAAGAGCCTAGGAGCATTTAGCAAGCATGGATTGCGGATATCGGAAAGGAGCCGAGGTGGCGAGGGCGTTCAATGAATCAACATCCGATACCTAGTACCCATTTCCGAAATCTGGGCAAGAATAGCCAAAACTTGACATTTATCAAGAAGCCTACTGTTTCTTTCTAGAACCAAAAGTGACTTAATGGAATCAACTGGGGGGACTCTGTATTTTGATAGAAATCGATTGAAGAATTTTCAGAATAAAAGTGTAAGAGAATACATGGAGGAATTATTTGGGATTTTCAAGATAATAAATAATAGATTTTACCATGTATCGATCATGTTCAATATAAGTGAAGTAATTGAAGCCTTGCATGAATCAATATATCATCAGCATATCATTACCCAGTAGCAGAGTTAGAACATCAGAGTTGAATTGATGTAGAAGCCTTTGTACTTCTTAGTATTGGTGGTGCGGTATTTAACCTCTACTAAGACTACTAACCTGCTTGTTGTTCCAGATGACAGGTTATTGATTGGAGAGAGGCCTGAACACAATGCATTCATTTCTTTGAGCTCGATATCGCTCAACCATTACTGTCCCATCCCGACCAAGTCAGCCACTGTTCGGTTTCGAAGGTCTCATCGGTTAAGAACGGGTAGATCTCCGGAATCTCCATTGAATAGGACAAGGAGTCCATTGAATTGAGGTCCGAAGATCTGAAGGACATTGCCTGCGAAGTAGGAGAGGGCCCAGTAATGGAAGTAGTGTTCTGCCAAGGTCCTTGCGGCTGCTGGGCTGGAGAGGGATGGGGTTGCTTCAGGACAGTTCTAGCAGCGTAAGACTTCCGAGAGACATGGATTCGCCCAATAAGAGGAAGGCTTAACGTTATTTTCTGCAATTCGGAGGTTTGCGACCGCTGTAGGAGTGAACTCAGTGAGCGGATAGCCTCTGCTGCTTGGCGGGCGAAGTCCCCTCCAGCTCGATTAGCTGCGAATTCCATCATCGAGACCACTTGGCCCACAAGGCCTGTTGTGACACTAACATTAATTGCCTGTGGGAAACTGCTGGAGGCATGCTTAGTGCGGTAGCTGGCAAGCAACAGGAAAACAGTTGCCGTGAAGGCTTGCAAATCGAATACCCTATTCGCGAAGAAGCCAGCTGGGAGGACAGGACGCATTGAGACGTAGCGTCTCGCCAGCTCTTGGCAAGCTTCCAAGCAGGTGATGAAATTGAAAGCAAATTGTTGCCCCTCTTCATGCTTGAGTGCAAGCTGGATATGAGTCCTCACCATGAGATACTGATGCCAGTATTGCAAGAGTGCATCGATCGAGAGCTCAGTCCAGTGGATTTTCTGCCAGMTCTTAGGCGTGAGACTGGCCAAAGAGCGCAGCTCCTGATCAGTGGCAATGACACCATCGAATAGTTCCGTGAGAGGTCTACCGGAAGAGTAGATGTTATCCAGCTCGAGTACACGACTCGCGATATCCGCTAGGTTGTACAGGTAAGATTGTGGATTGACTTTGCCCTGAGGATCGACTACCGGTAGCTTCGGAAGAGGATAGTTTATGGTTGCGATAGGTAGTGACCACATCAACGATGCTATCCGCTCGATCGTGCAAATAGACTCCCATACCCCGGCCTTCTGTCTCCAACTCTGAACATGAGAAAGGGATGCTCCTGCCAGCGAATCTTGGTGCGATGCGATAACCATCGACGCCCGCGGCAGGCCAATCAATTCTGCCAAAGCAATGATTCGCCGTGAGAGCAGCCACATCTTCCTCACTTTTGCCCGGCCAAGCTGACTGAAAACATAAAGACACCGCGGTTAGGATGGCCCTCGAATATATGGTGAGGTGATAGGAACTAAACTTACAGCCTCAGGAACAGAATTGCTGTCTCTATGCCATCCAAACTTCCTGCAAGCGCATCATCCAGGATAACAATGCGTTCGACGCTATCCGAGACATCCTTGACAAATGAGGACGCGTCTTTGATGCTTTTCGCTGCACGACCTGTGGTATCATCGGGTGCTTGCTGGACTGTTATTGCGATAGACAGGAGAAGGGCGGCAATAGACACCAGATCCGCCTTCGGATCCTGCAGCTTGTCATACTGCGACAGCATTTCATCACTGGTCTTCGCGAAGCTGATCATTGGGAAGATTGCGCTATAAAGTGACAACCATGACGAGGCGTGCGCTGTGATGGTGAGCATGTCTTCTCTCAAGGGCATCAGCTGGCGCAAGGTGGAGATTCCATGCGCATTATGCAGGCTGGATGCATGATGCGAGGGGTTAGCAGAAGACCCATATCCAGAGGAGCCGAGCAAGCCATTGTCGAACAACTGGAGAAGGTGAGTTGGCGGATTTGTTGGAGATAAGTCTGAATCATTCGAGTCGGAGTCTGAATCTCCTTCGCTTGGCTTTTCTTGCAGGCCATCTGCATTCCCTGTCTGTAATGGTGGTCGTGGAGGGTTGTGGTTATCAGTGGGGACGTACCCAAGCTTAGCCTCGAGATTGTGCACCGCTGACCAAAGGCCAGAAACATCATTTTCTAGATGTGCAATGCGGCCTCGCGACGTGGCCGTCACGCTGTCAGCGCTAGGCATCATGTGCACCTGCAGCTCGCATGTTCGACCCCGGGCCAAGCAACTCTCACAAGTCTCTGCCCCTTCCGACGCCCATACACAACGTATTTTGCGATGTCTACCTACATCATACAGACCACCTGTCAGGGTACACCGAGTGAGAGTCGAGGCTCAATCTAATTGACTGCTCACATTGGATACAGCTCTTCGTCCCCTTACGTACCCTCTTCGCTGGCGGTTCTTCGGACATTATTTTTGTGTTCGCGATTTATGGAAAAGGCGGCGAAAGGGTATTGGCACGCTGCTAAGAGTAAGTTAGAGTAATCATATTGATTCCTTTTGCTATAATGAGGGTGRAGGTACAGATTATYTAATGTCCTTGGCTATGTGTGACAGCTTTGCACACTTGATGACGATGAGAAGGCCTGCGATCTCAGCCCCACAGGGCTGCCGCTCCAAAGTACCACCAATCCAGCCTAGCTTAGCTTAGTCAGCTGACAGGCCTCGGCCGGATGAGATCGACCGAAATGAAGTTCTTGGCCCGAGACGGAGGCCGAGACTGTTAGGTGTCAGGCTAGGAGGGCCTCTTTGTCCGCACGGAGCCCGGCTCCATCCCCAATCAAGGGCGTCCACGCCCAAATGATGAATACGCAATGGAACAGTAGCTTCCATTTCTTTTGTCCACCGTGAAAACATGTCCCACCTCGTTCTTTCTCCAAATTTGCTGCAACCTACGCTGCTTGACCTACATACAACACTCACTCCCTAACACCATCAACATCACCTTACCTAGGTAATAAATCAATAAGCATGACAGCCATGCTCCAAGCACGTGCAGGCAGTGGCGAGGTAAGGGAAGCTCACCGTCTGCAGCCAAGACAATGATTGAAATTAGATACAGCCAGGGCCGCCATATTTCTCTACCAGCGTTGCAACGATCGGTGGCATTCCCACTGTCCACCAGGACATACCCATATCCGCCGTCCTCATCTTCATCTACCTCGTTGGTGCTATCGCCAATCAGGTCATCTATAGGCGCAATCAACGAAAGGGCCTCAGATTCCCCATGTCGTGGGCCATGTTCGGGTTCTGCATGAGTCGTGTTGGCACGCACGTCCTGAGGATCGCCTGGGCAACACGGCCAACGAATGTGCGCGTCGCTATTGCAGCACTAATCTTCACCAATGTCGGCGTCCTCGTTGTCTATGTTGTTATCTTGCTCCTTGCTCTACGCGTCTTTCGAGCAACACATCCACAACTGGGCTGGAATAGGCGTCTCAGCAACACTTTGACCGTCTCATACGTCCTTCTCCTTGGCGCAATTCTGCTTGTAATCGCCTTCACCATTCTCACCTTCTACACGCTCAACCCAACTCTTAGAACCGTCGCACTCTGGATTCAGCGAAGTGCAATCCTATACATGTTGCTTTTCAACGTCGCCTCCCTATCCTTACTGCTGCTATCCTGGCTGCTGCCGCGCGCCCAGGACAACGAGAACTTTGGCACAGGAACCATGGGCTCAAAGTTGATCGTCCTGGGAGTGGCAATTTTCTTTACCATTTTTATTGCAGGCTTCCGTACTGGGACGGCCTGGTCCGCGGCACATCTGGCCTCGAATGCTCCCTGGTACGATAGCAAGGCAGCTTTCTACGTGATTCTCTTTGGACTCGAGATCATCATCGTCTATCTGTTCCTTCTTACGCGATTTGATAGGAGGTTCTGGGTACCCAATGGCAGTCACAAGCCGGGCGACTACTCTCGAATCGACCTCGACGGCTCGACCGTAAAGAGACCGTTGGTACAGGACAGTGCATCGGTGCTAGACAATGTATCGGCGCTGGAAAAGGCCTGACAATTTGGCATTAATAATTATACTGTTGCAGAAGGAGGCTTCCGTGGCTGAGCATGCTCACATCATATACTATAACAATTCCGCCAAGGGAATTTATACATTGCCGTTTATTTCACAACTGATTATTCTCGGTGTAAGAGAATGGAGCATAATTCGTACATCTGAGCTAACACCTGATAATTCATTGCTAACAACAACCCTAGGAATGTGGCTCTAGGGGCTTTRTACCCTCACTTATAGCTTTCGTGTGCTTACTTATTGTATGATAAAAGATATCTTCTGTTCTGAGAGGACCTTGATGAATGTTGAACCCAGCTTCAATCAGCTTTTCATATGCAAGAGTTATACTGATCCCTTATGATACATTTGCTGTTTGCCCGAATGCGTCTCAAATTGCTACACAGTCTTGAGAAGATCATATTCTGTTGAATTGGATTGTGCCTGATCAAAGCAATTAGATCTATAACCACACCCACTAAAAAACGACGGACCTTACGAACGCCGGACCATGCCAACAGTTTCACTAGATAATATGGAGACACCTTCGAAAATACACTTCTGAACATTCTGGTGGAAAAGGCCAAGTCCCTTCTCCATCGCGAAGTATAGGTATAGGATTTGTGGTGCCGTTGCTTTTGTTCAGCCTTGCCTGATTCTTCCCTAAGTCATTCCCAACTGACGGCAGATAAAATCGTAACCCTGCTCAAGTGCTGTCCAACCGACACCTAGCGGATCCCCGACGGGAAAGAGGTCAAAGGCATGCCCGCATTGTTCTGGAATAGCTAGACTAGCGGGTATGCCACGCCGTTGCAACTCTTCAATTGTCCGCTCACTCATCGAAAGTGGAAGCCAATCGTCACCGTTGCCGTGAACTATAAAGGTAGGCGTCTTGTAATTACCCTGCTTGATCTGCCACAGCGGGCTAATGGCTTGGACCTGCTTAACGGACGCCGCTGGCCTGTATTTCCAATCTGTCTTGTCTGTTGCCAGGAGACTCTTCTTGTTTGGTAGACCATGGACAAGTATGGGCACTGTTTGTGATTTCCAGCACATGTGCAAAACATTATGGGCGGCAGAGGGTTAGGGGTAGCGGGCGCATACGCGGGGACTTAGMGAAAATGCGACGACGTTCACCCTAACTAAGTTGGGCGGATCAAAAAATTTTGTATATGAAAAAGATGCGCATTTTCGCGCTGAGATAGAATCTGGTCTTTTTATTAAATTATATAACTGTATAATGCTGATATAGATGGTTGAAGTTCTACTTATATTGATGTTTATAATCGCGGAGGACTCCCGCAGAGTCGGACCAATTAAACCAGCGGAAGCCTGTTAACACGGGAGATTTCCGTGCTTAGTTATTATATTAATAGGCTTCCAGATATTTTATTAGTCTGATCAGGTCAGCTCTATAGAAGGAATATTAAAAAAACTCTACTTAAGTTCGGGACTTCATAAAGCCTTAACCCTACAATTCCGAAATAGGACTAACGGTTTTTCCGGAGGAGACGCTAAGGGCAGTTAGAGTCGGGGGGGAGGGTACGGCGAGAAACTGTGGAGCGTAGGGTTAGGGTTAGGGTTAGGGTTAGGGTTAGGGTTAGGGTTAGGGTTAGGGTTAGGGTTAGGGTTAGGGTTAGGGTTAGGGTTAGGGTTAGGGTTAGGG
>KE598623.1:24693-40058 GCA_000444155.1 Cladonia macilenta KoLRI003786
TCTACGAATCAGTAGGGTCGCATGCCTTTTGGCCCCCACGGGCATGATGGTCGACTGGGATTGGGGTCGATCCGTCACAGTCTCTATTAATTTACTTACTACTCTTAACTTTTTACTATCTATAATTAGAAATTAAATAAATAGATTTATAGCTTTAACTTAACTTTATAATATTACTATACAAACTTTTTAAAAACTTCTTAAGAAATATCTAACTACTATCACTTGAAGTTCTAGGGGTCCCTAGACCCTTTTCTTGGCATGGGAGCTATAGTAGATGGGCCTAACTACCATGGCTCCCGCACATAGACTCGAGCCTATCGAGAGCGATGACAAAGTCCTAGAAGTCTGCGAGGCTCCAGCCGCCGCTATTTGTAGTCTATACAACTTAGTCTCATCACTCAGCGACGATGGCATGCAAATGATGGCATGGGTAGATATGATTAAAATTAGATTGTTAGACTAGGATATTCTATTTGACTGTATTTTGCAATTATTAAACCTGTACCTTTACAACCTATCTATTCTTTCGTGCAGTTTGTACCCTTTTACCAGCGAGATGCTGACTAGAGCTAGTATTGCCCAGCATGCCATCATGATCCATACAACTCTGAATGCTTCCGTAAACGTAGCCATGACTCCTACCCGCCAGCCTTCCGGAAGATGCTTCAATTCTCCCAACCCACGCAGAATGCGACGGATTTCCTGAGCAGCCGCCGGCTCGGCCCCAAATCGATCCCACAGTCGCCCTTTAAGGGTAGTTTGGTAGGCTGTAGAAGCTAGAGTCACACCTAGCGTACCACCTACGCTCCTACCCAAGACTACAGCGACATATCAGCGCGGTAGAGATCGAGCTGGTGACAAAAAGGGTCAGTACTCACAGACGGCCGACGCGACAGGGGCTTGCTGCGAGCGATCCACGGCAGCGAGACAAGAAACAGTCGCGGTTGTCAACACTGTACTGAAACCTGCGCCGACGAGGAACAGGGCAATGCAGGTCAAATAGGCCGGGCTGTTTTCGGTTTGAAAAATTAACAAGATCGCACCGACGGTCAAGACGAGGCCACCCAGAACTCCGAATTGCCGGTATCGCCCAGTCCATGCCATAGCGTATCCTGTCCCGAGAGCACCGACGGAGCCGCCGAGTGGTGAATAAAGAAACATGAGTCCAGCGGTCGTGGTGGAGTCGCCCAGCACCTGACGGTAGAGAGGCACGTAGAAAGTCGTCGTCATCAGAAGCATGGAGATGAAGAAACTGGCGAGGCACGCAGCGAGGACGGTGCGATCACGTAGAAGATGCACGGGAATGATGGGCTGCTTGACCTTCCCTTCCCACCAGAGAAAAGCAGCGAACGAAAGCATCGAAAGAGGTAGCGTCGTGAGCGGCAGAGGGTGCGTCCATGATACCAGATTGCCGCCCGTGCTGAGACCGAGAAGTAAGAGGATCAAAAACGAGGAGGTGAACAAGACGCCGAGGAAGTCGATCTGAGCGAGATACGTCTCGTCAGACTGCTGGCGTGGCACCTTGACCAGCTTCCAGACCGCGGGGACGAGTAGCAACGCGGGCGGTACTTGGACGAGGAAGGCGAGCCTCCAGCCGACGATGGTGTGATCGTGGAGCAGGCCGCCAAGGACCGCTCCGAGCATGGCACCAGCGCCGTACCATAGGTTGGCAATGCCCTGCATGACGCCTCGCTTGCGAAGCGGGGTGAGATCCGAGGTCAGAAATGTGGCGATGCTGATCATTCCCCCTCCTCCGACGCCCGCGACGACGCGCCCGAGGATCATAACGTACTGATTCGTCGCGAGACCGCAGAGCAGGTTCCCCACGGCGAACAGGAAGTTGCTCAGAGCGAGGCCGAGGCGTCGTCCGAATATGTCCGTAAGTCGACCGGCAATGGGCTGGCACGCTGCATTGGCGATGAGATATGCTGTGGCGAGCCAGGCGAGGAGACCGAGGGACTGGAACTCGCTCGAGATGGGTCCTGAGAGCGTCGCAATGATGGTCGAATCGAGTGCTCCCAGAAAGATGCCAAACCATGCGGTGCTTAGGACAGGTATCAGGCTTGTCAATGACGGATCTTCGACGCCGATGCTTTTCTTGTCTTCCGGGCCCTTGCCGCAAGGACCACCGCCGCTCTGGGTAGTCTGGTGTACATCTGGCTCGCTCAGCAGCGGTGTCGTCTCGGTAGGGTCATACATAGCCCACGTTGTGGTTAAGTCCAATGCTTGATCGTTACTGCTGGTATGCGTGCTCCGAAGGGAGGGAATCGCAGGACTAGGAACAGCCTAGGCAGATAAGGAAATAGAGGTAGTATCGAAAGGTATAGGTAATTACTATAACTATTGCTTGCCATTATGGGACTCGAATCTATTTGTGGAGTTCTCAAAGGTTATCTACATACAATTCTAAACTCGTGCCGAATCTTTGTGGTGGGGAAGTGGATATCAATAAAACGTGGGCGCAAGGTTGTCGTAAGGTAGTGTCCGGGCACATCCGCTCTCCGCCTTCCCGATCTCCCGTTACTATAGAATTAGTATCAATCAGCCAGCCTGCTACGTTGATTGATTGAACATGCATCGCCGATCTAGCTAAGTAGTGATGCTAAGAGATGTGGCGGGGAGGAGGAGCGAAGTCTCCGAGTCCGCCCGAGACCTCTTGGTGGGTACGAGTTAGGGCTGTACAACGTGTAACGTGCACTTGAAAGTCACTATCCAAGCCGCCACTGAACATGGTGACAACGGGAACATCTCCGTGGTTAGAATTCGCAATGTGCTGGAAGCTTTCGACGAGGCTATTTTGCCGTTGAGAGGGTGGCATCACGACTTCGAAGCTAGTCTCAGTGATTGACACAGAGAGGAGGATGGGGAAATTTGGCCGAGATTCGGAGGATTTACTAGTATGGCGCCATTGACACAGAGTATGGCGCCAGTTGGGCTACATGGGCTCCCTACATAATGGTCATGATTGTGCAACCCTCAACGACGCCGGAGAGGGTGTGGCCTGGACACGTTTCATTCTCCGACTACTGTCAGACTTTAAATAGATTAATAATTATAATATATGATAATGAACCTCTTTTCTTTTATATTCGTCTTGGTCGGCTATGAAGCAGCATTTCTGCATCATGTAAGTACACGTAATCCGTACCAATTGGACCCCCTCTTGTTAATTAATCAACTATAACTGGACTGATTAGCTGCAACTAGTCGACTACCCTCTGATGTCTCCGCGTATGCAGATGAGTTAAAGCCTGCAGTTACAATTCATTAGGCACATATGCCACTTCACCGACTTCCCTTGTATTTACATGCAGTCTGGACGCGGCTAGGATGCTTCCGAGATCAGATATTTTACGAGTAATTCAGCTCATGGCTCGCTTGTCATCGCTCACTTCACTCCTAACTTGTGACACAAACTTTCGTTATTCTCGTGATCAGATCTGGTCTCTCTGAACGCTCTTCTGTGTAGAGCATCAGACGAAATTCTGTTTACGAGTGTAAAATTGGCCAAAACGGCAACTCGGATCATCTCGGCCTTGACGACCGTATCCAACAGGAGCGAAATCTTAGGGCCCAGGCTATTCATGACGGTCGCCTCGTGTTCGAGACTATGAATGAGCCGCCGTCAAACACCATGCAAAACCCCAAGGAGAGCAGCGCTGAAGATCAGGAATTGGTATCGCTATTCGCCGCTTCAGATACTCCTGCAGTCTCCGACGCCCTTGACAAACTCGGCATACACGGGCAGGCGCTGAACATCATGCCTTTGACCAACTACAGAAAGGTCACTGTTGGGCCGGCCTTTACTATACGCTATGTACCTGTGGGTGATCCACCGAAAGGGGTTGGCGATTACATCGACGACGTCGCAGAGGGCGATATTGTGGTCATCGATAATGGCGGTCGCACCGACTGTACCGTCTGGGGCGATATCATGACGCAGTATGCCGGCATTCGAGGCATTGCGGGAACAGTCATCGACGGCGTGTGCCGCGATGTCAACCGCGCCATCGCTGATGACTATCCCATCTTCACGGCCGGGCGCTGGATGCGAACCGGCAAAGATAGGATCGAGGTGGGAGGCGTTAACGAGCCAGTTGGCATTGGTAGGGTGCATGTCAAGCCTCGAGATATCGTCGTCGCCGATGCCAATGGTGTGGTTGTCGTCCCGCGGGACCGAGCCCGTGAGGTTGCTGAAGTTACACGGGGGATTAACGAGAGCGAGGACCGTATTAGAGCGATGATTGCTAGTGGAGCCACGCTGGGCAAGGCGCGTAAGGAGCTCAATTATCACCAACTGCAACGTAGAAGTTAGCATTTTGGAAAGCTTCATGATATTCGGACACGGCAGGACTAGATGAGGAAAAATTTCCAAATGCTAAGACGGGGACCTGGAGTATCCTGCGTGTCCCGAGCTATTCAGGTTTCTCGAGGTCGCTAGATGAAACTGAGGAGCATTGCTATGAAATTGTATTTTGCACGCGGATTTCCTTGAGGCTGACAATGCCATGACAAACGGAGACTGCTATGCTTGCTCAACTGACGAAAGTGAGAGGTGCGATTTTTATTTCACATCGCCTGGCCAGTGACTTTTCAAGCATTACCTATGTATGCCGAGTGCACGCATTGTGCGATGTAGAACTAAGATCGCATAGTTTCCACATTTTGGTAGTTTCTTGCCTAGCAAAGCAGAACCTATCATTTCTAAACAACCTGGCACAGCGAGTCACAGTGCGAACTTTGCCCCTGAGTTTCAAAACATCCATAGGAAGTCTCGCCTTCCTCATTGATCCTCGCGATGGCCATTTCGATACCCATTATGCCCGTTGGGTGCCTTTTGCGATACTCCCATAGCTTCCTTCATTTGAGTAAGGTCCTGGCGATGACTTTTCAGCACGGTCAGAACATCGACACTGGTCATAATCATCCTGAACTTCTGCAGCCACCCCACATCCTCTGGATTCATCCTGAAGGCAGGAATCATGAGCGGAATTCCAGACTCCTTGGAGATAGCTACCATCTTAGCAATAGCATTATAGAGCGCAGAGTCGTCGACTCGCGCATTTGGATTACGGACGGGTAGGCCAAGCGTGGCTTTGAGGTCCGAGACCCCAACCATGAGGACGTTGACGCCGGGAACCTTTGCGATGCTATCCACATTCTCTATCCCTAGCTGTGCCTCATTAGTCATCGGCTCGAATTGTACTTAGATGAGGTGGAATCGGGACTAGAAAGGCAAGACAGCTCACTGCGCTCTCAATCTGACAGATAACAGCGACATTCCTATCCGCAATCGTCTCGGCCGTCCAGCATTCGGGCGCAATGTTTGTGACGCCGTCTAGCAGGGCTATCGGCGATATCGATCGCTCCCCACCGCTGTACGCGTACCGTACTTTCTTGACAGCAGCCTCTGCCTGGGCAGCTGTGTCGACTTGTGGGAAGACGATGCCCGCCGCGCCTGATTGAAATCATTCTCCTGAACCAAGTCTTGCTCCCGGCATGCTGTGGCACTGCTTACCCGCATCCAAAGCGTAAGCCAACATATCCGAGTCGGGGCCCGAAACACGGACAAGCGCGCATGTCTTGCCTTCGCTGGCAAAATTGATGGTTTGTACGAGGGAGACAAGAGTCTCTGGATTGGTTGGCCTGACTTGAGGCGTCAGGCGAGGTAAAATCGAGTGGAATCGAATGGAGCACTCACACATGCAAGGTATCGACAAAGATGAAATCAAAGCCAAGCACGGCTACGACCCGGGCCATTTGCGTATGTGGAATTCCGAGCATCGCGCCGAATAGATGTTGTGGCAGCTCATTGCGCTCCGTCTTATTGCTGTCCGCACCCACTGCAGCATTGAGGTTGGAGGGCTGGAAGAGCGAGAGTGCTCGAAATCGTTCCATGGCGAGTGATGTGGGGGAGTAGGCTGGAAAATGGGCGTTTGGACGTTCTGTTGATGTGGGCGCTGCCGTCTATGTGTCGTGTCGTCTTCCTTCTTCTCTGAAGACTTGCATCTCGAAATGCAAGCAAGCCAGATCGCGAGTGAGGCGATGCCATCGGCAGAGTCGTGCTGTAGGCGATTGGGCGTATTGGTGTTGTAGGTTCTGGATGCGTGGCATCGAATAAGCATCTCAATGCCTTAATTGTGCAACCGAATGATACGCTGTGAGTTGCAATACCGACAGGCGAGCACCTCCGCCGGCAAACAATTCGCTATTGGATCGCTTCAACACCTGCACCGATGCGTACCCTCCTGCACTCCAGTGGATCTAAGATGTTTTTCTCGACCACATCCGTATCGCGCCTGGACACTGGCTTGCAGCTATGGATTCGTTTCTTCTTGCCTTCTTATCTCTATAGCAGTTATTGCTTAGGGTAGACTGTTCCCCAACTAAGTCAAGGACATGCATAAACCTCCTACCCGCAAGGACGATCGACCCGGCTAGACATAGCATGTACAGCTAATCGATTAGGGCTCTGTGCGTCATATTGCGATCGTCAATCCCTTGCGCATGCGGATACATTAGCTTGCAAGGATTCTCCACACTTTTAATGAAAGATGCAGATACATTAGCTTGCAAGGATTCTCCGCACTTTTAATTAAACTGCAAATCTATCCATCCCATCCCGGAATACTGCCGTATTGCCAGCCACACCCCCCCTTTACTTATACTACGTGTTTCCACGTGGTCGATCGCTGCAAGATGCGGACCGATTCGTAAGCCAACCTGGGACCGAGCTTATGATCGGCTCGGACGACTGATTGATTGGGTATTGTTGAAATCGATTCGAGCATAGGTATATGTCGCATTTCACCCATGGATATCCGCCATCCATGGACAAAAGGCTTTTCCATGGATATCCGCATTTATGGACAAAAGGCTTACCCATGGAACAAAGGGATTTCCATGCTATCATTCCATCCTTCTCTTCACCGCTATTTCCCCACCAATAGCAACACTAACTATGGATGGTATATTCCAGCCATGGACGGCGACCCCATTCATGGATAGTAGGGACTATTTGTCACCGCCACCACCACCACTACTACCAATACTACTACCACTACCACCACCAAGCACCCTGCTATCAGCACCTTACTATCGCTAATGATATATCGCTGTATTAGGTTATCAATATTACTACTATCTAAAAGGTCTCCGACATGATGATAGGGTGGAGAACAAGTATTTGTTTGTCCCTTAAGATGATGAAGCCTGATCGCTAGCAGTAACCCCTAAAGCAGCCCTAAAAGCTAGCTTTAGGGGGCAACTCCGGGGCCGATTATCCGTATTCAGCTACGCGATTGCTTTATTCCCTCTGTACTAGCGAGGCGTCGGTAGCAAGGTACTTGTATGGGGTATTGGCAGCGAGATACTGGTAACAACATGTTTAGTAGTAGTGGTAGTGGTAGTGGCGGTGATAAATAGTGCTTACTGTTTATGGATAGGGTCGCCGTCCATGGATGGAATATATCATCTATGGATAGTATTGCTAATGGTGGGGAAATAGCGGTGATGAGATGGATGGAATGATACCATGGAAATCCCTTTATTCCATGGAAATCCCAGTTATCCACGGATGGGGCCATCTTATCTATGGATGGCAGAATCCACCAGTATAATGCAACATATATACCTTATGTAGCTGGACCGAGTCAGCGCCTGTCATGACCGCAGCAGTCAGCACCCTACCAGCGGGAGTCAAGCGGGTCACCCGCATACCGTCATCGTATTACCGTCGGAACCGGACTTCGACCTCGATGGAATGTCAATAGTATCTTATAAGAAGGAAACGCGTAAATTTACGTAAAGCGCGAAAGCCACGCTAATTATACTTACGCTCCACCGTCATATTGGGTACAACTACCCCGCCAACACTTATAACGATATTGTTAGCAACGTGAACACTACGGTATCGCGGCGATTTCTGACCACTGTGGGTGCAATCGAAAATTCTCTGGATGCTCCACACAAGCCTTGGTCTACATTTCTCGTCACCCAGAATCTCCCGAGATGGTCACTCAGGTAGCTGTGCTCGACGATTATCACGGTGTCGCCTCTTCGCACTTTGCCAAGTTGGACCCTTCTCAATATGTCATCAAGTATCTCCCAGCTACACTACGACCGTACAACCACCCAGACACGCCACAGGCTGAGAGAGATGAGCTGGCCGAAAGATTGGAGCCCTTTGAAATTATCGGTAAGTGGCCCGATTGTCCCCTCCACAGATCAACGCTGACACCGCCCTGCCCAGCAACCATGAGAGAGAGAACGCCGTTCCCCAAGGAGTTGATTGAGCGCCTTCCTCGACTCGAACTGCTTCTCAGCTGTGGCCGTCATAACAAGGCGATTGACATGGAGGCGTGCCAGTCGCGGGGCATCCCAGTGACAGGGAGTGAGGACAAGATGGCCACCGAGACGACCCTGGAGCACATCATCACGCTCATTTTGGGCGTCTGTCACGATATTGCGCAGAATGATGCCGCCGTCAAGGCTGGCAACTGGCAGACCAGCCTTGTAACTGGCGTGACTGGCAAGACCCTTGGTATAATCGGGCTGGGACGGCTGGGCAGATCAGTCGCTCGAATCTTCAGCACGGCATTTGGCATGAGGATCATCTGCTGGAGCGCTAACTTAACACAGAGTACCGCTGATGAGCAAGCAAAATCTCAAGGCTTGTCCGTTAATGGCCCAGGTGGCGAGAAGACCTTCAAGGTTGTGAGTCGCGACGAGCTCTTCTCGACCTCTGACGTTATAAGCGTTCACTTGCTGCTATCCGATCGCACGCGAGGCTTGATCACGCAGGAAGACTTGTTAAAGATGAAGTCGTCGTCCTTTTTCGTGAATACCTCTCGAGGGCCATTGGTCGTTGAGGAAGATCTCCTAAGAATTCTCAGGGCAGGAAAAATCAGGGGAGCTGCTTTGGACGTATTTAACCTGGAACCTTTGCCGGCGGATTGTGAGTGGCGACGATCGGATTGGGGGACTGATGGCAAGAGTCGGGTGCTGGTGACACCACATATTGCCTTTGTGGAGGAGAGCGTCATGAACGGGTTCTATGAGCAGCAGGTTAGGGAGTTGCTGAGGTGGTCAAGGGGAGAGGCGTTGGAAATGACTATGTATTGAGGGTTAGGCCATGTAGTTGGGGATGACGAAGGGTAACATACAACGGGCGTATCAACTTGCTTGCTGCTGCCCTAGATATAAGTAGGGACGTACAAGATTCTGCATCTGTTCTTGTACCTGTTAATACAGAGCGTTCGAGTTAGACTGGAACAAATGTACAGCTCGAACGGGCAGGGTAAGGTAATTTGGACAACAGGCTTTACGCACGGGATAAGCTCCACTACTTCACAACGAATTACAGCTATGAGAGAGTTAGCTGGCTTCACCGCCATTGCCCACCTCGTCATGTAACTGTGAGAGGACTGGGGGCCAATTATTGTTATTTTGCAGTGGTGTATTCGATACACGTTGGGTGAAACACCATTGATTATCTTGGAAAGGGCCACCATTACGGTTCCATCCATATTCAAGATCTGTGAAGTCCTTAGGCCGCCGGAAATAGGAGTCATACCAGACTGTGTCGTAGTTGTCGTCGCATTCGAGCTCGACGTGTGCCATGCTTGGAATGCAACGTGCGCCAGGCGCGAGGTCGAAGCGGTATGTGACTTCCGTCTCGTCGGTGCGGCCCCAGACTTGCTCCCAATATCGCTCCATTGTCGTGGAAATCGAAGCATCAACGCCGCCATATCCGGCGCCGACGCTACATGTTGTTTCTATTCGAAGAAACTCTGTAGTTTAATATGATTCAACGACGCGGAAAGTGGTGGACTGAGAGCAGCTGGTTACTGTTTGGTTCGGGCAGGCAATGCCTTGTGCTAGATGGGTGACGTCTCTGATTACTGGCTTGCAGTCAGTCATCCAGGGTACTCGGATGTCGACGTAGAATATCCAGCTTAAGGGGATGTATCTGTCCCCTGCCTATATTGTTCCTTTGATGTTTCCCATGATCTGACGGACGTACACCTCAAGTAGACTTCGATCGGCATAGTCTCTTTGGACAAGTTCAATAAGCCTTTCGGTGGTCAAAGGGATATGTCCTGTGAATGGGATGTTTGGGGGCTTCAATTCAAAAGTGCTGTTCTCCACATCGTCGTAGAGGATGACGGTCTGCTCTTCATCGGCAGAGAGCATATCTACCTTTACACGGCGATCATAGAGACACAGTAAGAACACCAAGGAGAGCAGGAGAAGTTGGACGATTGTCAGGTGCATGCTGCTGTGGATGTTGACTGTGCAGATACTGGTCGATATTTTGCAAGGACAAGATGTAAGTTGATCCGAGAGCGGAATTAGATTTGTGGTACGATAAATTGGTGCTCGTCCTCGATTTCCAGATAGCAATGCTTGGGAGCTTGCGGGAACATAGCAGTCTTCGCTTATATTTGACAGTTGATGGATGTCTCGTCTTTGCTCCCGTTTTATATTGCTGTCAACCGTGATGTATGCCGTCCACGCGCCGCTAGCGGTGCGTACGAGTATACGAAGGGTTGTTCAAAGACGTGAAGTGGTAACAGTAGGCATCCAGTATGTTAATAGACCTAGTTACTAAGGATCGTGAAAGCTGGGGTCCTCTGGCACTTAAGCTTCTACAAAGCGGGGTATAACCATCTGACGTTGCGGCAACGCGACTGTGATATCAAAGCCAGATGGTACTGTCAGATGCGCCAAGTACCCCTAGTGGCAGCTGGCCATTACATTTGCCTCCCCTCCTGCGCCGTCAGAGGTTGAACGCATGATAGCCCGGCTGAGGTATGTACGTTGAGTCCGAAGAGTGATCATTTGCTCAACCTGCTGTACTCCGCTTGAAGAGTTGGTGTCCCCAAAAAAACGCGCCCCAACCAAATTTCCACACTCTTGCACGACAGCAACAGGTCAGCTGCTCCCCATATCCCAAAAAGACTTCTTACATGTTGAGACGGGGAGGGCCGCCCGAGCTCAAAAATCGATCTCCTGCATTAGCTATGCATCTAGAAATCGTCAAATTGCTGCAGCTTTGTCAAGGCGGAAAGTGGGGTTGATCTTATTGAACAATTTGGAATCCTATGAGCATTCGCCTCGCACTAATCGGTCAAACCGTGAGTCATAGTTTCTGACGGGTGTTTCTCCGGAGTGTTGTAAAGATCACTTTCAAGTATGGCTGAAGCTACCCTAGCAGTTTTGGCATCATTCGCTGCTCTTTCGGGATAGCCTGGGGGACCTGGAATGCGAAGACCGCCGCACCAAGTCCACGTTTGTTCCCATCACTCCCAATGATGGGCATGAATTGATTGTCAATTCCAGCGACACCTTCACACGCTGGACGAACGGTGAGATTGTAAGGGGTGTCCACCAAACTAATGTGCCGCCTAGTCCGAAGGAGCTAGAGATGGGTAATGTCCCGAAGCGATATTCGTCCGTATTCTTCTTCAAGGCCCATCGCGCGACGAGCGTAGCGCCGCTCAAGCACTTTGTCAAGCCGGAGAAGCCGGCTAATATTCCTGACATTACAGCGCTAGGTTTCCACAAAGAGAGGAGGAACTTTCTGTATTAGAATTAAAAAGTTGGGGGTACCTGTAGTGAAGACTGAACATATGGAAGGATTTCAGAACTTACCAAGTCATACCAATAACCCATTATTAGTTGTATTAAACCCTACTAGTGAATAAATTGATTACTTCTTCATCTGTTAATCAAAATATATCATCTATAATTTATCACATCTTACTCGCTAAGGCCCTCTTCTATGAAGGTCAATCAGAGTAAATTATCAGCGCGTAGCAGCAGTAGCTCATAGTATGATGAAAAACAAGGACGGGAAATAGCAAACCCGTTGCGACCGGACAAAAAGGGCGATAACCAGTGGTAATGAAAAGTCACTGACCCGTACTGAACCACCAGCAGGTTTCCCGAAACGCCCGCCAGAGTTCCAGGAAAAACGCGCGCGATTTTCATTGCTATTCCTAGGAGGATTTCTCCAAAGCTTGCGGCCCTTGGGTCCTGACAATGTGTCTTTCCCACCTATGTGGACCAATCAATGAGCAAATGAATAGCAGTGAAAGAATCCAGTGACGCCAGCGATTCCTCGCTCACTCTCAGTGCTTCGTCGTCGAACAGAAGCGATACCGGGTCCAACAAGCAATCACATAGGGTGAATTCTACAGATATCGCGGTCGCTGTTCCCACTGAAGTCGGAATGAAGCCAAGCGAAAGATTTCCGGGAGATGGCGAGGTCTGGGGCAACAACCTCTTAGACATCAACCATCATCAGTCCCTGCCAACAGCTTTGAGGTATATAAACAACCCCCCATCCACCCCCCCACCCCCAGCAAAAGTAATGAACCAACCTACGCAACAAAGCTGTGGCGGAAGCAATCCTTAAGTCACACACACTAATACGTCTTTCTAGGGTCGCATGTGTGGTGACTCTGAATCTATCATTGAGTCCGTCAAGGTACTGTTTCAAGTCTCCCTAACGGCAAGAAGCCTATAGCCTGTATTCGCAGAACCTCTTGATCATGACAACTCAGTATCCATAAGGTCCCGCGATACAAAGGCAGAAAATCTAGCGTTCTGTGTTTGAACCCATTTTGATGTCGAAATAGCTTGATTGACTTGCTAGACAAGCCAGTCGTTTATGTGCCTTTCATTAGAGCGGAATGCGTAGAGGCGATGTCCGTAGAAGAGTACCCAAGCATAGCTGATAGATAGGTAGTGTCGCAGCTGTTACCAGTATGGATGTTGAGACCTGGAATGAACAACCTAGGCCCGGTTGAAGCGGGACGACCCAGCAAGCTTTGAAGACACGTATAGACAGCCGGAATCGATATCTGAGGCTACTATGGCCGTATTGACTAGGGTGATGGCTGTATTTTGTCATCAGATTTATCCTTCCAGGTGTACCCTGCTCTTTAGACGCTACGCAAGTGACGCTCTTCGCTATAAGAAAAGTCGCTAGATGGCTAGCAATATCTAAAAGTACCTCATTCACTCGCCCTAGCTACACGAGCCCTGGATCTTTGTTCACAAGTGATCGATCGCTTCTCCCAACATGCTGTCATCAGGCTCCCTGGCCTGGAGTGCCATGGCGATGTCGGAAACGCGAAACCCAGATTCCTTAGCATTAATGCATACCTTAATATCATGCTCAGCCCGTGGTCCGTAGACCGTAAGTGCCCAGCAATGAATCTCATTGACCCAATCCACCAAGTCTCTCACCCCTTCTGCAATTGTGAGATCGCCTTTAAAGACACGGCTAAGCTTGCATCCATTCCATCTGAATTCTTTTGTCACAATCGGCATCCCAAGCCATACGGCGTAGTTGGACCCTTTCATCGTAATACAGTAGTGTTGAATAAAGTTTAGCTTCTGTGGTGTCCACTCCAGTTCTGACACCCGTAGCGCTTTCTCTTTCAGTCGAAACCGATTGTACAGAGCCACAGACGAGGCCGCAGCCACTTGGTTCTCCGCCACAACATCATCAAAATCATCCTTCTTGAACTCGATTGTCATGTAGGGCAGGGTGATACGCTTTTTGACGACATGAGCATGGTTGCCAACCTGTGTCATGTAGGCGGGGTTGAATGCTTGTAATGACAACCAGTAGCAACAGTCCGGTCGTAGATCAAAGGCGTAGTCGTGCCAAGCAGTGTCTGTGCCAAGCGGAAAGTCACCAGCCAACGGTGGGGGATGCCAATTGTTATCTATCTTCCTCTCGGAAGGTTTGGCAATCAGCTCAAGCATCCTCTCCGGCTTCCAACAGCGCTGTTCCGTCATTGTCAGCGCTTACGGCTCATTCTTAAACAAGTATGTTTTGCCCCATGTTGCAAATTCAGCTTCGTTCATATCTTCGGCCTGCATAACCCTGTATTCTCTTACGACATCGGTAACAAATTTGTCATCGGCTTCCAACCATATTGATGTATTCGCGGCCCTCCTCTTATATATATAGTAGTCGCTTCGAATACCATCAGGCTTCTCTGTCTTAAAGTGTAGATTGGCCTGTACTATGGATGTCTMTATCTCTGCCATAGTGATGTTACGGGCCGTGAGCACCCTTCTATCAAAGCCAGAATCGTAGGGTGATGGATATTTCTTCTTGGAGTTTGGTTTCGTTGATGAGACCGACCTTGCAGTATAGCCTGGCTGGTGCTTTGAACTCGAGGAGACCGTCTGTTGCGCATAGCTAAGATTGGACCCCGACTTGTATGACATTTCACGCACCTTTTTCCCAGGCGGATGCTGTGTTGTGGGGGTCCGTGTTGTGGATGAAAGGATCTTCTTTCAGGGCAAGAGGGTGTGACGGCAGCTGGGTTACCAGGTCCACAGGTGTGGTAGTGCTGCAGTAAGCGTCTCCTGCGCGGTCAAGGCTCCGACTTCGAAGCAGCCTCATTGCTCTGAACGTTTGTGGAGACGGCTTATCAGTACGGAACCAAACAGTGCAAGAGCCCTCGTCTTCCGTGTGATACCGTAATTGGCGAGTGCCTGGGGCTGTCCTTGCTCTTTTCGTAGGATGCCAGCTCGAGTGTGTGGCCTTCGTGGACGGCAGGGAGTAGGGGAGGAAGTCTAGCCGCAGCGGCTTAGCCGCTGAGAGTTGTTCTTGACAGTATCTGGCCCAGATGTCTGGGGCCAATGAAGGTGATGAGCAATGGTGGTTGATGGGATCTGTTGAGGCTTGATCAACAGAGTAGCCCTGCTTCTGCAGACTACTGTGCAGGGCAATAGCCTCAGCGGATGTGGATGTACGGTAAGAAATGTCTAAAGGGTGTTGTCGAGTTGAAATATGGTATGGTGGATTGATGTAGTAGTCGGACCAATGCTCCCTCGTCTTTGGCTTATTGTGTTGTGACTCCGGCAAACAAATAATATTGTAGTGTGGTGTTGAGCACTCATTCACGCTCAAGTCCTTGTTGTGTATAGTAGAGCGCCACTCGCTAGGGACGAGGGTTGAAGCAGTGGACAGTCGATGGGAGGGACATGATGTACGACTTCGAAGCTGCTGATAGCGATGATCCATCATAACGATTGCGACCATTAAGCTGCGCTGCTTCGCTGGCTATGGGAGACCAAGTATCTGTCAGGCAGACGATTCTGGTGTATTGAATTGAGGACAGCTTGTTGTGCGCTGCATAATAAAGAAAGTCTATATCTATATAATATTGGGCTTAATAAGGTTTGATTGGCTATGATTTGTCGCCAAGCATGTTCCATCACGTGACTCAACCATCAAATTTTCTTGGGCTATCAACAGCTCTATAAAAGCGCTGGGGTAGCTCTATCGGCCCTGTAACAGCTCTATTAGCTAGCGCTAGGGTAGCTCTATC
>KE598623.1:40418-317794 GCA_000444155.1 Cladonia macilenta KoLRI003786
AGCTCTATCGGCCCCGAAACAGCTCTATTGGCCCTGGAACAGCTCTATTAGCCAGCGCTGGGGCAGCTCTGATGGGGGCACTGGGGCAGCTCTAATGGGGGCACTGGGGCAGCTCTGATGGGGGTACTGGGGCAGCTCTGATAGGGGCACTGGGGCAGCTCTGATGGGGCTACTGGGGTAGCGTTATTAAATTTTAGGTAGAAGCCCTAAAAATCTAACCTAATTTCGCTCCCGAAATGGCGACCCTCTAGTGATTAATGTTTATTTACTCTTCATGCAGCGCGAGGGGAGTACTCCCGAATATCTACCGCTTGCCCTAGCCCTGGCTTCTTGGTTCCACAATTTTCCGCGCCGCTGTAGCTGCTCCTTTGATACTAGCTACTGATGTTTGCTTGGGAGTATATTCCAGTCTATACGTAGTGCTTTACGGTTATTACTAAGTACTTCTGACTTAGTAGGTAGTCATCGCCCGCGAGCGCTGTTCGGGGCATGGAACATCTGCTGTACAATCCTACACCTCGAGGGTTCCGAGCTGAAGTCCGAGCCGCTGTGATTGGACCTCTCGCTACTTCAGATTGGGCATCTTACGAACAGCACCATGGAATGTGCCTTCCGGTGAAGCCAAGATTTCCATGGCTGGGTCACGACCACGTTGGTTCTTCTCATTATCATCAACACGAAACTCAATTCCAGCCCATGTCACTTGCATTACATGAACTTTATGGCCCAGAATGGGATTTTGACGAGATGTTCCGCAGTCGCGATGTACGACGAGCCCATAACTCCCTCCAGGGGATGGATCGAGCAGAGGCAACGCGCCGAACGGCAGCATTCGTCCAGTCATGGTTATTCTTGGCCTTCTCGAATCAATCTGTGCAAGACCTATTCATACCTCCTATATGGTCCGAGCTGGCAGCGATGGCGAACCCTGCTTGTACACCCGGACCCTTCCAGTTCTACTCGAAGCATGGGCTCGGCGCTTATCGGTGGTGGAGGCTGAATACCGAGACGCAGCGTTGCGCAAGGCACGAGATTGTGCGGTGCAGGCAGACTCGATACTGACCACGATCCTAGATGAACTCTCCAGAACACGATCCGAGGCTATCTTCTCAGAGCTGAGAAAGCTGATGTTATCCTTTCAGTGCCCGATTTCCCTGCTTTGTGAAGCTATAGCAAGGCATACTGAAGTATGTTTGCATATGGAGGTTGGATCATTCAGTGCTCCGCTGTCTCTTCTGAAAGCAACAGCTCCATATTCTGATCTCTGGGTCCGAAAAGGCTGGTGCCGGTTCGTCATTGCAAGTGCAGAGATGGCAATGTCGCCATCGTTGTTGAGATTGATTGACGCTGCCGGTTTCGCAAGTGGTAGCACTGGTCACGAACTCTGCACCGCTGAACAGTGCGAGCGCAACAATGTTCAGGTCGAGACATATGCTCAAAGACACTGGCCACGTAGGTGTCGATGCCGCCCTTTCTGGAAATCAGACATTACGCAAGTAAGAGACGTATTGGATGCGGGCTACATTCCCCTCATCCGAGTACATGCAGACGGTCAATCACTCGAACTCGGCGGAGTGCACCCTAAAGACAATAAAAAGGATTACATTGCGTTCTCTCATGTATGGGCCGATGGTCTGGGAAGTAATACAGAGACTGGGCTTCCAGCTTGCCAAATCCGACGACTTCACCGGCTTGCGGAAAGTCGAACCGAATCCGGAGCATGGTTTTGGATAGACGCTTTATGCGTACCAAAACAGAAACCATACCGAGGAAAGGCGGTTGAATTTATGTATCACACTTGTCAGAATGCGACTGGTGTCATCGTTCTTGATGAGGGCTGCCGCAAGCTCTCAACCAAGAATTCAGACTTGGAGATCGGATGGTCTATCTTTGCCTCGGGATGGTTCGGAAGACTTTGGACTTATCAGGAAGGCTTCATTCCGCCTTGGGTTGATGTAGAACTGAGTGACGGATTGATTAGCCTCTACGACGTCATTCAGAATCTCTTTAAATTATACACTGATCGCAAAGCTAATCCATTCCCCGCAGTATTCCTACGGGACTTAGTAGCGGTGCTCCAGAAAGCACGGCCACTCGATCTTCATCACCATAAGCGGCCATGGGTCCGGCGCCTGGTAGACCTGTTCAATGCAATGACTCGACGGCGAACTAGCCGGCCAGACGATCAAATTGCAGCATTTGGCTTGTTCCTTGGGCTAGATATAAAGGATCTACTGAGACTGGAGGGTGAAGACAGATGGAAAGCCTTCTACCTCAGACTTAAGAAGATTCCATGGACCGTGGTCTTTGATCAGAGACCGAAAATGCAAGCATCATTGTTCACATGGGCACCGTCGACGTGGATTAGCTCTGGAAAAGACCTGTGGCTGCACTACGATGAAGAAATCGCTGATAATACCGACGAAGGCCTGAAAGTGACCCTCACAGCATTGATACTAGACGAAACTTCTCACACTAATCCGTCTGGCATGGTGATACAAGCAGGGCAAGAGATGTACGAGGTTAGTCGGTCGAATGAATTAATGTTAAGTGATCTTCAGCGGTTCAACATCATCTTCGTGCGGTATTTCAAACACGAGCAGCCTCAAGGTGCCTTGCAGAGGAACTCCTCAATCCTGATGAGAGTCGGTTTAGGTTTGAGAAGCACAATCACTGGTGTGAGATTGCAACATGAGTCCAATGGAGGCTGGGAGATACGAACGGTAGTCCAGTTCGAAGAGACCCTGGATTCTACTCCAAACATCCTTCGCGGGAGATGGGAAACGCTACAGTGGTGTATTACATAAGCTCTGAAATCCGTAAGTCCGCATGAGTCTCTGTTTGAATCGCKCGTTCTTATAAGCCACAATCAGCGGGGCTGAAAGAGCTCACGACGAGAGCTAGTGGGAAAGGGTAATAGCGGGGCACGTATTTGAGAAATGAGGCAAACACATGACCCTTAAATACCCCGCTCGCCCGCTTCTTTTGAAACGGTCATACTTGACAGTAAGCCAACCCCAAATATCCTAATCAGAAACCCTTTTGAGACTTCGCGTTCCAGCAAGCGAATGTTGAGCTGTCTGCTGCGACATATTATCGGAAACCCTGTTCTTTCATTCATCGGGACACTATGTCCTCGGAAAAGGCTCCCAACGATTTCGTGTGCAAGGGTCATATTGTTCTTGTCAACGACCTTTCTCTTCATATCTTCCGAATCGTAGGATTTCGGTTTGGTGATCGCTTAAAGTTTTCAACTTCTACGGTTAGCCGCTTTTGCCTCGACTGTCTCGCAGAAGGTAAGGCTGACGACGAAAATAGTCTCTTTGATTGCGTCTTTAAATATCCTCAGGAGAGAGGATGTTTAACGATTACATGTGACATCTGCGGTGAAGGTAATCTATCCCCTTGACTTGTCAAATGTTCGGCATTATCTTGAATAAATCACCTGATAACATCTTTACTTACAGTACGTACCAAGGTAATTAATGGGGTAGAACTGTGGTGTGGTTTTACTTGTCCTCAGGACAACTTCGACATATGCGGGTATTGTTCTAACAACCAGTTTCTGAAAACTGGTGAGTTCGGCCATATCCGTGAGCATTGCCAAAATGAACATTCAACCTCCCGACCTGTCCTGTGGACCTTCTACTGGACGTGTGTTGTTACTAGATATAAGACTATACATCGTCCTCCTCCTACGCTTACAACAGCATCCTCCTCCCCTAGTGAAGTGGGCTCGCGTGGTTGGTTTCTTGAACAGGAACTTAAAGACAGTAAACTCGAGTATTTGTATGCTTTAGATAGCAATCACCGGTAGATTAGCTCAAGCGCGTGTTTCATTGTTGTACATGCAAGGCAAAATATCACAAGGGAGAGGGCCTAGGTAATAAGTGCAAAAGGTAACTTGATAGAGTTTTATGTGAGGCATGATGGAGAACCTCTTCTGGAACTCGGCGTCTTCGATTGACACTATGAAAGACTGCTTTTTCGGTATTAAATTTTACCAAGTATGCTTTGATAACTCAAAAAGTGGTCCAACAAGTATTTGATGAAGCAGTAGGATCTCTAGGGAGTATGTTACCTATCCTCATGGAACTCGTGCCAATATGTCGGAAGAAGCTATGACGGCTGACGACGGTAAGAAGGGGGCAGGCCTGCCAAACAGATCAGCGCGTGACCCGCCACACTTGCGGTCATTTGGGTATAGGTAGATGTTGAATATGGGCCTACCCGGAGTGGATGAAAGGAAGTAGGAACTGGCGTGTGAGACAGGTGGAGCCGGCGACACTTTCTCCAGAAAAGGGAGTGATGGCGTGGAATTATTCCAAGGCCCAAGCAACGTTCCCGGGACGCAGTTCCCAGGGACAGGGTACTTCAGGACTCCGACAGGTCCTATGGTGAGAACACGCGACGCGCAAGGGTCCCAGGTTGAAATGTTCCGTGCCATTTCTACCGCATTTCGCTCGTAAATCAATTTCGGGCACTGGGCACACTGTAGCTTAATTCATGAATTTTCCTGTCACCCTGATTCCTCCATCGTTAAATTTTTGCGCCTTTGGTCACCATCTATTACCTTGTTCTAATTACCGAAGCTGGCTGCCCTGCCGATGGCGGGACTCGGGGTACATCTTTACGGAGGGAATAGCTACAAGCGTTTCTGCTGTGGGCGGCGTTCACTCACGCTGAACTTCTGGGGGCGATGCGCTTTAGGCAGCGCATGGAGGATGAGGCTATGGGACTGAGAAGTGAGGACGGTATCTGGAGATTGTGTTGCATTGTCACGGCATGTGAGTTGGTGAACTAAGTATGAGTCTAGCTTTGTATAGCCATCTAGGTAACCAAGTCTAAAGAGTAGCTGAGTGACAAGCCTGGGGCTAGAACCGTGAGTAGAGGCGTGGACTGTCTTTGAATACTCTATAACATCTGCATCCTACACTTGCATATTGAATTCGCGTGTCCATCACCTTAGTACAACGATGGCATCATGTCAATGAACGATTCGCACTGAAGGATACAAACAATAAGAAGTCTGACATTCTCCTCCAGATTCTTACCGACACATTCATGCTCTAACCCAAGATTGGAAACAATATCCACCAAGAAATTCCCCCACTCCCGTCACAATGTATATCCCCGGAAACGTCGTACCGACTTTGTTTCATCGACTCATGATCAGCAATGACCAGGGTTTCTATCGTATGCGACAAGGTATTCGAGAGCGTCAGGATTGTTTTGAACAGCCTCAACGGCACGCTCCCGGTATGTTTGTGACCCGGCATCTGTTTCATTAGTAAAGGAGTAATCTAGAGGTTGGTACGGCGTCTCACAGGAAGCAGAGGGTGTCTGTTGGGAAGTAGGTTTCGGATAAACAGTCACGTCGTTGACAAGGTAGACATGCCAGTTGATCGTCTGGCTAAGGCCATGATGTTGTTTGTGATGCGCCATCAGGTTGGGAGGAAGGGCACATTCTGTACAGAGACGATAATTGTCACTCAGACATTGAAAGGCAACGCGATCCACATAGCCTCAAAAGGCTTCCGTCGCCATGATAATTAGCATTTTGGACAGTAACATACAAAAGAAATGCGTAGGGAAGCTGTTATACTAACACTTCTTGCACGATGAACATGGGTTCCCATTCCATATATCCCCCCCAGATAACATTTTCACACCATATCTACCCCTATAGGGACCGCAAGTGTCATCGACATAGGCTGTTTGCGCAAGGGGTATGGCTACAACATAGATTGGATAGAAACTTAAAGATAGGAGATACGTACATACTCGTTCCACAAGATTTGCAATTTATCCGAAACCCTGCCATCTTGCTGCAGGTGAACCGTAGAGGCTTGGCGACAGCGGGAGAATAAAGGCGTCGCTGATCGTATTCTCTGACAATGATGTTCCTTGACAATGATGTAATGCGTAGGCCAGCTTTTCTCAACCTTACAAGATTGGAGTTGTTTGGAGTAGGAAACGAAATTCGAACGTTAAGAGGGATCAAACAAGGTATCATGGGATATGAACCTTCTGTGCAGGATCGCGTGGCCGCCGGATGTACACCACAGAATCACCTAAAATGACTCAAAGTCAAGTGGCTTAAACGCGTATAATTCCCGAATTTTTTCGACCAATATACTCGTCAACTTAGGTAGCTTAGTCCCTTGATGTACCTCAATGTTCTGTTCTAGATCAGGCGATTCACTTGCGGTAGCCACTTGCACTATTGGTACTTCACAGCCCTATCTGCAGAGCCACCTTCTGGTGGCTGCACAGCCCTGGCGGCTGAGCCAAGCAACTCAATCAATTTGAAACTAAACATGAACAGCTGCAGCCGCATGTAAAGCAATCAATCTAGGCTCCCTTGTACTGCGCCCTCACGTGCTCCCTTGTGCTGCCCCATTGCTCCCTCATGCTCCCTCGCTATTCGTCCATGCTGCTCCCTCTCAGTTCCCCTTCAAGTACACTTGCTCCCTTGCTCGATCGGAAACGGCAACCCCCATCCCTAATTTCGGGGTGAATATAATAAATAGGAAATGCATCCTTTCTCCCCATTCACCCTTGCATAAGTGTTTCTCTTGGTGAAATTCAACTATCCGTAACCCATTATCGTACGCACCACCGTCCCAACGGGACTTCTTGCGCGCGCATAAAATTCTCCCTCCAATTCTTATTCAGGCTCTCGTCAAATTCCGTGCCTTTCCGCCACAACCTCGCATACACATTCCTAACAAAACTGGCATAGACTACGCCCCTGACTTCCTCCGTCACAGACACAAGCACCGACTCACTTGCGGATCTTGGGTTGATGATCACAGCGGGTCTCTCTGTCCTTTCAAAGATCTCCGCAAACCTGATCGAGGCTTCCCAATATAGCTGGAGAGTCTCCATTATCGGCTCCGGCCCAATCTTGCATTTCGGATACGTTGCCTCCTCGTCTGGGTCCCCGAGGAAGACCTGTGATCGCAATCGACTTTGAAATAGTCCATTGGGAATTTTTCCCGTGATGATGAAACCGGAGAATTGCACGTGTAGGCCACGGTCATCGCATCTCGCTGCATGCCCGCGGAAGAAATCGAGATAGTTCCCCGAGCCCAATAGCGACGCTGGTGCCCAGCCGAAACCCTTCTGCCCAAGTTTTCTAGACCTGTTGAACAGTACCGAGGCGGGTATTTCTCCAATGAACGTGTACATCTTCTGCATTCTCGCCTCCGCAGTGTCTTCACTTGCAATAGCTTTGATCTGTTGCTGATCGATGCCTAAGATCGAGGCTATGCAGAGTGCCTCGTCTTCTTTTTTGCTGGTCGTGCGGTAGCGGAGGGCACTCATCAGCGAATTAAATGCTCGGTCTCGTGACATGAGCTGTGGGATGGAGGAGAAAATCTTCGATACCGCGTCTTCAGTGTTATGGAAACTGTTTATATCTTTTCCGCCAATGGAATTCAATTCCAGTGCTCCTTCACGGAACCAGATATCTACTTTCCTTGCCTCAGCCCTTCCCTCCGCCATCACGGTTTCCTGAAGCGTCCACAACCTCCTCATCCACCCACAGCAGATGAGCCTGGTTGCTAGCTCCGTGCGACTGCAGTTCTTGGACGAACGCTGTAAATCAGCGTCTAGGACAAGAACTTTACGTGCCAGCTGGAAGGTAGATGAGAGGCGCGTTATGGCGAGTTTTCTGGCACTAGGGACGGCGACAGGGATGCAAAGGGTGTCGATCCAGAAAGCGGGACGCTTGCCTATGACGGGGAAGGATCTGGAGCAGAGATCATTTAGACGGTAGATTTGGCAGGATGGGAGAGCATTTGCAATTGGGTTGCCAAGACCGTGCGCCCAGACGTGAGAGATGGCGATGAAATCACGTGGATGGGAGTTGTGATTTAGGACATGGATTTGTGGGGTTGTGGCTTCTGAAGTAAAGGAAATGTAAATGATGGGGATTCCGCCGCTGAGAAGAATGCGGGAGAGGTGACCCTGGTCGATCGTGATAGTGTTACATGATGAGTCTTTGAGACAGCTCTCGACGTGCTTTGTCTCGTAATCGCTGTCCGAGATTTGAAGGGCTAGACATTCTGACTCACTACACTTCCCATGTTGTAAATATTGAGAGAACGGCCGCTTCAAGAGAGTTGCTAAAAACAGCCCGGTCTTGTCTACTTCTTGGTACAACATCTTGATGTCGCTTGGACACCAACCCCGTTCACGGAAACGATCTTGAAGCGGATTCCACGATACGTAGTTATTTATTTTCCCTACTGGAGCGGCGTCGGGTGGTAAGGGCCAGATTTGCTTTGCGGCGTTTTTCATAGTCTCTGCTAGTACGATGATGGAAGTGCTCAGGTCTGGAGAAAGGACGGATGAGATTTTCCAACTGTTGGGGCGGAATGAAGCTGGGTAATATTGGAGGAAAAACTTGAAGACGATTGTCAAACAGTTGCTGATAAGTTCCTGTCGCCGATGGCATAGTTCCGCATTCATACCTTCGGCACTCGCTTTCAACCCGTCTAGATGTTCTTTCAAAGATGTTGTAGTCACGAGTAATTCGCTATCAACAGTCTGGACATAATCCTCCCATTGAAAGTCCAGATTGCCGATCTTGAGTACATCATATAATGTTCCAAAGTAGAGCCATAGCTGTAGAAAAGCAGCCGGAGAATCGATGGAACTCCTGCTGCTGTTGATCCGGACCGGACCAGTTTCAGGATCGATTTTCCAGCCTACACGCTCAGGAAATTGGAGGATGCCTTTCCCATCGTATTGATGTGGTGAACAGAGACACGGTATCTTAGGTGATGGGTATGAATGTTCAACGATAGGTGGGAGATGATCCATAAGAACTATCAAGGCGCCGAATACAGGTCAGTTCCGCTTGGAAGTTTAGAGATAAAGAGACCAAGAGCGCCTAAGCCCTAGCCCTAGCCCTAGCCTGCACTCAAGCCTGTGTCCGTAAAGCTATCGGGACGGCACAACTATCGCCCGAGGTGATCAAGAGTGATCCCAGATGAGAATAACACCAAAAGTCTTGATTTGTGGAGCATGCTGACTCAGGGACTTAATAAGCCTAATTAGCGGCCGTTCTAGGGTAATTGAACCTGAAAAGCCTTATTTTAGTAGGCTTAGGGCCCGCCGCTATTCATATATAAGTGGTAGTCATCAATACCTAGCCAGCCTTTTTTACGGCCGTTTCTAGCGGAAATGAACCCAAAAAGCCATATATTTTAGGATCAGGGCCCGCTATTATCTACGCCTGAGCGGCCTAGGCACCATTTTTAGCGGATTCTGGTAGGACTGAAGTCAAGACTTTTGGTGTCATTATCCATACACTGAACAACTTGGGCGACTAGTGTTGGCACGAATCTCCTTTATCTATATATACAGGGGCCTTGCACCACTGTTAGGAGTTTGTGTTTGATATCCCTTAGGACTCAATAAGATAAGTCGATATAATATACGTCTCTATCATTTCCAGTAATTTCGTTATAACGGTAAATCTCGTCGCAATAGCAACAACAACAAAAATAAGGCAGAACAATAAAATGCTTCTCCGAAGTAGGCGTTCTCTTTGTTTCCTCGTTTATCTCAATCTCGCTCTTCGTATCCAGCAGAGTGTTGACAGATTGTCGATCTTTGTTAGGAAACACTTTACCGACAACACGTTTTTCACTATAAAAAATCATTCGTTTTTAATAGATTAATCACCACAACACCCATCTATCTACCAACAAGCACCATCCCTGACCACTCAGTCTCCAACAACACATCGTCACAGCCAAAGTCATCCATAGCCACACCCCAAATCCACAAAAAAGTTCAGTCTCCCAAACCCTCCTCCACCATGTGTCGCGTATGTTCAACCACCGATCTCAAAGACGACGGCTACTTCACAGGCTGGGGTGGCCGTCGAGCCTACAAGCTCCCTTGTGGAGAAATATGCCTATCAAGAGTGCGTATCCCTGGCGCTAGGAGGGTGAGTGATGAGCTTGGGCGTGAGAAACATGTTGATGGAGGGTTGGCGAGGGTAATGTATGCGGAGATAGTGGAGAAGAAGAAAAAGATTATGGAAGTAGTGATAGGGTGTTGAGACCTCGGGACGAGGAGGGAAAGGTTGTTGGGAAGGGGAAGTGAAGGAGGTGGGAGATGATGAAGAGACATGGATGTTGGATAGGTAATTTGATCAACTTCTCTAGGAAACTGCTGCTGGCTTCGTGGTACCATCATGGCCGTACTCGGTGCCACGCCAGGGGAAGTGGAGACGAGACTTTATTGTTCTTTGACTATGGTGAATACATTATTATTGTTTCATCTAGGGCAACTTTGACTGTAAGTTCATAGATCACCTCCTGAACGTTATACCGCTTTGTCTTGTTGGCCCGGCTGCTTCTGGGTTATAGTGTCGCAGGGTGTATATATAGTTCCAGGGGGACACATCCCTAGTTCAGATCAAATAGGTAAGTCGATAGCACCAGCCAAGTCCATTTCTGAAGAGACTTGATCGGGTTAAAGCCCTTCTAATTACACTAAATAGCGCTGGAACACTCGGAAGGCTTTGGAATCACAAAATAATTACATCAATCAATCTCAACGAGGGATAATGATCGATATCCTAGGTAGTTCAAACTTATTCTGTCTATCTCCTCTAAAGAAATGTATAATGAAGTGCAGGTACTGTGAGTTGCTCGCGTTATACAGAAAGTATTGGAGTCTGACCTCTTCAAGACATCTAGGCGAAGACTTAAGAACTAGTGCAAGTATCGTCTGTCGTCATTCTCTTCCTCTTCCTCATCTGAAGGAAATTCGTACTCGATCAAATGTCTTTGATTGGATGAATTCCCGCTATGAGAGGACCATATATATTCCTGCGTTCCCCCACCATATGCAACCGACGCACTATACCTACTCCCATCACGGTATGCAGCCTCAGCATACCCGCCTGGTCCGGCGTATGCAAATGTTCCGCCTTCGATCACACCAGCGGTGGCATCGCCGGATGTGTAGGTGTAGTTTTGTCTTTTGGAGACTTGATAGGGTTTACGCTTGTCATCTTTAAAGTCACCGCCGTATGCGACTGACTTGCTCCATGCGTCGCCATTACGGCTTGAGGCCGTGGCACGGCCGCCTTTTTCTGCATAGGTACCTGAACCACCTTTGAAAGCTCGTGCAATGGCGGGGCCGGTTGTTTCGTTGGAGTATTTCGAGACCTGGGTTGAGGTGTTGTTGTCTGGGAGAATCAGCGTTGTCTACTTTGGTGCACCCTAGAATTATTGAAATGCGCTGGCAGTCGATCAATTACCTTTGGATTTGAAAAGTTTGAACCCCATTGTGAGCGTGAGGACTGTTGCTTGATGATTACGGCGAATCTTTTCCTCCGTATAATTTCTCTAGGTCTTGCTATCTGGAGAGAAGCCGCGGGGATATACACCTCTTTTGATCATTGCTTAAACCCCTCATGGGCCGATGGACCCCGCGGACTGAGATAAGGCTGTGGCTTCGTCTAGCAAATTGAGAGAGATAACCCAAAAAAATAACCACACGGGAAGGAGAGTTGGGTTTGTACGCATTGCTAGCTAATGATCGGCAAGCCAGTGTGGTGACAGCGCCTGAATTCCTCCATACGTGGTTCCAATCACGGCGTGAAGCAGCCATACACTCGTGATAAGGAAGATACTCTTGCCCTAATTTGTTGGGGATGGGCAGAATTTGCCGACGTAACGAGGCTCCGCGAGAATGATCTTGCCACAATAAGGCTAGCGCCAACGCCTGCTTTTGCCTTCAATCTATGGATGAGCGGGTGAAGATAGCGAAACAGACTCTCACTGGCCCTCACTCTCACGTGCCCCAAGGTGTTTGCAGCGCCGCGTTCATGCAATGGCTTATGAATGTGTTCTCATGCAGAAAGCTCGCTGTCTAGCCTGCAGCCTGCATAGGCGAGATGCTCAGTAGTGGCCCTATGTGTTGGCAATCCACACTCCCTGGCCCGTTAGGGGCACAGTAGTCTCCCACAATCTCATCGGATTTCCAGAAAAGGAGCTCAATCCCCACCGAGATTGGTTTTTCTCACAAACACAAATACGGCCAATATCAAGCCAGGTCATACCATATACCTCGGACATCCTCGCGTTTCAGACATCTTCGCGTTTGAGAACCCAGAAGCCCTCAGTGTCTTACAAGATGTCAGGAGCCGAAGTCGCCAGCCTTGTCCTCGCGGGCGTCAGTGCAGCAGCCGGCCTCAAGACTGCGTCTAGTCGTAGTCATAGGAGCCATGGTGAAGTATGCGGCCTGAGAGTGTTACCGAACCCTGATCAATTGACATGCTAATCAGTCCATTCGTGTTTGTAGATGAAGCTAGTCGAAACGAGTAACTATTCGTATGCGAAAGGGAAAGGCTGCGAAGCTTTTGCAAGCCAACACGGGGCGTATGCACGTTCCGACAATGGGAAGGCAATCTCGGCGTGGTCGGGAAAATTTTCCTCGCGCCGTTAAGCAAAGGAGGTTATCAGAGAGATCGAATCGTATTGTCGATACGTGAGGACGAAAGAGGATACTGATTGATCTTCATGCGCTCAAGCCTTGGAAGATATAATGGTTTACCTACTTTTCTAGACATGGACACAAGAGATAGTGAACATCTCAACTAAGAATTGGAGACCATTCAAACCGGAAACAAGATGTAATGCTTCCAAAGAATATCAGTTCGTGTGGGTGTGACTTTTAATATGTATTCGTGGCAAACTCAACGTAAGGCTCCCGGACAGGAGCGCCATAAAATTTTAGAGCCCCTGACTCCAGCGCAAGTTTTGTCCATCGCTGGAATTTTGTTCCCCACCTGATTGGAACCTGTCCCGAGGCTCGAACACGAATGGTGCAAACCTTTGAACGTTGTTATTGACCGTAAGCTACATCTGTGCGGTAGCCAACAGCGATATCGTAGCGATCTACTTTCTAAGCTCAGGAGTTTTGAAAGTATGCAAAGAGCGAGACGTAAACTCCTATAACGAAAGAAGGCCGACCTTTGACAGATATCAATCAACTCCCAAATTGCTTCGACACCAACCACTTCCACATACCCATACCAAAATTACGCACAAGCCTCCGCCTGCCCATTAAATCTTGCAACTTCTAAAAGTGTTTCATGAATTTTACGTCAAGCTATCATAAAGGTCAAAACCTCTTCCACAGGCTCTAGCAAGGGAACTTTGTTGGTTTTTGTTAAGCCGCTGAGTAGCATAGAACTTTGTTAGAGTCATTCCTCAACAGAAATCTAGAACTTTGTTAGAGTCATTCCTCAACAGAAATCTGTCTGCGTCTATAAATACTAGATCCTCCAGGCAATCGTTAGCAGACCTTGAACGCATGTCGCATAATCCACACTCTTACTTGACATACCCGACACCGCATTTGAGGATCCCCAGTAGACAACGGGTCACAGTTGGCGAGATCCTTAAGTATCTCTCACAGCAAGACCTGATAGGGCCAAAACTCCTATACTAAGGAGTCGACTTCCAAAATTAGTCCTGCCCTTGGATAATTCAAACCTGCGATCAAGTCTATGATTTTGCGACCTTTATCCGCGGCCCCTCACAACCATCTTACGCTCCAGTGTCAAGACGTTAAAAGGGTCTTCCAGTACGCTCGCATTAAGATGTTGGGCGCCGAGTAACATGTAACGGCGGGTGCTACTGCAGCCGCTTAGACTTGGTCTATGCGCCAATTATCCGGAGATAGATAATTGCGGCTCCGGGAAATACGTATGTCAATGAAAGGAAGACTGGCACTTCAATACATAAGAGAGGCTCTTGAGGTAGCCATATTACCAGTCAAAGCATCGCGGAGTGGAATGAATTGGACTTGAGATCAGGCATGGAACATGGAGGCTGGTGCGCTTCACTCCAGGTGGCAGTATAGTGGCACGATATCCGTAACATAAGCCGAGACTGGCCTTATTGGCGGTTACGAAGCGACCAATCACACTTGTGGTGCTCAGAGGAGAGTTGGCTTTGACCGAAACCCTCCTGAAAGTTGCAAGAGACGCGTTGAAGAGGTAGTCTACTGGGAGCCCCACCAGTTCTGTCAAGAACAACCCCTGTTGGAATGATAGACCCCAAGTACACTGCTACGAGAGGTGGAGCAGCACTTGTAAAGCCGATTCCGCCGGTGGTGACACAGACGTATCACCTCGATCGTGGAGTAAGAAATGCATTCGTTCCAGATCCTTCTTGTTGCCATTCCTAGCTCTTTGTTTTGTTTTTCCATTTACAGGTCGCTTCATCACGTATGCGCCAGGGGAGTTTGTTGCAGCATTTTCGAGGTAAAGATGGGATTCCGGAATACTTGTCCTAGGAATGAATTTCTAGCCTGTAACAGGCGCTACAATGGATATGTTGCGGGAAGTAGAGCGTTTGACTGGTCGTCGTAACATTGAGCTTCTAATTGGCGGCGTAGTTGAAACAATCATATGTTACTTCAAAGTACGCCTTCATTCGGCGTTTCTCCATTTTGTCGGCTCTGGTCCGAATAGCCAACACTCCGCGTATTATGGCGCATGGACGACTTTTCAGCGCAACTGTATCATGTTACGGATAAGTGCCATCATAGACGACCTCAAAGTGATATAATTGTTTTGATGTAGGCTCGCAGATATAGGTTCTCTCACGTGTTACTCCTCTCGTCTCTGACCACCATACCAAATGGAAATGTTTTGGTGCTTCGTTGGCTTGACCCTCATTTTCACCGCAAATGCTGCAAATCGACCTGTGTTCACCATTCCTGTAGCACCTCAGAATCTGTCCAATTCGGCAACGGTCTCCACTCCTGCCTCAGCAATCACAGGCGTTGCAGAATACTTTTGTCCAAACCCAGATATTAATTTTCTTGCCACAGTCAGGGAGGGTATAGAGATCGGAAGGGGTGTTTACCCTTCATCTCACTACCCCGCCGTAATTGTTGGCCAGTGGTATGAGAACCCAGGACCAACGGAAATTCCCCGTTATCCTCAGCTACAACTGCTGTTTCAAGCTCCAGGCCACAATTGGACTGATCGGTTCGAAATAACCATCCAGAGCCAGTCATACCCAAGATGGGGGGCCCCGGGCCCCTCTCGACTATTCGAAGCCCCGTACAAGCTTTGGGATTGGGGTAAATTTGACATCATCATGGATCTTCCGGAGGCATGGCAGAGGGTTCAAGAAGCCGGGTGGGAGTACCCACTCAACAGATTCCTGGTTGAAAGAGGGACCTTGGAACCCTCTGAGTACAGGAACACTGATGGTTTTTATCTCTTCTGGGGCGTTACAGCCGAGACCTATGACAAATTGGCGTCCATTGATACATTAACTCGAAAAGTTTCGTTTTTTGATGTCTAAGGTAGAGAGGCTGGTAGTCGCGTGACATGTAAGATGCTGAATTACGAAGCCGAAGGGTATGACATAAAGGGCAATATTAAGCGAGAGGGTCAGGACTAGGTAGCAAGCGTGGTCGGTAGCACCTGCCACTTGTTTATCGACGAGGCCATGTGAACCTCCTCTAATATTCAGCATAGATGTACCTCTCAAACTTCATCAGCTTACTGTGCTTCCACCCTCCAACGACGCCAAATACATGATGTGCAACTCGAATCTTGGAGGATTGAAACATGATCAAGAAATGGTCGACAACCTTGATGACGCCATGGTGAAATTGGCCTGCCACAAGCGCGTACTGGATCAAGATTCATGGCTTCGAAAGCGTGGAACAACGCAGCAAACGGGAAGGGTCATGGGTTCTGCCTTGGAAACGCCGTTTAATTAAACCTGAATAGCATCAATCACCTATCAACGAAACATAATACATATAGTCGCTGCTTGCGTCCTCCGTGACTGCGCTCCGTCCATCCTTCAACACGCCTTTTTGCGCTCTCTCCTAAGACACAGCTTAAACAACTCAAAACACTCCTCCTGAAGACTACAACTGCTCGCTCACAGCTACCAGCCATGGCGCGCACGTCTCCACTCCACTGGTAAGCTTGAGACTCTAAGCGCTCATTGGGTGCTCTTCACTCTACACCTATCGACCCTCTGCTGACCATCTACCAGGGTCGGCGTCACCTTCCTCTTCATTGCCTCTATCCTCCTCTTGGTCACGACAATCTCTGCCCCTGTTATCGGCGACATTGCAATTTTGAAAGTCATGCTCTCCAACAAATCAGACATTCGTCATTCGAGTGTAACATTCGGGACGTTTGGACACTGCGTGCTGGATGTGGCGCCTGTACAGTGAGTCTAACCCTACACTCTAGGCAAATGGCTTCATTTCAAGAAGCACTTGGTTTTGGGCAGATTGCGCGACAAGTCGACCTCAAATGCTAATGAATCGTTCGCTCCAGAACCGACCAAGACTACTGCTACCCCAGACACGTTGGCTACAAGCCTGCCGATATCATATCCGCCATCGATGGGACCCCGTTCAGCAAAGCTGCCTCTGACACCGTCGACGGTCTCACAAGAGTAATGGTATTACACCCTATCGCCTGCGCAGTGGCCTTCATCGCCTTTGCCCTTAGTTGTGGTGCCGGCGTTGTAGGGTCGCTGCTTGGAGCTCTCGTGGCCGCGCTGGCATGGATCCTGACACTGGTGGCGATGGCTGTTGATTTCAGTCTTTTCGGAGTACGTAACCAAGTGTTAACGCTCGTATTGATCGACTCGTGTGTGCTAACGGACCAACCAGGTAATCAAAAACCATGTCAACGGCCACAAAGTCTCTCATGCCTACTACTCTGCCGGAATGTGGACATGCCTCGCAGCCATGATCCTGCTATTCTTCGGCATGTTCATCGTCCTCTTCACATGCTTCAGTGCCCGGAAGGCGAAGAAGGCAAATTACAAAACAAACGCCGACTACACTACAACAACCACGACTAGGACAAGGCGCAAGCGATTTGGATTGCTCTAGTAGATTGATCTGGGAAATTTAGCGCAGCGAGGCGTAGGTAGTTGTTCTAATTATGTACAGGCGGGTGTTTTTAGTGATTCAGAAGCAGAATGTTAGTCAAGATACCCTTTAGCATCGATGTGGAATGAATTATTGCCAGTTACGGTGACCATCTGCCCCAATATATACTATTGTAATTCAACCCTTTCAACGTCGTCCATGTGGAGAACTCACATCGGACTTATCAATGGTAGCAGTGAGAGCATCTCCCAAGCCTTAGCCATTGAACATTGACCATTCGTAGGTCAGTTAATACGAGACGGCGTGCTAACTAGCATCGTCAAATTGATTTTGGCAATGCACATCTCTATTTCACACATTTTGGCACCGATTTGCGTCCCAGGTTAAGCTGCGAGCGTGGCACGGTTAACTTGAAAACCGGAGAGACGAGCTGAAAATTGCAGTATGGAAGCTGGGGCTAAGAAGCTAAGACTGTAAACCCGGAACGAGATCAACCATTTTGTTGGTAAATTGCCTTGGATTGGGGCTCAGTCCATGGTTTATGAAACATTGGTGGTCGATCTGGCGTGTCTGTTGGAACGAGTTTTAAGCGAGAAACACCTCCAACATGGTTTAAGCTCGTCCTCAGTTTAGCCCAGAACCTGCTTAGATGGCCTTGAGCTGCGTCTTATATCAAACCTCTCGGTTGATACCATAGGTGCCAAGGGAGAGAGATCCCTTCCAATCTGTAAATCCCTCTGCCATTCAGATACTGCCGATTCCTCAGTTGAGCGTGTCAAGGAGCCGATCTATGGTTTGGATGATGCCCTGTAGCAATTCCCTCCAGGATTCTCACGATTGTCTTCAACGAGAGAGTAGAATCTTAGGAGCGGCCAATAGCATAGCAAAATTCCATATGTGCATTCTGGTTTGAAACCATGTCCGCCGGCATTTTCTTTCCGTAATGGTAACATGATTGATTATGGCTTTGCAAGAGAGAACACCGCACACTCACGGAATTTGAGATGACGTTATATGGTGCACTCCATGGCTTGACGACCCTGGTTGATCAGTTGGCCTGTATATTCAGTGTTCTTAGTCTGCAGCCTGGAGAATCCGAGCACACGATTAGTAAACAATAACGATACTTTGAGCTCTAATCCCACTGCGCATGGTTATGAACGCTGCCCCGACTAGAATGTTATCTGACAGCAAACTAGATTTGCAGAGCATTTTTCTGAAGCTGGACTTGTCGTTCCCAGTAGCATTGTCTGGATCTTCGTCCTCGATTTACCAATGACCTTGGGCCTACTCACCACGTACATCCTCTGCATAGGGGATATCTGGGACGCAATCTTCGGGTATTCCGCCCACCACCAAAACCACCTACTGGGACACACGTCTGAGGGCTGAGGCAACACAGCACACCTGTAACACCACCCGGGGCCCACGCTCTTGACATACAAGGACAAGACATTTAAGGATCTTCCACCCACTACAGAGGTAGATACCTTATAGAGTTAATTTAGACATCTTAGCCCTAGATTTTAGGTTCCATTTAAAGTCCACCTAGGGGCCAAGTAAATGCTGAGTAATACGCCAACTAATATTATCTCACTCATCGCCACCCAGGAATACCTTTGAGTAGTGATCTCAGGTGTCTGACAAAGCACAACGTGGCTTACTGTATTTCAGCACTGTCAAGACTTGTTTGTCAGTGACAACAACGGTGTGTCGACTGTCGTAATAGACCCCAACCGTGATTAAGCGCTGTTCGTTGGCTGTTCGAGTTGTCGCCTGCCTTGCGTTTCACGATTGCGGCAACGCCGGCCATTGGTGTGTCGAGTGCATATAGATGATGCATCTCGTCCCAAAGACACTATCATGTACTTTATAGAATTGGTCCCAGCATTGTTCGGATTAAAGGGGGTTTATAAAGGGGCCATATCCTGCAACTAGCCCATAGGGGCGGGTCGATCTATCGGGGGCGATACCTGTCTCGGCCGAGGCAGTACCAATACCCGGACCTACCTACGGTACCCTACCCCTTGTACCAATCGCAACCTAGGCCGGCCCTCCGGCTCAACAGTAGTGGGAACCCCTGAAGAGCAGCCAAGCAGCCAAGCAGCCAAGATCTTGGTCGCATAGCCCGCATATAGTCGATCAGCCTTCCAAGCCTTCTAAGAATTCTAAGCCCCCCAAAGGTCGCGCCTGTCATCCCTAAACCCCCGTATGTTGGTCTTTAAAAAGACTACTACTAGGATATTACTCCATCGCCCCGAACAGTTAGACGCTCATCCCTTTTGCCTACTTTGAAAAAGTTTGCTGCATCCTGCAGGCTACATTATCAGCCGAACGCCCCCGTGGTCCCCGAGGAACCTCATTCATTCTCCCTTCTCCCTTGTTATCTTCCTCCATCATGCAATGTATACTGTGTAATCGACGATGAGCGCCTGACGAACAAGATACGCTCCTTTAACCTATCATTCTCTTGCGCTTTATCCGGCATATTCCAAGGCCACCCACTACACGATCGTTACGGTGACTGGACACTACCTTCCGGCCCCCACACCATTTCGTCCGGACTTTCACCCCCTTTCAACCTTTCAAGAAGAGTAGACAATCGAAGCAGTCATTATGGGTGGATTCGACGACGTCGAATCACACTCACCAACAAGATATTCGAGCATGCTGGGTCGTGGAGTTGGAGAAGCACGCCGAAGGATTGTCCTCGTCGGACTTCTCGCCTTTTTCTTCCTCCTTACCCTCGTGGCATTCCGACGTCAAGATACCATCAAAGATGTTGTTAGCAAGGGTCTTCATCGCACTGCAAACGCTACTGCATCCTTGGAAAAGCAAGACACGCAAGCAGATCTCCCAAAAAGCACAGAACCCAAAGACGAGTCACTCGGCGAGAAATATACCTCGAACCCCTCATCCAAACCCGAAGTCATTTACAAAAGCCCAGTCCTCGGCAATGGTGAAAGATCTTTGACCCAAGACAGTCTCCAAGCTCTGCACAATAGCTCCTTAGGGGTAAGTCGAATGTTTTCACAAACTGTGACTAGAATGTGTTGCTGACAAGGCCGCTGAATCATAGTTTGGGAAAGTCTTCGTACTCAATGTTCCTGCACGGAGCGACAAACTTGATGCCATGAAATTGACATCTTCCTTGACCGGCTTCGATTTTGACATCATCAAAGGCATCAATGGCAAGGACGTACCCAAGAAAGCACTCTCAGGGGTAAGAAGATCTCCACATGTCCGCTACAAACCTAACAGAATCTGACAATCATACAAGGTGTGGAAAGAGTCTCCCGGTGCTGGAGGGATTATCGGCTGCTGGCGAGGACATATGGAGTTCGCTGGAGAGTGGGTCACCACGCCGCACCTAGATACCGCGTCCTAAGCTAACCACATCTGCTGTTCTTAGGGTCATAAGACAAGGTCTATCAACTGCCCTAGTTATGGAAGACGATGCGGATTGGGATGTGAGCTTCCGATCACAATTGGAGTTGATCGCTCTTGGTAGCCAAACCCTGTTGGACTCACCCAAGGACCAAACTCCTGAGTCTCCTTATGGCGACGGTTGGGACCTTATCTGGCTCGGCCACTGCGCTTCGCAACCCGATGACGGCGACAACCGACGTTTTGTCATGCACAATGATCCCACGGTTACTCCTCCGCGACACCGAACGAACTATGGTGGCGTTCCGGACATGTCTCCCTACGATAATTCCACCCGTATCATGTACTTCAGCAAGGGTTCAACATGCACCTACGCCTACGCACTCTCTCTCCATGGAGCACGAAAAATGATCAAATGGCTGTCCATGGACATCTACTCTGGACCCATTGATTTCGGTCTCCACGACATGTGCTCCAAGAAGGAGCGAGGTTTTAAATGTATCGGTGTCTTCCCGCAGATCATCGCCGACCACAAGCCCGCTGGTTCCGGTAGTAAGGACACGGACATAGGCAATGGAGGGGACAACATCCGACAGAAAGGCTTCTCGTACAATATCGTGCATAGCACAAGATTGAATGTGGATGCTCTGATTGACGGACAAATGGACAAGGTCACAAGCCAATGGCCAAGTGAGGCTCCCAAACTGGATGGCCCTATCACTACCGAATTTCAGAACGTACCGCAGCCTAACACAGATCCCGCGAATCCTTGATGATCTCTACATAATAAATGGTCTATACTTGGCGTTCGGTGATAGAGAAATAATACAGGGGTAATGAAACCATCGCATTGGCTGTTATGCTGTAAACTACGATTCTTGGGGGATAGATGAGGTTTCTAGTGAATATTCTTCAGAAGGAGGGCTATGGAGGTCCGGCTTGGAGACAACGGATTACAGGTCTATTCGAAGGCTCACTTTCTTATGAGCTCTTCATTTTACGCTTCGGCGTTGGCGTCAGCTCATAGAGTATTGAACATGTTCGTTGCATAGCAGGTCTAGACTAGTTCAATATTATTGTAAAATGGTAGAATGCTTCACCGTGCAGAGAGCGGAATGAATAATGGATCGGTCAGAATTATACCCAGCGAATTTAGGTCCGATATTGCTGTTTTACAACGTGCTGCTCTCAGGTATCTCACCTTTTGTATGAGATGAGCCTCCACCAGCCAGTAGTGTGGTGTTCGGGCCGTTGGAGGACCCCTGCCGCCGATCACTCAAGATCGCCATCTTCGAGCAGCATTTCGCGAACCAAAGGCCAGTCCAATCCCAACATCAGCCATCAGAACCACCACACCACATCTGCATTAGGGAAAAAGTGACAAGGCGAATCGCGAACCAACATGCCTCTTGCGCACTGAACAAAGAGCCTCAAGCACGTCTTCATCAACGCTTCACCAACATGTCCAAGCTTTCTGAACTCCTCAACCCCGCCCCATCCTCCCAAGCAACACCAGAAGCTCCTCAGACATCTCAGTCACATCAGATCCAGCCATTGGTGCTGGATGGAACTGATCATCGCACTTCATCTTTCTCTCGCGGCGCTTCCTCTCACACCCGATACCCATCCATGACCTCCCCTGGGCTCGAAGCCCTTGCCAACGCAGCAAGCAACACTGCGCCCATTCTTTCACCTCCGCAAACCATCAGCATCTTTACACAACCACAATCCACTTCTTACCAGCAATCAAGTTACGCGCAATTCGGGTCTAGACCTAGCTCCAGCCAAACGTTACCACCACTAGGCGATGGCCATTCAAGTGGACAGCCACACCCAGCTAGCTTAGAGCAATATCACCATCTGAGCGGTGGTGAAAGAAAGCTCGACAGCCTGGCGGATCACTCAACAACCTTACCTCCATTGCAAAACTCCGCAGATGATCACATTCCTCACACTACAGATGCGTTTCAACAACTCGGTGATGCCTCCAAGCAAGCCAATGGTGGGCTATCATACGACTACCAGGATATCCGAGCAGAGGTTCCACCATTGACTTCCTTATCAACTGCCGAGCAAACCGAGACGGCGGTGGTCCCGTCAAAGATCCACCAACCTTCACCCGGACCTCAGCAGCCACTTTCCGCTATAGATATACCAAACGCTCAGAGCGAGCAGGTTGAGGTCAAAGCGGAATTGGTAGACAATCCATTAGACACATCACATATTGAAGCTTCACAGAAAGAAAGCTCTGGGATCATATCTCCTCAACCTACAAAAGCTTTGATTTCCCAGATCCCCAATTCTACCACAGATATAAAGAGTGACGCAAATCACACACCGTCTCCAATGACGGTCGACAACTCAACTGCCGCACCTTCGCTAAAACCACAGCCAGCTAAGAGCAAGAAGCGAGCTGCTCCATCATCATCTAAGAAAGGCACTGCAAGTACGGTAAAACGAGCAGCGAAGAAACCTAAGATTGATAACGAGAGCATCGATGGTACACCCCCAGGTCAGCGCACAGGTACTCCGGCCACGAGCCGCGCAAGCATGACACCAGCTCCGAAGCAGCGCAAGCAAGGCTCAGTTACTCCTGCACGCAGCTCATCCGTGGTGAATGGGGCTGAAGAGAGTGACGACGATGATGGCGAAGTCTACTGCATATGTCGGAAGCCTGATGATCACACCATCATGATTGGCTGCGACGGTCCATGTGAGGATTGGTATCATATGAGGTGTGTTGACATGGATACGGCGAAGTCAAAGCTCATACACAAGTGGTATTGTAAGTTTCAAGCCAATACCTTTCACAGGCGGTTAACCATATCCGTACTGATATGTGCTATTCTTAGGCCCCCTGTGCGCGGAAAAAGGCCACGAGACTCTGTGGAAGCGAATGTGTCGACTTGAAGGCTGCCAAGAACCTGCGCGGCAAGAGGGAGAAAATAAATCGAAATACTGTTCCGATGAGCATGGAGCAGAATTTATGAGATCACGCATAGCAAGTGGCGATTTGGAGCAGAAGAAAGCTGATGTGCCACGCAGCCATAAAAAGCGGAGGCAGGATAACTATACGGACACCGCTGGCAACGCCGAAGACAATTTTGAGGAAGCCGAAATGCCGAATCGCCTTCGTGGTGGTGTACTTGGGGTTGGAGAGTTGAAGGCTGTAGTTGATGGATCGAGAAATCTGGACGATTTTCGAAGGCTAGGTGAGGGTGTCCTGAGCCCCCCTCCAACGATAAGCCCAGAAGGTGAGGATCCAAAGAAAGAGAAGATGCTCTATACGGACGAAGAGAAGGCTCAGCTTGAAGAGATATCAGAAAAGAGGGAGAAATGTAGAGCTCGGAAGAAGATGCTCGACGATCGTGACAAGCTATTGCTCTTGATCACCGCTCGAGCGAAAGCAGTACTTGCCGAACTCAAAGAGAAGGACAAATCAGTCAAGGACATCTGCGGTTACGATGCGCGTCTTACATGGTCTGACCAAGAATTCAATGAGTGGCGCGAGTCACCGGAAGGACGGAAAGCGCTCGAGAAAGGTGGCACACTGGGACCTCCTACCACTGTTGGCAACACCAAAGATGTGGAGATGGTGAACGGAGAATCAACGGCGGGAACGAGCGGAAGCAACGAAGGGAGCGGTGGAAACGAGGAAGAAGGAGAGGAGATCGGCAAGGGCATTTGCAAGAAGAAACGATGCGAGAGGCACCGGCAGTGGCTGAAGCTGCAGCAGCAGGACAACATGTTCGAAAAGGATCAAGCGAGGCAGGAGATGAAGAGGTTGGAAGTTGAGGAAAAGGGGTTGATCAATCGGGCCACGATCCGGGGGTTGGAGATGAGAGACGCGGGCGAGGGATGAGATGGGTCATGGCCTTGAACTTGGGATCTCGTACACAGCTTGATCATCTCAAGCAAGGGTCTGGCGTCTACGTTCAAAAGCGAAAGAGCAACGAGCTTTACGGTCTCGGGTCTTGTAATTTTACTCGCAGCTTTACCAGCATAGTTCAGCTTGATAGCATTTGGGGGTGGAAGTTTGTTACTCTTTTCAGCATAACGACATAGCAGTGTCAGCACAGCAGATCACAGAATCAAGTCAGTATTGTACATTAATTGATCGCCCACAACCGGGTATCAAATATGAAGACGAAGGAACTCCTCATCCAGGATTACCCCGTGGGTTCAGGCATTCCACCCCCCAATTTCACACTGCACAGTGACGTCCCCCCCATAGGGCTGAAACCGACCGCAAATAGATCTACCTTACCTGCCCTAAGGTACCTAAAATTATGCTGCTGCTGACCTGCAGTTTCCCAAACACGAGACCCTCGCACACCCTCTCAAGCCCACACAGCTGTCCTTTCGTATTCCTCCCCTGGCCGCGCGTGCGACGAAAGATAGATAGGACGAACAACTCCCTGAGCTATTGCGACTACTTTCGTTGTCCGTGTGCTTGTTCTACCAGCCTTCCTGCCTGCTGCGGAGTTTCATTACTTCAACTTCACCTACAACCATATTCCTCTATTCCTACGAAGAACCCTTAGCGCTATCAGGCATCCCAATCAGCGATGACCGACGAGGTACGCGTTTCCTACTCCACTATACAGTGCTTGTACTCGCTGTCGCTCAGCCTTTCCCGTGCATCCATCAAACTGGCTAATATAAGCAACAACCAGGGCGCAACCCCCCGCGAACTCCTCCTGGAAGCTTCGCGCCGCAACAACACATCACTTCTAAGCGATCTCCTATCTTCCCTCTCTTCGGCGGAGAAAATAGCGAATTTAATCAATACGGCTACGGATGGGGTGGGGTGTTATTGTTTACATATTGCTGCTAGTTATGGGAGTTGTAGGTGCTTTCATGGAGTGGGGATTGATGGGGTAGGGATGAGGGCTAATTCAGAGGGATGTGCAGATGATGTGCTAGACATGTTACTGGATCAGGAAGGGGTGGAAGTGGATCCGTTGGATAGACTGGAGAAGGATACGCCGTTGCACAAGGCTGTGAGGTTCGTTAATGGGTTGGCGAAGGAGGAGTGGGAGGCTGGGGCGTCGATAGTGGAGCTACTATTAGATGCGGGGGCAGATCCGAGGTACGACATTCTTTCATTGAGGCGGTGATATGTAAGAGCTGATTGTGGCCGGTATGTACAGGATACGGAACAAAGCAAAGCTCAAGTCGTTCGAGCTCGTCGACCCAAGAAACACAGAGCTCAGGAGTATACTGCAAAAGGCGGAGTTCGCGACAATGGCTGGGAATGACGTCGTGAATGAAGACGAAGAAGATGAGGACCCAACGGGCAGTGCGAGTGATAGCGACTGAGCATTCCTTCATTTGAGAGCGCTGGTGGCTAACGGGCCTGGGGCTGTTCGAGAGACTGGTTTGCACTTTCTGCATAATTCATAGCCTGGCGCTTGCGGGAGGACGGTTTGAATGCATTGCTGGGGGCGGCTAGAGGCTTGTATAGTATAGAGCTGGGGAGGGCATTGGATATCTGTTGTAGCAACAGAATTGCCATTGCGTAGTTCGTGTGGTGTGACTGGATACTTGAGGCCTTGGGAGATTGATCAGCCCTTGACAACACCGTGAAGCAACTGCATGGACGGCTTACGTTGCCCTTTTCTCGCGGACGATAGAGAAATCCACCAGCAGCTTCCTGTGCGAGGCCTTACAATCGTGCGTTTTCGAATGCCCGTGGTGGGTTCATCCTTTGGTGTGTTGGTAGACCATCGAAATTGTTGCTCCCGAGGCTTCCCTCTGCCAAGTTCCCTCTTGCTCAATTCTCCTTCCACCGCTGCGCACAGGTTGTACACTAACAGGACGTCAATATCCCTGGCGAAATCAACGAGAATAGGATGGCCTGGCTGACCTTGTAGAAAGTAGTCATAGGCTCGTCCGCACTTCTTATCTGCACCTGGTAGAAGAACGCCTGACTGCCATCACATCCTTCTCGGGGACATTGTGCTGTATATCACCATATCTCAGTACTCCACAATTTCCACAAATCGAACCCCCCCCACACCCGGCCCCTCCAACAAGAACGAACATACCGTCAGCCTTATCCACATTCTCCCATGCATTGGCCCCTCCCATCACGTCTTCTACCTCCTTCCTCTTCATTTCTTTCCTCTCATAGTATTTCTTATCGATCAGGAATTGGTAGGGACAAGTACGACATTCTAGGCGATTCTGTCCGGAGGGGAATTCGACGGTGTGGTTGCTACTGCGGGAGACGGTGAGGCAATTCGAGCAGAGGGGGCAGACTGTGGTATAAATCAGCAAATGGATATGGCGATAGGCAAGGTGCAAACTTACATAAGAGCATGGCGTCAGATCGTTGTGAAGGAAATTAAGAAGTCGAATTGGAAGTAATTTGTCGGACTTCCTGAACGGAGAGTTTCCGCGTGTTGGAGACGAGATATAGGGTTGAGAAACCCTAAGGTACTTTGGGGACTTTTCCACTATTCAGTACTAACTCTATCGTAGGAACCGCACTAGCATTCTCTCGAACAGCAGGACTTCACTGAAGCATCGTTTGATTAAGATTAGAATACAACTTAATTCGTCAGTCAATATTCACATGGAGGGGTTTGGAGGCAAAGACTGGTCAAAGCATAAGTGATCGACTCTTTTATCTGTCACGTCTCTTTTCTTTTGAACAGGAAGGTTGGACTTAAATATCATTTGCTGGGTGGTGGCTCATTCTTAGGCAAAATCCACTATCGACGATCACTTCTTCTCTTCTATCGACTATCTTTCAGGCATCATGTCCAATTCTGATGATTTCTATGATCTCGATTCGGAAATGTCTATCCCTCAAACGCCCGAAGTGAACTTCAGCTGTACCCACATTGCGAGACTTTTGGCAGACAAAATCACACCAGACTTTAATTTCAAAGAGCAGCTATGGTTCGTCGCTCGAGCGAATGTGCAAGAGGCCACGAGATACCTCTGTTTGCTCTTGAGAACCCATTTTCATTTTCAACCCCAAGGTGAGGGTGAGAGCTTTTTCCACGAATGCTTCACAGATCGCGGAGGCGGCGACCATGCACCTTTCAACGCGATCATCTCCAAAGTAAGCTTTCGAGTCTAGTGGATCGCACCATACTGATACAATTATTGGCAGCAATGTGCAAAAGAGATTGCGCAGCGGGCTCTGATCCTGCGCGACGCAAGACAAAGATTTCAGAACGATCCCAACCCTTTCAAATTCCTCCAATTGCCCTACGACATCCGTCTTCACGTGTACGGGTTTGCCCTCAAAAGTAATCACAGTTTTGAGCCGAAGTGTTGTGTCCCATCAATTGCATCACGGCGGACCTGGGCGCGTGACCTTGGCCTCAAGGCTAGCAAAGGCATATTTGGCAAAGACATCAATACTGCGCTCCTACTTACAAATCATCAAATCTTCGATGAGGCTGAGCCAATATTACACCAAATACGCTCCCTCAACATCGGGCCCAATCTTACTAAGGGCCTTGAAGTTCTACGGAGATTATCAGCTCGAGCACGCCAAGACATACGAGCCGTCGACATAGCACTGTCTTACAGGCACTTCCAAGGACATCGGCAGGAAACGAGACTCCTGGACAGAGAGAAAGCCTGGAGCCAATTGTGCTACTACATGTCTCAAAATCTCCGACTTCGTACCCTATCCTTCAACGTGCTCGCAGACCCACCGCCTGCCAACTTTATCGACGCAGTATGGGTAAAATATCTCGTAATGATCCGCGGGCTAAAACATTTAGATCCCAAGATATCCTTTTGTGGCTTTTACGATGCGGTGGACTTCTCGGGGGATGAGAGCGGTTCAGAGCTAGATCCAGGGTCACATAAGGGGCTTGTTGCCAAACGCCAAGCTTTGATACACTATCTCGAATCAGAGATGTGCTAGTACCCTGCTTGACGGGTTTCAATAGATACGGGAAAATTATTAGGTTGGAAAGCCTACTTCCGTCCAGATTGGGCGGCAAACCAGGGCTTGAGACGTAGTGCAGAGGGCTCTTCACCATCCATTTCCATCAATAGCACTTACTAGCTCACGATCACATCTGTAGACCCAAGTCCTGGATGATTGTAAGCGGAAATTTAATTGACATTATATCAAGCAAGCACGTATAGCTAATAGATGTTACAGGGTATCTAGGATCGAGCGGTTTGGATGGACCAGATCGCTGAACACATGTCTCATTTGCCTGAGGGTCTGCTCTTTTCCATCTCGATTTCTTTCTCTAAGACGCAAAGAGTTGTAAGAGCCTGAAAACGCAAATGTCAATGATTCGAGGGCTCGGTAGCGATTTCGGCAGAGCCAATGAGCGCTTTCAGGCCAGCATGTTACGATTCTTTACATGGACTTTGCAGCAGAGACACTCTTGACCATCTACTCGTGCTATGACATCTTTTCGGAAGGGGGAAGCAAGAGAGATTTGATGGCTGGCCCATACCTCATTTCAGAATTTCACATCAATAGTCAGATCGCTATTGAGGATCGTGTCAGTTACGGCGCGTAAAGAAAATACTAATGACCTATGATTATCTGGTCGCAGTCTGTCCCAGTTTCCCCATCCCTAATCTCTGTGATAATCGCTACCGGGGAGGATTACTACAGATGGCAGCATCAGAGCAGATCAAGGCTCGAGTGCATTGCAAATACTACAGATCTTCTACCTTGCATCATTTCTACATACGTCTATACTGTTGATAAGTCTTAGGCCAGTCAAGTACAGCCTGTATTCATACTGGAGCAGAATACATAGCTGCCTAATCCTCATCCCTGGCTCCTTTACGGCTTTTATGCGCAGAATCTTCAATTACTCCTGAAATCTTCAAAGGCAACTCTCCGTTATCATATTGACCCGTTCAAATGTCAAGTCAATTCTGTACCTAGGGTTATGTGCTTTTCGCAACGCCAAGACACTAAGGGGTTGACCATGCCACATGTGACGTGTCCCTACATTACCCCCGCCGAAGGTATCTGACCTGTGATTAAAAGGATGGAGGCGTCCCGTTGCTTGCCAAAGACTGTCCAATCGAACCCTATTTGACAACAAGTCAGCTCACACATGTTATGTCTCAGCCAAACGATCAAAATGCAACAGACAGGTGTGAAGACCTAGACTCACTCAGCGAGCACGACAGAAATCGACTTCGTGATATGAATCGAGAAATACCCCCGCTGGTCGATTCACTCATACATAGTCAAATCGAGACTCAAGCCGAACGCCACCCCCTGAATGAAGCAGTCTGCGCATGGGATGGCACCTTGACATACGAAGAACTTAACCAACGGGCAGATACATTAGCAAGTAGCCTTATCGCAGCTGGAGTCGAAGTTGGGGACTATGTACCACTATTATTCGAGAAATCGAAATGGTATATTGTCTCCATACTTGCTGTAAGCATCTCCGATCTTTGCATGTAGAACGGCACTGACCAGTGCATTGACTTAGGTCCACAAAGCCGGAGCTGCGTTTGTTCCGTTAGAACAGACAATGCCTGAAGGACGAATCCAGATCATCCTTGAGCAACTTGATAGACTACCTCTTATACTGGCTTCGCCAAGCCAGGCAGTCAAATTCGAGGGTTCAAAGCACAAAGTCATCGTCGTCAATGACGAATCTACGAGGCCTAACCATGATGGCTGTGAGAAGCCGGTTAAGCAATCTGATAGAGACATCAAACCTGAGTGCTCAGCCTATGTGATTTTCACATCTGGGACGACTGGTGAGTGATTTGACACCTGGACTTTTTCTAAAGGACTGCATGATATAAGGCACGGCTTGCTAAGAGGTCTCCAGGCACTCCGAAAGGTGCTGTCATTCCGCACGGGCAGCTTTGCACGACCATGAAAGGTCTCAATGAAAAGCTTGACTTGAACGATGCCATGCGCACATTTCAAATGACAGCGTGCAACTTTGACTTTTCAATATTCGAAATTTTCTGCCCCCTCGTCGTTGGAGGCTGCGTCTGTATACCTTCGGAGTCGGATCGCTTGGACGACGTCGCCGGCGCTGTTGACAGACTCAATGCCAATACTGGAAGCTTTTCACCCTCGTACTTAGCGAAGCTTGCCGAGCAAGATTTCCCAAAGCTAAAAACAATTCTACTGGCTGGCGAGAAAGTGCCTGCAGATCTCTCGGATTTCTGGACTACGCATGGTCGGAGGGTGATTCATTTGTTTGGACCATCGGAGTGCACAGTGTGTTGTTGCTTCCTTGACGCCAACAGTCAAGGTCACTATGATGGGTTCATTGGTGATCCTTTGAATTGTAGAATGTGGATTGTCGACTCAGAAGACCATGATATACTACTCCCCATAGGTGCCACAGGAGAAATCCTTATAGAAGGCCCTATTGTAGGAGCAGGGTACCTTCGAAACAAAGACAAGACGAGGGAAAGCTTTATTGAAGCTCCGGCATGGTTTGAAAAAATACTAGACCGACAACCTTCGCGCTTTTACAAGACTGGGGACCTTGGCCGTCAAACAGAAGAAGGCCACTTTGAGATGGTAGGCCGCAAAGATACACAGGTATGTCAATGAGATCTGCACTGCTTTCCTTTGCGAGAGTGGATGTACCGTTCATCCTCCGAACTCCAACTTGCTCGAGGACACTAGATTCACGTTCATTAAGACTCACGTTTAAGACAGACCAAAATCCGCGGCATACGAGTCGAAGTCCAAGAAGTCGAACACAAGATCCGCGAAGTATACTCATCCGACGTCGGCATCGTCGCCGAAGTCCGCAATCCAAACTCCGTTCCCGGACAGCAAATGCTCGTTGCCTTTATCGAAACAGAAAACAAGACCGGAATAGATTACGAATCGAGCAAGGAAATCCGTCTGGAAGACCTCAGAAAATCAATCGACCCAAGCTTTTCCGAGGCGATGCAGCAAGTGGATTCGAAACTGCGGGATGTATTGCCAGAATACATGATCCCGTCTCTTTATATTCCGGTACAATCTTTACCCTTTGCGAACGCGTATAAGTTGGACCSGAAGGTTTTGAAAGAGACGGCCAATGAATTGAAAGAGTCAGATATTCAGGACATTGCCAGAAGCGAAAAGCAGGGGGACTAGGTTTGGAATTTGTGCCATGTGCTTGGGGCGTGCCTGCTAAAGCTTCAATATCTAGCATGGCTTGCTAGATGTTGGCTGACGGTAATAGAGCATAAGTCATGCATATAAGAGAGATTTTAAAGTTGGCTTCGACACTTATTAAGTTCATCTAAAGCAGTAGATATCTTTTGATACATACTGATTTAGTAAGTGAATATAGCATAAGCCATAATTGGAGCTAACACTTGATAAGTCAATCATAATATTGTTTTTAAAATTTATATCCCTAAGGTTTTTTAACCCTTCAAGATACTTATTTCATACTTAACAAGTGTAATATAAAGAGACTTGCTCCCTTAGAGGAGCTTAATTGGTATTGAACTCAACTTATACTCCCCCGTTATACGCTTTGGCTTGCAGGACTGGACATTCAACATACGTGCAAGGTCCTGGACGGCAAATAGTAGGCGAACCTACCCTAGCCATCAACATAACGAAACGAACAGAGTCTCGGTCAGCTAGAATCCAGAAGAAGCGTTCGAGGGAGAACTAGGTCTCCCTATGTGCCAGAAACTGACTTAAACCGTATTGAGATTTATGCAGGTAACACTTTTCGCGTAGATTAGGATAGGTAGGGAAGGACTTGTGCTTAAAGTCTTTCACAGGGAAGTGAGAATTGGTGAGACGTTTACGCTGATCTTTGATTAGATTTCTAAGCAGTTTACGAGTATCAGTACTCGTAATCCCAAGCTCTGGAGTATTCCCTCACCCTTCCTAGCTCTCACAGTCAATATCAATAGATATAATAGCCCTAAAGAGTGTAGTAGCAGGCGAGCGTAAGAGAATAGAGCATGAGTTATGTATATAATGGGGGTATGTGAGCTAGGTCCAGTAATTATCAAGCTCCCTTGAAGCAGCAAATCTTTAATTATCAAGCTCCTTTAAAGTAGTAAATCTTCTTTTTTTCTATTTATTAAGTGCGAAAATAATATAACAAAGAGTCAGGAACTTTTAGAATTATATTTATCAAGCTTGTTTAAAGTAACATATCTCTTCATTACTTATTAAACACAGAATGAATATAATGAAGGGCCAGAAACCTCTAAAACTATGATTTTTAGAGGTTTTATTAGGATTGACCTATCAGGTGTTAGCTCTATTCTATTACCGGAAAGCTACAATTCAGGATTTGAGAACCTCTTAAGGAATATTGGTCAGGGGTATTAACAGTAACAGCCTACCAAGTGTTAGCTTAATATGCATGACTTATGCCCCATTCGCTTAGAATGGGTTCAAGCTGAGTCACTAGGGTGTTTGTCACAAGAATGAAGTTTAATCTATTGGAAAGATGTGACATGTTCTATCTCAGTCTACGAGTAGCGTAATATTAGGCCCCTGATAATGCTTCCTTGCGTACAAGAACCAGTTCAGCATCGATAGTAACGCCATTATCCCAAGGACTAAAGAGGTGTAATCTATGGTCAATGATCAGTATTGGCATTTTACTTGAAATCTATAGTTGCATCGCTACCCTGAAACATTAGTCATATACCAGAAAGAAGGCACTTACTCATTGACCCGGGCGTCACCGGCTTCTGGACCGGGAAGCTAAAGATCACAATCAAGAAAGCAGCCCAGCTGACAACCATGGCGTTGACCAGCCAGCCAAATTTACCAAGGTTGAAACGACTTTTCCGGGGAAGATATTTGGGGTCACGAGATCGGTACATCAATAGAGAAGCGGGAAAAGCGAATGATATGAGTTCGGTGACCATGGCGGTGCCAATGAAGACATTGAATGCTAGAAAGTATTAGCGTGAGGCTTATGAATTATTTTGACTTTGTTGGCGGTGCGGGAAATGGGTGTAGATTTCGCGTAGAGAGAAGGAAACTTGCCAGACGAAGATACGAGGTAGACGCAACCCAACACAAAAAGCCAGAATGCATTGAACAAAAGCGCCCATATTGGACACCCGAATCTATCGTTCGATAATTTGATGTAGGACGAAAATATCATGGCATCGTCTCTAGCAAAAGACCACGTCAAGCGTGAACTACTCTGCACGCTTCCGATAGAGGCGATAAATGCGGCTGCCGTCATTGAAGCCATGAATGTTGTAGCCGCTGCTCCTGATCTAGTAGCTTGATACCAGAATTCATAAATAGGCACACTGTGATCCCCATAAGCCGTTGGCGATTTCTGGGGAGATCGCTGTTGCTGCGACTCACCCCGTTCGACTTGTAATTGCTGCATCGATATCTTGGACACAGTATAGCATAGAGACGACGAAGAAGAAGGCTGTTGCGAAGCCGATGACCAGGCTATAACAAAGCGCTCGAGGTATAGTCTTTGCAGCTGAGACACTATCTTCCGCCAAATGGACGGCGCCGTCCAAGCCTCCGAAACCAAGCGTGGGGTTAATCAGGCCAAGAAGAAACACAAGGCCGTTTGACTTCCAGCCGGTGTGGTTGATAAAATCACGCCAGACGTAGTAGTTTGATTGTTTCGGCTGCGTGATCGCTAGACAGGTTACGCTGATCACAAAGAATGAGGCGAGCGAGATGATGACTGTGGCTCTTGATTTAGCATCAGATCTGGTTTGTTCATTTGATCGCCGAGCCTACATCCAAGTTTGTGTGTCCAAGGTGCTTTGTTCAGGAAATAGATATTGTATGTCAATACGACGACGTTGAGGACTTGGTAGGACAGGAAAATATGCCAGCGTTCGATCGTGTACGAAAGGTCGTAGAATGCAATCATCCCGTGGGACAGTATCGCCACGATTAAGAGGATGCTAGCCGTCATAGCGATACGACCGATTGCATTGATTGAGCCGCAGCAATAAGACTATGCCAGATGTCAGCGAACATTTTCAAGACCGCAGGTAAGTTACCAGCTCGCGCTTCCACTTGTCCGGGGCGAGAAGTGCTGTCCAGTGATACTGGCCACCAGCAGTGGGGTAGCGAGCAGCCATTTCACTGAGAGAAAGCGCTACCGCGCCATACATKATCAGCATGACGATCAGACCGTAGACCACGGTTACCGGGCCTCCATGACTGAGTCCCAGGAGCAGTGTCGAGGCGACGGTCAACCAGCTGCTGAGGAGGTTGAAGGCTACTGCTATTATCGCAAAGAAGCTGATGGTCCTGGGAACTTTCTCGACGTCGCCAATGATGACGGCGCCTGGGCTACCAAATTAGCTAGTATCGTGGATATGTCGTTGGACATGAAAGGACTTGCCTGTCGTCTCAGCGTCCAGTTGGCTTGCTGGTGTCAAGCATCAGCCATTGAAGCAACAAGACAAGCAATATTCTGATTCTTGCGTGGGATCTGTACATGAAGGCGACTCCTCGCTCAACATCTCATCCCTCATGATTCCGGTTCTAGGGGTCTCGAATAGACCCCAGACAAAAATCTAAAGTGTTGACATTCGTGGATGGGATATGCGTGGTACTACGATGTTTCCAACGCATTATTTATTCGGTCGGAGGAAGTAAACACCGAAGGATTCTGATTGGCACAAGCTAGCCACATACGACACCCGATCCTTCCTCCGCATGCAAGCGCGATATGCACCTGCATGTCCGGAGATGCCGTTCTTTTAGTATGCTCTAGAAATGATTTACCCGAGACTACCTAAGGTAGGCAGGTGTTCGTTGTCACACTGCATGGATTCTGCATTATATATAGATACACAATTCAAGCCCAAGATTCCGTCTCTACTTCCATCGGTGCCTAGCAGCACACCATGAGAACGGCCAATGCTATCAAACAAATGAATTTGGCAAGGTTTTACACGCTATTTGCAAAGGTAAGCCTCGCAACCAAGAGGTAGTCAAACCAATAACGCGTTGCAAGAAGCATAGCCTACAAACCTTCGACAGATATCAACTTATCCTCCGTAGAGGATTGCGGATGACTTGGGTATGATTTCCCGCCATGTAGAGGAAGCAACGGGATGGCGGAATCGATGAGACTGAATTGAAGCATGTTGAACAATGGTCTCATCGACGGTATGCAGGCAGTGATGATGCTTAAATTCATGGAGGCCCTATCTTGAAGTCAGTGGGAAGCATATATTTCTCTGTGGAATTTTCGTACTGCCCCCAAATAGCAGCATCAACGTAGGACCCTGTACCATGTGGAATCAGCCAATGTAGCACCAGAAGAGTATCCCAGACTCACATGACTTATCGGGATTTTCATTGTATGCCTTAATGCTGGCCATCTCAGAGGCTACAGTGATACAGACACTAGAGCACTGTATCAGTAGGGGCTGCGCTCCCAGTTCGTGGCCAGACCTACAGAATTCGTATCGCAAAGACTGAATATATGGTCAACTTCTGGCTTTCTTTAATCTGAACGTCCCATAAAAGGATGATAACGAAGACAATTATAATAAGGTCAGTGATGATATTGATTGCGTCGTATGTAAGATAGAGGGCGTTCTTATACGGCGTTAGCAGGATACTCTAGTTAAGAGTGGTGATTCCACAAACTAAATTCCGGCATCCGTATGAGAGTACGTCCCATGGTTTAGGTAGTGGACACTGAACAGCCTGGCTGATGATAGCGGCGATGGTCCACAGAGTCAGTATAAATATCGATAACTGGAAAGTCTGTTGCAGTCTCTTCCACGGGGCTAATCTCAATAATATGAGGAGCAGAGATAGCTTTGTCAGATAGTACACGACGATTTGCAGTATTTGACTCGCGTACAGGGCCTGCCGAAGTGAGTGTTTGTTGATATGTGACGCTTTTACCCAACGCTTGTGTGGAGACCTCGCACCTTGCTGTAGGATTTATATTCTTGCTCTGTGAGGCTTGTGATGTGTCTTCCAAGACCATGGTCGGCAGCAAGATGGATCGTTGTGGTCTGCACAATCGCTAGTATCTATATTTAGTGAATTGGTGAGCACTTTTCCAGAATACGCATCCATGTTATAGACGCCAATCAGAGAAACATGATCCTTACAGAGGCAGCACAGATGGCCAAGCTGTGGCCGTCTTTTATGTTTTGCCTTGATCCGAATCGCGCAAGTACCGTCAGGGCCATCAGGCACATGAAGATCCAACTTGCGACAACCACACTGGCTCCATGATCAATAGCGGTAATGACTCCATGTGGAGGGAAGGTGCCGCCATTCCCTTTAAAGACCAAAGTATCGGGCAAAGCCGACTCAGACATATGGACTTAGATACGCAGTGACAGAAGAAATCAGAGTGTTATCCGAGTCTCACAACATGGATATCACGGAGCCATAATGAGACGATAAGTCACAGATTAGAATGCTGGGAATGGCCGCGTGGATATCACATGAAAGAACCTGTGCCGTATTCCTGGGTACGATCGCAATGTACGGTTAGAGAAGTTGCACCGGTTGACGATATCGATGGCGATATCGACGCTTAGTGATCAGCTCTACCGTGGCGGCGGGCAATGTTTCTGACAATGTGCTATAAATGATAACATTGACGAAGGAGGTGATAAGCCATGGGCTCCTCTAAGCCTGAAACGTGAACCGAAGGATTTAGAGCATTGTATGGGCGGCGTATTTGATGCGTAAGCCATACATCCCAACGTCTGATAGGGATTCGAGGATGGTGGCTGACAGCAATCCTACAGATTCCCACGCCTTGATTTCAGAAAGTGATGTCATGCGTCGTCAGCACCTGCAAGCCAGAGGCACAGAACTCAACAGAATAGCCTTCTGATTCGCTGCTTTCCATCAGATGTTTTAGCCAGGTTGCCTTGATCAAGACGGTGATATGCGGGTGGGGGTGTCATGCAAGCCAAGCGAGAGGGCGTGGGAGGCCCGACGACTAAGGGTAGGGCTAGGGTTTGAGCTGATATGCGGGTGTTAGTCCCCCGTACAAGGATACAGACTCGCTTATCATCTCTTGAGCCTGTGAAGGTAAGCGAAGCACGCTTACAAGGAGCAATTGAATAAGAAATCACAACAGGTGTAGTATTGAATAGTGGTCCAGGAGTTCGCAGAAGGGTTCAACCTCGGTGCCAATTCCCAGGGAGTATGCAAGATCCCTAAGACGAATCCGTTAGCGGCCTAAGCACTAAAACAAGTCCTTAGACTAGGGTCTCTCACCCCGGGGGCCATACGGTTGCTACGTGGACACGAAGTACAGTTCGGGGGTGAAACCCTTTCACGTCAAGACTTGCGGGCTCCCGGACCACTACATAACACTAAATATATCGTACTGCACCCGTGTGGAGCCTTGAGATTGGTATGTGAAGAAAGAGTAGCGTCGCTCTCTGATGCGGTGCCCGCCTGTCAGCAATGCGCTATCATGGATCGACATGCGAGCTTGCATCATTGCCTGCTACCTATGTATGCAACTCTGCGGCGTCTACTGTACGCCGCTGCAGATTGTGCTCTGCAACTCTAAGCTAGGTCTTAGTGATCATTGGAGCGAGCGTTTCGAAGTCCCCCAAAATTGGCTTCTGTTCGTTCACGGTCCAAGCCACTCATCAAGCTATTTTTCGATGCAGCCTCTTGCATGTCCCTAGTCTGCACCTGCTTTGTCTTGAATGCGCTCCGTCCACGCTTACATATTCTCATTCTCGGCCATCTAGTCAGAGATCTTTGCTACGGTCAACTCGATAGCAATTGCGAATCATGGCGCTACAGGGAAATTTGCCCTTACCACAGGGGAAGGGCCTACAGAGACGAGTGGAAGCAAATATCTCTAGCGAGTCGGGACATCTCGAAGATCAAAGTCTGGATCTCGACGCAAGAACAATGGCTCTTTTGGGCAAACGACAACAACTCAGAGTCAGCTTTTGGGACCCGAAACTAGAAAAGCAAAGGAGAAGCTAATCTCGACGTCTTGATAGAGGAACTTCGGTATGGTCTCGCTGGTGGCTTTTTCGACGACATTAATCGCATCATGGGAATCGGTGGCCTGGTGAGTATAAACTCTGGGCAGAAGATTCGATTGACGTGCACTTTAATGACCCGATCAGTGCTTTCCAAGGTGGACTTGTCAATGGAGGCCCATCCGCACTGGTCTACGGTCTCCTTACTTCATGGCTCGGTTCCATTGCAGTCTGTGCATCACTTGCGGAGATGGCTTCTATGTAAGCCTTCACTCTCACCCTTGCTAGCCGAAAAAGTCTCATGGTAGTAGGGCACCTACCTCTGGTGGTCAATACCATTGGGTTGCGCAGTTTGCGCCAGCTCGGTTCGCGGCATCATTCAGCTGGGCGGCTGGTATATTTCTTCTTCCCAGAGTTTCAGAGCCTCTGTTGACTGTCTTGACAGGCTGGGTATCAATCTTTGCGCGCTTGGCGATATGCGCTAGTGCTGCATTCGTGGCTGGTCAGCTGATAGTAGGACTAATCATCTTGAATGTAGACACTTACGATCCTTTACGTTGGCACGGAACGATGATCTACTGGGCCATACTCCTACTTTCCGTTCTAGTCAACATTTTGGGTATTAAGATCTTTCCGCACATCGAAACGGCAGCATTCATCTTCCATATTTGCTTCTTCTTCGTTCTTCTGGTTCCTTTGGTTTATTTGTCTCCCCAGAGCACGGCTCGGTTCGTCTTTACCGATTTTGAAAACGCTGGTGGGTGGAGTAGCAATGGCGTTAGTTGGTTTCTCGGACTGCTCACTTCTGCTTGGGGTTTTGTTGGTAAGTCTATAGAACCCTGAATATCTTAAAAGAATATTGACATTAAATTACGTCTAGGGATCGATGGGACAAGCCATATGAGTAAGTACCTTCGATTGCTGCTCCCATCATTCTTTGGGCTGATCACGTCAACAGGTGAGGAAGTGAGAAATTCTGCGGTCGTTGTCCCTCAGAGCATGTTGATTGCACAGTTTATCAGTGGTGCTTTTGCGATGGCATTTTCTATAGCCATCTTATTCGGGATTGGCGATATTACGTCCGTTTTGCAAACTCCCACGAATTACCCTATCATCCAGATCTTTCTGAACGCAACCGGATCTAAGGGGGCCACGACAGCCATGGTGTGCGCACTGATCTCGACTCTTATCTTCTCGACATTCGGACTTCTTGCATGCGCATCTCGCCTTGCTTGGGCTTTTTCTCGGGACAAAGGTTTTTCAATTTTCTTCGCGAAGGTCCGTAGAGGCGTACATGATATACCATGTTCTTCTCGAAGCCTAAGGCGACATTGGTCGGGCTAACTTAAACTCCAGGTCAGTAAACGCTATATGACGCCAGTCCGAGCCATCATCCTAGTCGCCACCTGTGCCAGTCTTCTTGGTCTTGTCAATATATCCTCCAGCGTGGCGTTCAATGCCTTGACTTCCGTTGCGCTCGTGGGCCATTACTCATCTTACTTACTTCCTATCACACTGCTGGTCGTCCGTCGATTCGGTAAAAGCGAAATTCCATGGGGTCCTTGGACATTGGGGCGCTGGGGTTTACCCGTCAACCTTGCTGCAATAAGTTACTCGATCGTACTAATTGTTTTCATGGTATTTCCCCCATACCAGCCCGTCAATGCCCAGAATATGAATTACGCAAGTTTGATATTTGGCGCCGTAATGCTCCTTAGCGTAGGACTTTGGTTTGTCTATGGGAGGAAGATATATAATGGGCCCGTGAGGGAGGTCATTGAGGAGCTCCATATCAAGCAATGAAAATTCTCGTCAACGCCGAAATTTTCATTCCCGGTCTAACGGCATGTTCCTGGATCTTTCAAAGACAAGTCGAGACCCCAACTCCTAGGGCGGCTTGTCTAACTCCGCAGCTCCCTCGGGCTTTACCATATAACCTTTCCAATTCTTACCCATATCGACCTGGTTCTCTTGAACCCATTTTGTCACAGCGTGAAAATCACGACACTTGTGATATGTGCTCCAATCTGGGTAAGGGTGGTCGTGCTTCTTAACCCAGTACATGGGTACCATCCCCACATCAGCGTCACACATGATCTTTTGACGAAGAAGGTCCGCGCAATGATCTGGGATTGTGTACCATTGTAAGTCCAGGGTATAGCTACTTGGTGAACTGTCGGTTACGAAACATTCGGGGCGACCTTACACAACGAGTCGAAGCTGAATGGAAATGAAAGCGGTTATTAGGAAATTTGGGGGTGCTCACTGAGATGTAATAGTAAAGTTTCCTCGGTATCTTGAAAGATCTCACTCCGGGTTGAGTAGTAATCTTTGTAGACGTGCTGCCACAATATCATCTGCTCAAAGTTTTCAGTCCATTGACCCTCGCAAGAGTGGGCAGAAGCGGTGTTAGTCTCCTTACAACACAATGGATCTGATGATGGACTTCCACGAATCCAAGGTAACCACCACCAGCTTCGGGAGGGAACTGAGCAGCTATGGGGTTGCCACCCATTTGGCGAAGATGAGAAGGGGTGATGCGGGTGGCACCATCTTTGATGAAGAATCGAAGTATTAGCTAATGGGTATTTCTCCTGCGTGTCAGCCGGAATGGGAAATTGGACACACAATCCCATAGATCAGCCCAAGCCTTGTCTACGGCAGGGCTCGGAGGTCCCTTGTAAGGTGAGTCATTCTTGAATGAACCGTTGAACTTCCATGTCTGAAGATTGTCGTCAAGCACATCGAGTATAGGAGCTGTTGCAAACCCATCAGCTGCCGAAAGCTTCTCAAGTGACCAGAATAGCGTAGAAACTTCACGGACAGTACACGCTTTGCTTTCTGTTGCAAGACTCCTGTTTACGAGCAAGACTGGCAGAAAGCCCAAGCACGACCAGTATTGAAAGAATGTGAAGCACAACATGTATTGGGGAAAGATCTGGCCAGAATGATTGAGCTCGGTGCCAGGGCGTCTTGCGATAACTATTCCTTCTCATTTCATTGCTACAACCTGGGCAGAGGTCAGGGGTATCATATTCGTCGGAGTCCCCAGACTCTAAGATCAATTTCTGAGAGCTCATCGCAGGCACTATCAATAATGATGATATTATGAGGTTGAGCCGCTTGCGAAGCGGTTCGCCGTACAATCCAGCACTGATCGAGGTAAGATATTACTGAAGGGACAGCTCCGAAGCGCAGATAACGAGCTAGACTCGGAATCTCTAGTCTGGTGTCTGTCCTGCCGTTGGAGGTGCTCATATAGCTAAGCGGGGTAGAGCTTGAACCCTGACGGGGCCTCCATGGTGATCTCTTGTAGTCGTAGCCAATGCATATGTGCCTTGGAGAGCGGCAGTACAGCGTTATCGTGCAGGTATTAGTGATTTGGATCACGTCGTGGAAGCAAACGACGGGTAGCCATGGTTTTCTTCTGTCCTCTAGTCCCTGACGATGACCACTCCTGTGGGGGATATTGCATGCTGCGCCAGACCTAGGAAGGTAGAGCATGAAACTGGCACCCCACCTTCCATATTCGGTGAGCCAATGGTTCTCAGTGGATAAGCTTAATTCATTATGGATGGCCGAGGATGGCATGTTTCTTTGACGATGTCGATCCTTGTGGGGGATTTGCCATTTGCATGTGAACAGATCCCCCACCCTCCATCCTAATTTTGACTAGATAAGCATGATAGAATAAGCATAATACGTTATGGGTTACTCCAGATAGGCATATTCCTATTCTAATGCCGAAAAAGCCAACGCGATGACCTGCAAGCTGCAATGTGACTACTTTCGTAGTTGCATCACTTCGCTTACAACACTCTTGGGCAGAGTGGCATAACTATACAAGAGTAACTCAAGATCCAGTCCCTGGTATCAAATCAGGGTCAAAGTCCTAGAAATCTTGTTCCAAGGCCTTTATAACCTCAATAAGTCATCGTATAGGTCCGACTGCACAATGGTTCAGCTGAAGAGTCCGCTGTTGGTGGCCTTGGCTATTGGCTCGGCAATGGCAGTGGCGATACCGAAGCCAGTCGATGGTAAATAGTAGCCCTTCTGAGAAACATTGACGGTAGGATACTGATCAGTGACAGGGTCTGTGGTCGCCGTTCGTGACGCAGAGCCTGAAACCTACTCGGGCACCTTCATCAACCGATACGATGAAGTTTCTGAAAAGGACAAACGCGAGGCAGAAGCTGAGGCAGAGCCTGAATCCAAGGCTACTTACTCCGGCACTTTCATCAACAGATATGATGAAACTTTTGAAAAGGACAAACGAGAGCCTGAGGCCGAGGCTGAGCCTGAATCCAAAGCCACATACTCCGGCACCTTCATCAACAGATACGATGAGATTGCCGAAAAGGACAAGAGAGAGGCAGAGGCCGAAGCAGAGCCAGAGTCCAAGGCCACCTATTCCGGCACCTTCATCAATCGCTATGATGAGGTGGCTGAGTAACAGGAGTGAGCCCTCAGCAAAGAGACTCTGGTAGTCAATGGACTAGCAAGTTTCAGGAGCGCACTAGATATTGTTACTAGACAGAAGATATAAGGGTATACCTTCAGTCATCAGAAACACGAAGTAGCAGAATCTTTCCGCGTTATTGCACAACTCTCACGATTAACGCAGTCATGTGTCATTTCACGTGCACATAGCAACCCGAGTCTCCTTGCAGCTTGATAATCGCACCCAAATATTCAATTGCCATGGAGGTGATCGTTGGACATGAGGCCAGGGAAGCGGGCCCCGGAGACGCCCTAAAGCCGGAACGCTTTAGGGACCATCCCCGTCGCCCGGGGCGACCAGATTTAGAGGGTTTTAGGCAGTCATCCATGGTCCAATAGGTTCAGCCTTGTAGGGCTGCTCCGCTGGGATGAATCCGTCCACGGCAGATGAGATCATCCCGACCCGCCCGGCAAAAAGTATGATGCTTTGAAATCGAGAACATTGATAATCCATAAGTATATTATTCTGCAATTGCACTCATTTGCTTCTCATCCCTTGCCTTACGTCCTTATATTGCACATATATGCTTCGTCGAGCCAACCAAGTGGCCAACCAAGTCATTACCATGTCTTCCACGCGCAAAACCCCTGACATAAACCTCTACACCACCCAAACGCCCAATGGCATCAAAATCTCCATAACCCTTGAAGAACTTGGGTAGAATCACTTTCCCGCCCATCCCACCATCTTTCTCTAGAAAAAGTCTCAACCTAACACGTCCCAGTCTCCCCTACACAACCCACAAAATCGACATCCAAAAAAACACCCAAAAAGAACCCTGGTTCCTAGAAATAAACCCCAACGGCCGCATCCCCGCCCTAACAGACACCTTCTCCGATGGCCGCACAATCCGCCTCTTCGAATCCGGTTCAATAATGCAATACCTCGTCGAACAATACGATCAAGACTCCCATCGCATTTCCTACCCCCTCGGATCCCGCGAACACTACGAAGTGAACAACTGGTTATTCTTTCTCAACGCAGGCGTCGGCCCCATGCAAGGACAAGCGAACCATTTCTATCGATATGCGCCTGAGAAAATACCCTACGGGATCAATCGGTACCAGAATGAGACGCGGCGGCTGTACGGCGTGTTAGACAGACATCTGGCGACGTCCACGTCGGGGTATTTGGTAGGAGAGAAGTGTACGATAGCGGATATAGCGCACTGGGGCTGGGTGACGGCTGCTGGGTGGGCGGGAGTGGATATTAATGAGTTTCCGCATTTGAAGGCGTGGGATGAGAGGATGATGGCAAGGCCGGGGGTGGAGAAGGGGAGACATGTGCCGGATCGGCATCGGATGAAGGAGTTGTTGGCGGATAAGGAGGCGACGGAGCGGCATGCACAGGAGAGTGCGAAGTGGATCCAGAGAGAGCAGGCGAAGGATGCGCAGAAATAGGACTGGATGGGTGTATATTAAAAGATTATATATAGCGAAATGTATCGAATGTCTTGATATTCGGGACCACCGACATACCTGCCGTTGAAGCAATCCCTGGTGCAGCTTCTTCGTGTAGAGAGAATCTTCGTTGTCTCGAGGGGAACAAATGGTATGTCTTTCCGCTCATGCTCCTGGGAATGTGGTTTGGCTTCAAGCACGCGGAGGAATAACAAACGAGTCATAAATATTCACCAGTATTAGTTGACTATCAACCTAAGTACCTGAGACTTCCATTAACACCTCTAAACAGATGAGTCAGCACAACCCATTGAAAAGTGTAAGAACCATTACAACGACCAAGGGTTGCCCCCTGCTGTATCAAAAAAAAACATCAGACAGTTATCAGGGCAGTCTTAAACCACCAATCTGCCAGCAGATCGCCCACCGTGTGACCACGCCCGTTGACAATAGCCTCGAAGAAGAATACGAATTTCTCAAACATCTGGTCGACCTGTGCTTTTCCCATCAAAGTATCCCAGGTACATTGAACCTCGATCAAGTCACCAACTTTGTGGATATTTAGTAATAGGCCGTAATCATGCGACGGTGGAATACTTTCGCCGCCTACATATCTGAACACCGCCGGCGCTCCTCCTGGCTCGATCAATGCGAACGTCCTATCAAGGTAGCCCGCACTGACTGGGTCGCATTGGAAGTCTCCTCGAAAAAGCATGCTATAGAAAAGAGTATCCGCGTTTAGAGCTTTTTTGGCGTCATGATCTATCCCAAGTATGCAGTCGTGTCCATTTCTCAAACTTCTCAGCAATTCTCGTATCCGCTTACTTCTTTCGATTAGAACCCAGACCTGTACACCCTCTGCGATGGGACTCTTCATGTTTTGAAAATGCCGGAGATGGCAATGCGAAGCAGGGCTAACCGAAATTAATTCAAATTCGGGTGTCCTCCTATCCTGGTGGCAGGCGAGGGCCCAGGCAGCATGCGCCACTACCGACAATTCAGTTTCGGAGTATGGGGTCTGAGCCGGTAGGTGTAGCACCTCACACGCTCCGCCGCCGGTGATGTGCGGGTAACCCAAAGACTTGAATCTGGAAGCGGTGCTATCTATCATTTTGAAAGTCTTGTCTTGTCGGCACGGGAGGTCACCAGCCCAGTATACACCCTTGTCCTGCAAAGGTCTCATGGAGTATGCAAAGTCCCCACAAGCTAAATGTAAGTCATCCAGAACCAAATCTCGCATCCTAATTCGTCATTGTAAGTTTTTGTGGCGAGGAGATTTAGGAGAACCTCACCCAAAAGAAAGACAGCTGTAGTTCACTATTCGAGAGAAAAGAAGTGTCAGCTTTGGCATTTAGAGGAATTGCTTGACATACCAGTCCAAACGAAATATGTTGGCTTGTTTTTATCCTCAAGCCAAGCATACCTGCACAGCGGTTTTCCATATTTCATGCGGGTCTTTCTGTTTTTACGCTTGTAGGTAGATAGATCAGCGCTTTCAGTCCAATCGGCTCTATCGTTCAAAGCTACTTGGAGCACCTGGCCTTTGTGTTTTACCAGTCTTGTTCTCAAAAGACAATTTCTGGATCGTACTGCTTCGAAGGCTGTCATGAGAGACCGCTTTTGTTCGTCATCCGGCTTTTGCTCGAAATGGAAGACCATGGTTTCCACGTACGATCCCGTTCCTAGGTGACATTCCATACGGCGCTGTTGTTCTTCATGAGCCGGAGATACGGTGTCGATCATCTCACGGTCGACATTGCAGGCTTCAGCACAAGCCCAGATTTCATCTTCGCCAGGGTCATGTGCGATCGTTGTCATCCGGGAATTGGGATGTGTCTCACCACACTCAGTATGCATGGTGTAAGTAAAGCTTGTATGGAAATAATTGCTTTGCGGCGGTCCCCGAATCCTAAATAAAGAGGGAAAGTCTCTCGGTGTACGTAGGGTTTCTGAAGTTGGCGACTTGGAAACGTGGGCTGCTCAACGAATATGTGCTTTGAAGGGAGTTTTCCGGAAAAGCTAAGGGCTGCTCGATAAATATGTACCCTGAGAAGCTTTTTCCGGAAAAGCTGAGATGTCATCACTTCTCGCTTGTCTGTTGATGTTTCCAAAGTGTTGAGATCTGATAGAGCGAGTGGGCAAGCCGAGGGCTGCTCATTAACTGTGTACCTTGGAAAGAATGATCTGGAGAAGCTGAGACGCTATCATTTCTCGCATGTCTGTTGATGTTTCCAAAGTGTTGAAATCTGATAGAGAGCGTGGGCATCATTAACCAAATGTCGATCCGAGACAGGTCGCAGGAAATGACATATCAGTACGAGGACAAAAGCAGGCGGCAGTAAGGCAGCAGTGCGACACAGCTATAGGATCTGGATTCGAAACTCAGCTTGGCTCAAACTGGCCATACTAGCATCAAACACCCCGTCCGGTTTCAACTCCAGTGGTAGGAGCAGATAAAACTTGCCCAAAACGGACCATGTTCCAATTCAATAGCATTAATTTAATACGATGCTGATGTCCTGATTTGTAGTAGGTTTGGATGTGATTGACGCCCTCACCTTCCAAGTTCTTGTTTCAAGGTCATTGGGGAAGTCGCCAGCCTTGAAACACTCGCTTAGCCCCATCGCATTAGCGTACTTTGCCACAAGGCTTGAGCGGCCTTCACTCCGAACAATCAGAGCAGTAACCAGGGTATCATACTACCACTCGGTCCTGTATGAGTCGCGCCCGTGCATGAGCACCAAATCAGCGTCATATTGGCCGTGCTAGCGCAGGGGCAGTGATCGGACCGCTGCACGCTCTGCGCTTCTAATCCACTAACTCGCGCCCAGACCCAGTCAGAATATGGCAGCAACAAGAGGCGCAGACCCTCAGACTTGTCCTTGGGAATAGGCAATCCCCTCCACCACACGGTCAAGTACCAGGCCAGCCCACGACGAATAAATGGTCACCTCAGCTGCACCAGTGGAACTTTCAACAGGCGATGAGGGCTCGCATACGTAGGAGACCGTTGGTGGAGGCCGATGCAATCACGTGAGCAACTAGGGAAAGATCATAGCGAGCTCTTCTCTGGGAGGTATTAACCTGCCGTATGCGCTTCTGTTCCAGTCTTTGTGGTTCTGCATGCTTAACTTGCGGATAGATATCACATCCACTCCGCCTTCGAACCCTACACTGTCAAATGTGCAACCTACTGATATTAAAATTTGGCGGCTGAGGTGCAGGCGAACTGGGAGATAGGAGTGTTGTACAGACAAGTCGTGGAGAGCCTGTGAAGGTTGGGCCGGGCCTTGCCAGTTCTGTAGGAAAGCGTTTACCTGCTGATTCAATCGACGCCTCTGCAATGTGCGAGACCGCCTGCGTCCGAATTCCGATCAACAGCATCGCCGAACATCGCACTTGCCAGATTCAAGACATTATTTGGGTTGCAAGTAAGTAGGAGGTCTATGAGGACCTATTATGGATTAAAGCGTCAAAAGCAGGCCAATTTCGAGGTGGGAGGGCTACTGAGGACCATGTCTTTGAAAGAAGGCATATTGTAAAAGGAGAACGTACTTCATCATAGAAGTGATTTCATTACGTTGAGTGCTAGACTTTCCCGAACAGCACCTGCGCCTGTCTCCAGAAAGTCTCATCGAGCAGTATCAACAAGGCCACGGGCTTCACAGGATTCCCGCGAATATCTTCTGCCCATTCTCCAACTTCTCAATGCGGTCTTTCAGCATTTGTCGTTGCTTCTTCAACGCAGGAGGCTCCGAGGCAATCTTCTCAACATCGAAGTCGGACAAGCCGTTGACGACGACGGGAGAGAAGATTTTCTCGAGACCTCGGATCATATGACGCTCCACGACCTGGGTGGTGACATTTGCGACGAATACCTTCAGCTGGACCTGGATAAATGACTGTCAGCTTAAGAGTGGATGGTGGTGAGCACGACTAACCTCATAGATAGCTAAGACGCAATCAATTGCTTCCTCACAACTGACAATTTCCATACTGGGGTCAATACGCTTGGAGTAGGCTTTTACAACTCGATTGACATCTACACTGGTAGATGTATGAGTCGAGTGATCTGCTGAGACGCTCTTTTCGGTTTTTGTCGCGTCCTTTATGCACTGGGCGAGAGAGGCCTTCTGCCTCGCCTGACGGCGCTCATTGATCGTCTCGGTGTAATAGTGATTGTAATTGATCGGATAACCCTTGTTGTCTTCCACAATCCGTCCCAATTCTTCAAGAGCACTATCGTACCTGGCTTTGAGGGAATCCTGGACTAAAGAGAGGCGGACGCGAGAGACGATGTCCTTTGGGCACATGTCTTCAAGTAAGCTATTGAGGAATTTGCTGCATCTTCCCTCAACATTCACTAGGTACTGTTGTGCAAGGACTTGCCACTTGGAACATTGATCCCAGAAGAGCTCTCCGACGAGCAGAGGGTTGAAATTACCCACAAGCTCTCTTCCCCGTGTACGAACTAGAACACGACGAGCCCATGCCAGCGCTTCCTCCCTGCCTAAGGTTTGCGGCGAGGTGGACTTTGAAAGTGAGTGGTTTCCGAGCGATGTAGACCCGCCTGTCATCTCAGGCGGATTTTTGGGCTGTACAGACATGTCAATTTGGTATTTGTGGCCTTTGGTGCGCATGTGCTCAGCAAAATTGACGTTCGTGTATTGCACAACTGCACGCATTCTGCGGATCGTCGACGGGGCAGTGAGGTCAAAGGCTTCGTCCGTATTGCTGAAAAAGTAGTCTCCATCGTATTATCCATCGACCGCGGCTTTGCAGGTTTGAAAGTAATCGAGACTCAGTTGCGACATATACGCCCTGCATTCTGAGGGGCTTGAGCGAGGATCTCCCAAGCTATCCAGTTCCTGTGTGGTTGTCAGGAGTGCATTCTCAAGATCGTCTCGAAGCTTCGGTAATTCTTCCTTGACGTGCTCGAAAAGTAAATGGCTCAAGCGGGTTCGCAAGGCATCGATACCACAGCATTGACCTCGCAAATTCTTCCAATTGGTTGTTTTAAAGAAATAGTCCTCATCAGCCTTCCGTTCCTGAAGCGAGTAAGCTCTCTGATGGTACTCGCGATTTTTGAGTACATGCCAGCCCAGACTGAAGTTGACGTCCTCATTGCGTGCAAGCCCAAGAAAAGCAGCCTCGCTCCCAGAGCCTGCGGGTAGACTATCAGGCTTTGTGATAATCCCAAGTGTACGTTTTCCATCCGGGTCAAATTCCCTGACCTTGGCTAGAATCTTCTGGTTCGAATAGTCATTGGAGGCGGCGACCACCGCTAAGCAAATTGTTCGAGGGCGTGAGATGTACTGCTCAGTGATCTGCGACACAAGCTGAACATCATCCTTGGTAACACCCTTTGTATCAGTCTGGATGAGCCCAGGTATATCTACTAAAATTAGCTGTGGCCTCGAAGGGCCTTCTATTTCGATGCTGAGGATGTCTTTAGAAAATGCTTTGGGCTTGGATTCTGCCGTGGGACTCCCATCGGCATCCATGGCAGCCTTTGCTACATCCATTATGCGAGGGAGTTCATCTAAGTCAGTGATAGACTCCTTAAAGTTCTGGAGGGCCACCTGCTCGGGGGAAGGCCGTAAGCCGTCGGGGATGATTTTGATCGTAAGCGAATTGGTCGTTGCACGTCGAAGAATAATCTCCGTGGCATACCTTGTGCATAAATTGTCATTCCTGGGGAATGGGATCTCTGTCAAGGCTTCAAGCACGGAACTTTTGCCCGCAGATTGGTCGCCACACACCACAAGTTGAGGCAGTGACAAGACGCTATCGAGACCACATTTGCGAACGTCCGCTACGGTGTCAAGCACGCGTCGTTGTTCATCCGTCTGAAGGTCTTCGAGAGACGAGGTGATGTGCAGTTCTTTCTTTACACCGGAGTCCCTCCCTTCATCACTCAATTCTCCCTTGATCGCGACTTGATCGGTACTGCTGCTAGATGTAAGGGTCGAACCCATCTGAGCGGCGTTCGGAGTAGAACTGCTGTCGGAGTGCTCTGGTAAACTCATGATGTTAGTAGAGCTTGTCGTTGATCGTAGAGGAGTTGCCAAAGAAGAGTTGCCAAAGAGAAGTTGCTAAAGAGCAGAGGCTAGACGCGCTGGAGCTTGGAATAGCTCGGATATAAATCACTTTCTCGATCTAGCCATGGTGCGGACCTCGAGTCCAGTCAATACAGGGCTCCACCTGATTCAAGTACCCATTGAATCTCAGATGGGAAAGTTATGTAGAGATCTCATCTTGCGAGTGCCTGTATGGTCGTATGTTTGAGCGGAGATTTATGAGATGAGAGTGCGAACTTCCTAAATCTGTGAAGTGACCGGAAAGTGAGCGGTCAATGAGCTGAAGCGGACACTCGGGTGCTCCCGAAACATATGGCCTGGTTCCAGATACTTGAATCGGCTGGCTTGGATTGAGACAGATCTTTTCAAATGTTACGGAACAGGGCAATACCAAGCTTCACCCAGTCTTCTGGCCACCATGCCACGGCCATTACTGGTGCCATGGATGAAGAACGGTCAAGCAAATAGCGATCTGAGGCTCCAGATGCCATCGAATATGGAGCTCAGAGCCGTAAGCGTGTGAATGCATAATAGAGGAAGCGGGCTGCCGCGTAGACGACCCCAGACAAGGAGTGTCGCCTGTTTTCCAACGCTGTTAAATCAAGCATTGCTTTCCGAGAGGGCCACGTCATGACCAGAAACAGAGTGGTAATTCAATTCCAAGGGCGACTCAATTTCAGAAGGCAGTCGTGATATTGATGCCGACGGCAAGAAGCTGGTTGCCGTGCAAACGACCTGGGACAAGAAGCATCGCCTGCTTTCCAACGATTTGGAATGCTTCATTGATTTGTGAGAGAGCCACGTCATGACTAGAAACAGAGTGATCATTTAATTCTAAGGGTGACTCAATCTCAGAAGGCAGTCGGGATGTTGATGCCGACGGCAAGAAGCAGGCTGCCGTGACTGCTGTCCACTACGGCATATTTGCTTTGGCCCCAGTCTCAAGCGGTCTGTAGCATTAAAAAGGTCGGCCCGTAGCCGATGCGTCTGCAAAGAGACGTAATTTGTCATTTCCAGAACCATACTGCTCATTAGCCCGCAGATATAGGAGCGAAAAGGGGAGCCTCCAGAGTCAGTCTCCTGCAACAGCAGTACTATCACACACCTCATCCGCCTCCATCCTTCATCCTCCTAAACAGGAACCTCATGTTCAGTCTCTTACAGCAACAGCACCACCACCCCACCCCCCTATCCCCCCCCCTCCTTCATCCTCCTCAACTTCCCCCAAACCCTCCTCTCCATCTCCCGATCCATCCTCAACTTCTCCATCTCCCCCTCCACCTCCCTCCCTTTCCTCTCCATCTCCTCCAAAACGCCCCTAATCTCCTTAACCTTCTCTTCATACTTCTTCTCAATATCCGCCGAGCTCATCGTCTTCAAGATCTCCTCTTTTCGAGCTTCGAAGGCGGCTTGTTGGGCGGGGGAGCGGGCGTGGCCGGAGATGTGGCCGTGGGGATAGGTGGAGGAGAGGGTGGGTGGGAGGCCGCGTTTGGGGTGGGTGCGGAGGGGGGAGGTTAGGGGGATGGGGCATAAGGTGTCGATTTGCATGCTGGTGGGTTCTGGAGGTTGGGAAGGGAGTGCTGAGGTTGCAGGGGGGGAGGTTGAGGTGTCCATAGCTTCAATTGTTGTAGCGTAGGCTAGTAATCAGAGTCTCGGGTTGCGGAGTACTCCTCATCCTTATAAATGAGCACGCTCATTCCCATTCGCAGTTGAAAAGACTCCATTCCTCCGGAGCCTTTCTATTCAATTCTACCCGGCATAAATTGTCTTGGCATCAAATCCCGCCTCACTCCTCCACCATCACCATCACCAACTCTTCCATCCCCCCCCCTCAAACATGGTAAGTCTCCTCCCCACCCCACCTCCCTCATCCCTCTAACCTCTTCCCCCACTAGGCCGACAAACTCCGCACCCAACAACAACTCGAGCAGCTGCAATCCCGCTACATCGGCACGGGCCACGCCGACACCACAAAATTCGAATGGACATCCAACATCCACCGCGACAGCTACGCTTCGTATATCGGGCACCCGCCACTGCTGGCTTATATGAGTGTGGGGATGGGGGAGTGTAGGGAGAGGGTTAGGGGGATGATGATTGAGGTATGTGAGTTGGTCATGAGGCGCGGAAGGGGGAAGGAAGGGAGGAGCAAGGGAGGAGGAAGGGAGAAGAAATGGAAGAGGATATAAGGGAGAGGGATTGATGCTGACTCGCATGTGTTTGCAGAAGATGATACAGCCCGTTGGGAAGCCACCGGACGTCCAGGACTGAGCTTGAGCATGCAATTATGGGTGAACAGACTAGGGGACATGGGAATTGGGTCTAGCAGTCGGACATCACATGAAATTAAGGTCTGCCACTGAGCAGAAGAAAGGGTAAAGGCGCACAGTGGAGAGGGTAACGACGCACAGAGGACAGGTGGAGCAGGTGATTATCGTATATGAAGTTCTTACTTCAGGCATTGGAGGTGACTGTGGGACATATTCCAGTTCCCATTCGCCGTAGCAGTGTGTAAGCCCGGTCTATCTTATCCTGGTATCATCATATAAGAACGCCAATAACAATATGCTAATTGCCGCAAAGTGCTGCTCCAGTGTTCGACGCGTATAATCGTCCTAGAAGCTTGGTGGCAATACCCAAATTGATCGACAGCCATACCAATGTGTTCTTTTGCATATATTTACATAATCCTCAAGGTTTGTGCTGATAGTCTGCCGCCTCATGTATTTGACCTCTCAGGCCTCGATCTTCCTTTCAGGTCTCGACCTCTTGCCCCCTTTCAAGCTCTTGACACGGCTCAAAAATCCCCCACCTCCATTGTTCTCTGATTGCCCGTTAATGGTTCCATCATTGGTGATTCTCCTCTCAAGTGTGCCGCCGGTAGCAGCACGTTTAGGACTGCTAAAAGCTCGAGCACGAGCAGTAAGTTGATCTTCACCACCACCTATACTCCCATTTCGGTTCCGTTGCTCCGCGTTCTGAATGCGTTGACCCTTCTTCTCGTACTCGTCACCGTAATCGTTGAAGAAAGGATTGCGCTCCTTTTCTTCAATGTTCGGCATACCGCCAGCGCTCTGTACATCACCCGGGCTTGTTGGGGTCGAAGGTTTATTGTAGATCCCCTCAGGGCTCGTGACCCTTCCGGATGGGGCAAAAGGAGCTCCACGGTTGGCATTGCTGATCCCTCGAATTTTTTGCGCCAAACTTCGTTTTCTACCCAGGCCACCGCCATTTCCCGTGCCTGGGATCTGATCGTTCTCGGATTCGCGGCGCTGAATGACTGTTCGAGCAGCAGGAGCACCTTCTAGATGCGTGGTCGTGCCAAGGCCCATGCTTTCCTCACCATGTATCTTGTCAACCCTGTTGGTAGGATTGAAGCTCGAAGTCCGATCGACGGTGGAATTAAGCCCGTTGTATCTTCTCGTAGGAGCACTAGATCCAGCGTATGGCTCGTAAGGGAAAGGTTCTGCCAAAGGTTTGGCACCTGAAGTTGAGTAATCAGTAAAACCTTCGGCGCCACGACCATGAAATTGTGCAAAGTTGATTTCTTTGTTGACCGGCCCAGACCCTCCCAAGGTGTTGTTCAGCGAATCTTTGGCGAATGCTTGCATGGGCGCGCGTTGGGAGCCTTTGCGGTTGCGATGGGGATTGCAAGCATCGAAGGGGCCATCATGGTGGAACACTAGATAAGACATCAGTACTAAAAACCAGGCATGAGCAGTAGATCAAAGCACTCACAGCCAGTGCCGTAAATACTGGTTACATCTAGGGAATCAATGAGGTCAAGCTGCTTGTTTGGCTTCTTGGGCCTTGAGGAAGAAGTGCCTGGTCTTCCCCCTTTATCTCCTCTATACCTGGCCTCTCGCTCTCGGCGATGGCGTTCCCTACGTCTTCTTTCTTCTTCCGAGATAATTGTTCGGCTATTGATTGAAGAGTCAGAGTTGCGTCTGGGTCGTAGTCGAGGTCCTTCCTTCTCGGGTGACGTCGGGTCAGCAAAAATGTCGAATTCCGGCCCTCGAGGCTTTCCATTGCGAGGCCGTTGGTTAGGGTCCTCCTGCGATCGCGATGGTTGATGGCCTGCGATCGCATTTCTGGATCTAGGAGGCAAATTCTCTGTTCGTGGCAGACGATTCGTGTATGGAGGAGGCTGGCCAAGTTGAACGCCATTCGTAGAAGTGGAGGGACCGTCGCCTAGAGAAAGGTTGTCCTTGAAGACTCCAATCAGTATCAAAAGCTTTGAGGCTCATCAAATGGTCTCGCCTACGAATAGCTCTGCAGCATGTCCAGTCAACATGGCTTTCTGTGTTGGTGCTCTTCCAGCCATCGCAGAGGAACCTTTTTCTGGCGATGCAGACCTCACTTGTACAGTGCTTGAGTTCTTCTTGTCTGTCTGATCTAGGAAAGGGTTTCGTGACAGTGGTCTGTCAGGTGCTGTGCTAGGGATTTGGCTGAATGTTGCCGCGAGGGGTGAGGGTAAACTGTTTGCAGGCGATGTAGCGCGATTGCGGAAAGGGTTATTTGAGGGCAAATTTGCTGTGAGTCCAGGAGACGTTTGTCTCTCTGAATCTGGAGGGAGGTACACGTTAGCAGGTAGGCGGAGGGTGGTGGAGGGCTGAGAGCGTTTCAGACGCCCCATGTCGCTATGTGTCTAGCAGAGACTTTTGAAACGGGGGGAGTTGTTGACAACTCAGTGGCCCCCTAACATTGCTGTGCGACGTGGTTGCGTGTCTGAGCGCTTATCTGGTGCTAGAAAAACATACCTGCAGCTTGGCCCTGCACAGATTGTACAAGCGACATTCTTAGGAATCTCCGTTGCTTTTCTTATCCCTTGGAAGCTCGTGCTATGACTTCCTCCAAAAATAGTGCAAAGAAACGATCTAGATACAATGCTGGGGGTGTTTTTGACGTCGTGGTGTTGTATGATGTCGTAGGATTCTCTGGGGTTGCGCTCAATGCAATGAGCGTGCTTAAGCGATGTCGGAAACGGACGAGGCAGGATCGTCAGCGGCGGGAAACCTGAAAGCGGTGTTGGAGAAGCATGTGAAGCATGTGACGTGGACACGGTCGACGAATGCTGTGTATGATGCTGCAGGTACTAACGCAAGGAGAATATCTAGGATGTGGCAAAAAGAAAGCTGGCACGGAGGATTATGTGAAGATTTTGTTTGAGGGGGAAGTGATAATATGGCCAGTCGTCGCTGCCGGCGTTTGAGCGGTTGAAGTGGAGGTGCCCGCTCGCTGTTTCTACTGCATACAGTCCATTCCAGGGGCAGCTTTAGACTTTGAATCGTTGACTATTTCCCCAGCCAAGGGGTCTCTTAATCGCCTTCAAGGTGCTCTAGGTCCGGCTAGGGGCTTGGCCCTACTTAAGGAGGATAGCTTGGGGCCGTCAGTCCAAGTCAACGGCGTGCGCCAGCGGCGTGCACCAGTGTCAACTGCTTCGTCCTCCCCACGTTGCTTTTCCTCCAGGCTTGAACTATCGCCCGCTAGATACCCCTCGCTAATCGTTCCTGGGCACAGGCCCCCGCAAAACCGAAAAAACGCCTCAGACCGAAATGCCTCGGAGCAGCATTGTGGTTCTGCCCTTCCTATCATTACTCGCTTTGAAAGAACCATTCTTATCAATGTCCTATGACTGAGACCCATATGAAGCTTCAGAAGCGCAGATAGTAATGGACACTCGCAAATGAAAAGGACAGACGATGTTTGGAGATACTCTTCCAAGCCATGATCTGCGCTTTCTAATTGGTCTGTCAATTACCGCGAGGCTTTTCTTCTGGACCGTCCCCGAATAACCTTCAACTTGAATGCCGAACAGTTACTCATCACCAGACCATTTCGTGCATGGTCTCGACCCAATGGCTTTGCAATTCTCGGTGTTATTAATCCTCTCCAACATCACCTCAGAAGTCGTTGAGTCCCAGGTGCTCGTTGATCAAACAGATTGATAGCCGGAGCATATCTTAGTTCTATTACGAAAGACCCGTGACTGCTTGGCATCCGTGATTACAAGAAGAGAGCAAATCATAGGGAATCGATAGATAAAACCTATGTGATTGGAGCCAACAGCCTCCCCATTACTTTCCGTGCATGCAGACTGTATGCTCATAATAGCTCCTCGGAGTGCTTTTTGCTTGGCTGAGGAGGGAGCTTCGCAGTACCGAATACTCTCCGTTACCAAAGGAGACCAAACATGTTTGGAAGGGCCTCTTACAGCGGTATCTTACATGACATTTGCTTTGTACCCTCCCACCCTTCTCCTCGGGCCCTCTGAGCTCTCCTACTAAGCCTGCACTATCTGGAAGTATTGACCAAAAAGCCTCAGATCCCTTATCAACATCTAACTGGCATTCATCGGCCTATGGTTGCTCTATCAAGTGGGTCGTGCTCAGCTATTGGAGCAAAATCGGATGTCTGGGATATTGATTGATGTGAATGCTAGTACACCATAAAGATCTATCTATAGCTTTGGGGCAGTTACTGCAGCACTGCTTAGAAAGAAGATCCTCCTCGCTACACCAGATATGCCTGCATGTCTCTGAGGTCGTCCCTACTGGAGACATCTGTAGGCGTTAGATGTCTCTTCATAGTCATAGATTATTGGATAGGCACTAGACAGTATGGTCTGTGCAGAACGCACTGATATCATAGAGCAATTGCTCTCCTTACCAAATCGAATCGTACAATAATGTACAGCATCAAAATTGTGTTCATTTCCCTTCGCCATGCAAATCCATATGTGTGGTCGTCGATTGATAAGGCTGGAATCGCGGAGGCAGAATCCAGCCAAACCCGGCAGCCCCTGATTGGCTCGAACCAAATGGCTGGAAAAACGCCTCTACAATTGATAGACGATGAACTCCTATTGCACTGTCTATTGTACAAAGCCACCACAGACTACTCGCGACAACAAATTGGGTTGTGGTCATTTCAAACCTGCTGCAGGTCTTCTAACAACGCGCAACAGGGTGTTCCTGCGTTGTGGTGTACCCCCACTCCTAATCCAAAGTCGCTGGGATGTTTTGAATCCTTCCGCGCAAACCTTCTATGCACAACCCTTCAGCCACTAGACCATTTTTGCGCTTGTCTCGAACACCTGGGCTGGTGAACGTTGTGTGTAGCAGCCTGCAATTGACACCTGCTACGACAATCGGAAGATCTTGCCAACGCGGACCCGGAAAACGACCGCTATTCAATCAGTCGAACCGTTGATGCATTTGGAACAGGAAGCATACACTGTACAACCCTGGTCTTGCGCCACATACTGTGCTGGGGCTGGCTATGCAGGCAATGGCCGCTGTCACTACATACTCAAATGGTCGCGAGTATAAATCTCCCCGGACTCAGGACAGGGAGACAAATCACTGGGACTTCAATTCGTCAAAAAATCAAGAGGTAGTTAGATTGTCAATATGGCAGACATGACCAAGGACACTAACTCACTTTGCAGACGAATTCCTCACAACAGTTCTCTCCGACTAGCCAGCCCCCACAACAGAAGCTGAACTTCAACCCACCTCCACAGCAATCCAACGGCTCTTCACAATCTCGCAACAGACCCAGTACTCCAGATAGAAGCGAGCAAAAGAATCCCCAAGGCGCTACACAGAGCCAGTCGAAGTCGACTACAAACATCGATCCTTCCTATCTATCACCCTACAAACAAGGCACGCGACCTGGTTTCAATGAAAGCAGGAGTGGCAGTGAAGCCGATAGCTTGATAGATCTCTACGGCCATCCTAGGAGCATCACAGAGAAGAGTGTAGGGGGTAGTAGTATGGATAGAAGTGAGCGACCAGCGCCGCAAGATGAGTACTACCTGGATGACGAGGACCCGGAGCGCTCAAGATGGATACACAGAGACAAATTAGCGATAATAGAAAGCCATGAGATGAAAGAGGCAGGCATCAAGCTGCCACCCCAACAACTAAGGTCAATTAGTAGATCGAAGGGGCGTCGGGAGCTTGATCTGCGCCAAGAGGAGCTGGACATGCCTGAGGAAGAGGTGGAGATACCGATAGCGAAGGAGCGAAAGAAGCAGAGAACGCGTTCACCGGTACGGCAGGAAGAAGGTGCAGAGGAGACAGCTATACATGAGTTTGACCTACGGACGCCAGAAGAGATTGCTGCAGATAATTACACGGAATCGCAAAATTCGACAGTCCATCGGCAGCCAGATCTACGGAAAAGCTCCTCACGGATACCACTTCCTAGATCAAGCCCAATGCCCATACCACAAGAACACATTGAGCGAGATACGCCGCTTCCACGAAAGAGAGGTGCAAGCGGAAATTGGACGGGAGAGGAGAATGGCATAGTGTACAATAAAGCCCGCAGTCGCGGTAACAGTGTAGGCAGCCAGGTCCTCCTCGATGATGCGGACGCATCCTACAATACACCCACTCCAATTTCACGCCCTGGATCTGAAGGATCGCCCACTAAAGCCCGCACTGGCAGCAACAGCAGACCTACCGCTCGCGGAAAAATCTCCACCACACGCACACCGGACACTCAGCAGAAACCGCGCTCCACTTCTGCCAACTCACCCCGTACACCCACTCTTCCTCGACCAAAGTCACGCTCTGGCCTCGAACCTCGTCCTCCTACCGCGATAAATCGTCCCGAGGGTGAGCCTCCATGGCTGGCCACGATGTACAAACCCGACCCTCGCCTGCCACCAGATCAACAACTCCTCCCAACCCATGCCAAGCGATTACAACAGGAAGAGTTGGAGCGCGCACAGAAGGAAGGCGGTAAGCGGCGACTTGATGGCAAAGAGTCTCCTCAGCTGCCTAGTGAGTTCAGTCCACTAGCCGAGCATACAGTGAATGGATTGCAACCACCATCACGGGATGCGGACGAACCATCGTTACAAGAACAGCGGGGCCCGGAATGGCCATTGTCGGTAGCGACGCCCGGACGAAACCCAAATCAGAGACCCTTAGGCAGTCCGTTAAACACCGATACCTCGCAGCATGGGGGTTATAGCACCATACCAAGAATGAAAGAACTAAGTCCCGTAAGTCAAAGCGGCAATTCGAAACCGGTAGATCCATTCGAGAAGGAAAGGATAGCTAGGGAGCAAGAGAAAGATAAAGAGAATGTTAAGAATAAGAAGGAGGGCGGATGCGGGTGCTGTATTGTTATGTGACATTTCGGGGAGAAACAAATAGAAACGGCTACAAAGCGATATGGGCGCTCATCTGATCAGGAGTGTAAGGGGTGGCAGTGCATTCCAACGGCATCGGTTTCCTTCTGGTCTGGTTTAAAAGGCGGCAGTGGGGAAGCATTCAGAGGGCACAGGTGTTCATATCGTCGATGGGAAGCGAGGAAGCATTCAGTCGGCACAGGTGTTCATATCGTCCATAAGAAGGAAGCGAGGAGAAAAGCAGCAAGCGCTGAAGTATTTATATAGGGATCGACATACAGAACTCTACGGGCGCAGAGCGCGGCGCGGAGATTCTAAGATTACATACTGGACACAACCTTTTCTATGTAAGGAAGGGAGGGGGAGGGAGGCGAATGAATACCTAGGCCTGTGCGGCTATACATACAGTAGCTTTGATAGCTTTTCCATGACGGGGCGAGACAGATACGTAAATACCCAAAAATTCTTTTCTGCGTTGCAAGAACCAGTCAGCCTCATATTACGTCGTATGTGGCAAACACAAAACCCCCATTGGCCATAAGCCTGATAGCAGTCCTGTAAACTTCCCAGCATTCTTGCCTCAGCAATCCCATGCCCCTAAACCTCAATCTCTAAGCTCCAAAGCAGCTAAGCCCCCTTCCTCATCTCCAAACACTTAACAATAAAAGCCTTACATACTAATTATGAAAAATGAACTGTTTCTCTTCTTCTGAAGTAGTAGAGCAAAACAAACTACAAAGACGAAACGTACTTTCCGATATGGCAAAATTGAGGTTGATGAGAGTAAGTTGTTGTGCTTATTGAGTCTCGTACCCATGTAGGTGAGGTAATTGTTTTCACCTTTAACACGGCACTTTTCGAGCAATAATCATTCAGGCGTTAAGGTAGTGCCGGAAAAGACAAGTGCGAGATGATTTCTCTACCAAATAGGTAGCAGCGGAGAGAGATATTTGTACTGTATACTACGCTATGTATGCTACATAGCTGATCCAAGCAACATATACAGTATCTGAAAACGTATCAGGGTATCTAATGATAGGAGGTTCTGAGAAATATGTAAATGCGATCTCTATGTGCAGGCAGAGCTGCCTCCACGTCATGTGGCAATGGCATCCTTCTCATGCCAGATGACAGTATATACCAGCCCCATTCGTATTATGGGACTTGTCAGATTCAATGGCGGATTGAACTAAGGGAATTGGTGACAGCACAATGATTTCCCATCCAGCCGTAGATTTCTCTCCTGCATCATCTACTCCGCCTTTTCCTCACCGCCGATGCCGCTCTTCTCGGCAGAGCAAGGCGTCTTGCCCCAAAAGGCCTTCCCAAAGCTCTTCTTGCCGGCCCAGCCTGCTTTGTTTTCTCCTTTTCCACACCACGAGTGAAAGCCTGTGCCAAGTACCCATTTTCAGGCTGATTCTCAAGAGCGTTTATCAACGTGTTAAGTCTGGATAGGAGAGTTGCTGAGTTTTGATTTTTAGCACTGGCAATTTTTGCAATAGTGCTTGGTTCCTCATTGGTAGGTAGCGTGGTTCCGCTTTTTGTGGGATTAGTGAGGGTAAGTTCATCTCTTCTACCACCCAATTTACCGGCTTCGATGTTTGTGTATGTGAGATGGGACCATTCTCCGGCTTTGCCGATTGGAATGAGAAGCTCGCTGCGATGTTCGAGACTGTTGAATGTGTAATCGACTAACATGACTCCAGGTACCTTTTCTCCCGGAAGGCTTTTGTGGGAACGCATGGCATGCGCAGGGATCTCCAGGGCAAGCTCCGTTGGTGTCCTAAGGCGATCTGTGCCCCATATATTAAAATTACTGTTCTGTATGAATTGCTGGATTCGAGGATCACAGGATCCCTCCGTCTGCCAATAGACAGATGAACCTCGGATGAAGCGCAGATCTACCGTATTTTGAGGTAGCATAAAGTCGAGGTGCTTCTTATGGACCAGTCGAACGTATTCGATAGAGGTCGTCATGGTATTGTTATCAAGCTTGATTCGAATTTCAAGATTAGGCAGAACCTCCATTGGCACAGGTAACCTGCCGAGGGACGGCGTAAGATGGATCTGGATGTACTCTGCTATTGCAGGGTTCGACGTCACTGACCCGAGAGGCTGTAGCAGACGAAATACGCCGGCGATGGAGGAAACAAATTCGCGACGTATCTTATTTAGGCTACTCATATTTTGATCATCTTTGACAGCCTCCGGTTTGGCCCGATTTGGGGCCGACCGTTTCGCAGCCAATGGCCCTAAGAAGACTACGTGCCCCAAGGTCACTGAGTCCGAGTGGACAATATTTGGTTGGCAGTAGGGACTTGCTTCCGATAGCAATTCAGGGTGTTGTTGTTGGGGAGCTAGAAACTTGTTCAGGGTATTGAACGCCTTTGCATTTTCTAGGGGATTTGATGAAGTCGATTTACCGCCCTCTACCTTGGTCTTTCTTGGGTTCCTTGCGTTGGGACTACACCATCGCGACCATTGCTGATTTCTGTGTATCAATGCTAATCCACTGCCAACATCGATAGGTACTGGTACGGTTTCGGCTTGGTTGACATTCCCACACCAGAAAAGCCAACCTTCATCAGTGGGTTTGGGTCTCATGATGTGGCTAATCAGCCTTCGCACATCTTGGAGGTCGCCATCATCAGGTCCAAGGTAATAGATGCGTAGCTATCGAAAGGTTAGTGCTTCCGAAGACCCAGATCCACGCCATCCAGAACATACATTTTCAAGTCGATTCGCTGTATATTTCGCTTTGATCACCGTATTTGTCAATTGCTCGACCTGCTTAAGGATAGTGGTATCGGGTTCGAAATATTTGGTAGTTTTGAAATTTGTATTCAGGAGCTTTGGTTCAATCTCGGAAGTACGTATGTTCTCCAGTATAAATAAGATGACTTTAAGCACATCAAGGCAAGTGTCGTGGTCTGACGTTACCCGCATAACTTGAGCGTGTCGTGAGGCTTGGATCTTCGCGCCATAAGTCTCGGACATCTGCTTGAGAATCCCACGCTCTGCGTAGCGGTTAGTTTGACTCCGGTAAATAAGCAATGGCAGTGTAAGCCTACTATGATTCATGATGAGATCCAAATGTGTCACATGCAGCCGTATATCCAGTTCACCTTCCGTGGATTCGTCCTGTGTAACATTGAATTGCCAACATTGTCGTAGTATTCTCTCGACCAGCATTGATTTGGCCGAGAGCTGCCTGTCCAAATCTTCATACACAAGGTTTTTGCGCGTCTTTCCATCTTTTCCAGGCCTTGCAAGTTTAGGGGCTCTGGATTGCTGAGGAGATGGCGTCCCTGGGGTCCACGCAGATCGGCAATAAACATCGCTTGAGAACTCATACCGCAAGTCCAATGGGTCCTTCGGTTTGTCAACATCTGCTCTTTCAAGATATGCGGCTAGTTGTCTGATTGTGAACCCGCGGCCGAGCTGCGAAGCGATTTCTGCATGCTCGGCAGGAGAAAAGACGGCTGGGCCGCTCTTCGATTTTGCAATCCACGACTTTCTGATGCCCTCAATATTCTCGAACACTTGATCGGTATCGGCAAGGCCTCGCTCTGCATCTATCTCGTCCAACATGTCAGAAGAGCTCAACATATTTGTCCTGCGATTCTCAGCCGCCCGCTTTGATCGAACCTCAACGGAGCCTGAACGGCCTCCACTCGCCACACGCCCGTCATCGAGAACAAGAACCTCGGCAGGCTCCCCCAAGGCATTGAGCGTAAGAGTGTCTTTGTGTCCTCTTTGCAGGTGTTTCACTCCTGTATATCTTGACACTGCTCTCGGTACAGCTCGCCCCTCCCTTTTAACGCCGAATGGGTCATGCTTCCTAACCGGAGCGATCAAGCCCTCATCCAGGTGACCATCATCGCTGAGTACCGCTTGTTCCTGGCCCAGCTTGCGGCTGGGGGCAAATCCTCGGAGCTGCTGCGGCGTCGTTGATGACCGATTGGTGAGATCTTGACGCGGCCTTTTGCGAAGACTCAAGCGGAGCTGGCAACGCAGACATACGGAGATTTCCTGCGTCAATGGTGCGAATTTGAACATTGAATGGCCAGGAAGCGGCGCAGATAAAGATTTTGTATTTTTATTGCTCTCGCAAGAAATGAACTCGGATAACCTTCCTCACTTGGCAACTTCCCAGCTAGCCCTAGCCCTCGATGTTCACTGCATATGGAGTTTCCCCAACATGTAATTCGGGTTCTTAGGTCAGTGGTCCACTAGAGACTGGTGGAAGGACTCGATAATCCGAGGTAATAGAGTATATAAAGTCTATAATATTGACAAATTAAGTCTTTCAGTATCCCAAAAAAGCCCAACAGAGCCAACACCTTCGCTATGTACAAAATCCATCTAATCATTACAGTCGTAAACGTCCATCAGCAGGTCTCCCGCCAAACCACCTACCCATTCCCCTACCAGAGTCAGCTCGCCCACTGGATTCGCCATTCCCATTGACACCGCCCATCCACTTTGGTCGCTTGCCTAATTCATTGAGCCATTCCGGCCTTTCCACGCCGTCGATTGTGTTCTTCACCCTGTGAGCGAATCCTTGGAAGAAATTTTCGTCTTCTTCCTCGGCGGCTGCCGTAGCTTCTGCTAATCGTTGAGCTTGTCGCTCTTGGAACGTGGATTGTCGTGGGATGCTGGGTCGTGAGCTTGGCCCGCCAGATGCACGAACTTGTTGAGGTCCACGCGCAATCGGACTTTGTGTTCCAGATGGCAAAGGGGAAGACGGCCCGTCCAATTGGTTGGATAGCCCTAAGCGTGATGCGCCTTGTAATTCTCGCTCGATGAGGGCACGACCTTCTCGCCAACCTCCTGTCCCGAAGCCGGTTGGGTTACCTTCTTCGTCGTCTTCAAGGATACCCAAGCCAAGGATGTTCCTTGCCCGTCCGTAGAGGTTGAAAAGCGTCGCGCACACCGGAACTAGAATGAAGATTGGGAAAAAATAGTCAAACCCTGCACCTAGAGGTGTGAGATTAATAAGTCGGCCCAGGAAATGGTAGAACGTGGTCTCCCTGTGTACCTCGCGGGGAAAGAAGGTCAAGAAATTATAAGCCAGCGGTACGGTGAGTTTGGCAATTTGCCCTGAATACCACGTCGCACTTTCGCCATAGGTATTCCGTCGTACGAGTGCTCGGTTTCCCCAGATTTTAACATCATCAAAACTAGCGAGAGCAGCCATTGACATATAAAAAAGCCATAGAGAGGCAATGACCTGGCCAACAAAGCCTATCTGTGCTTTGTCTTGATAATTGTGTGAAAGTATTGTCAAGCTGATGATTGAGAGCTTTGGCGCGATGTATTTAACCAGCTCAGACCATATGATGCATACAGAGGCCAGGGAGAAAATAGCGGCATGTGTGATCCTGATCGCGGGGACCATCTTAGAGTATAAAAGATAGCGGGTGTAGGGCGTAAGGATGCTGAGTCGCTCGAACCATGAGGAAAGGGGGGTGGCCTTGCCAAAATCTAATTTCTTCGATGCACTGGCATCTATAATCTTTTGAACATCTACTGCCTCTTGTATTAGGCGATCCCAAGCGTCAATGAAGCGGACACGCTTGTGGCGGGCTCGAATTAGCTTCCTGGTCAGCTCTGCAAGGTAGCGGTCGGTGATGACAGCTGGTAAAGGGAGGGTTGATCCGTGACCAGCTGCGGAGGGAAGACGAGAGTCCGGCACGTTCGATGCATCTGATATATCCTCAATCCATTCCTCATGGTCACGCGACACAGCATTCTTCCTCTTCCTTAGCTGAGTGAGCTGTGCCTCTAATTCTTCAAGCTCAATGGTCGCATCACTCAACCGATCATTGACCTTCGGCGCTCGGCTTTGTATTCTCTTCAATCTCCCCGCATTGTTGGCATTGCGAAACAGCCGTCGAGGGACGGCGACCAAGCCGTGGCCCATAAGGTATATAGCCATGACCAAGCCCCAGCAGTATGCCAACCTAGCGCTTCGTTAGCCATTATGTCCTTCGAGTAGAGTTGTAATGCATCCTACGCCATGACCAAAGACTTGATTGAGCCGCCTTTGAATCCGTTTTGGAGGAAGACGTAGATGCCCCCGGCGGCGGCGCAAGCCAGCATGATGAGCTGATAACGTCCATTTGATCTTAGGGAGTATAAGATGCGGTCTTTGGGCGTTCGGTAGCCTGAGTCAACGTACTCGCCAAGGAGGGGAAGGATCACCCTGTGAAGTTAGCAGAGAGAAGGCCAAGGGTAGAAGGTGCTTATGCAGATACCAAGTGAGAGCGAATGTCAGCCAATACGTTATTCGCCATGCCACCAGTAAGACGCCATCAGGTAGCCAGATCCCTCTTGAAGCCTCGTCATCGATCCTCGAAGAAGATGCAAGATCGATGGGCACGAGAAGGATGATGCTGATGGGAAGGGCGAGGGCGAGGAAGATGGGGACGACAAGGTAGGCCGGGGTGGTACGAAGGGGTAGAAAGTGACGCAGAAGAAGCAGGACGAAGATGGAGATAAATGCCAAGGACAATAAAGCAAAGGCATCCGATCCTATTGACGACTTCATCGTCTTGAAGGACAGGGAGCCTTTGGCTAGAAGGATTCAAAGGTACTTGCCTGGTAGAACGTATACCGAAAGCATCTGATGAGGCCTTTTCGCGCCCGGTGCTTACCATCTAGCAGGGGAGTATCATGGTAGTGCCCGGAGTAGGCCTGGCTCTAGGGTATGATTTAGGGTTCGTGACGTGGATCGCCACGACAGAGCATGCAATATTGCGTGAAAGCCCCGGTCACGGCTCCCAAAGGCCCCTTGTATGGCGGCAAAGTGTCGCTGGGATAGGAGTGCTGCAGACAATCAAGTCTCCTTTGAGTAGACCCCAGTAAGAGCAGCTGCCAATGATATGTGGGGCTGGCATGTAGGGCTGACATTGATAGGATGTAACGGAGGGGGGAACGAATGAGCGGGCCGGAAAAGGATCGCCAGCGCCTCATTTACTAGTACTTCCGTAGGGTAACTCTACTGCCAGGCACCTTGGCCTACCTTATTGCCTCCGGAACTTAAGGTAGGTAAGGTTACCAAGGGTAAGGGTAAGATAGGGTACTCAGGTAGGGTACTCAGGTAGGGCACCTAGGTGTTACTCTACTCCCCACTACTAGCACTTCCATCTCCATCAGCAACAACCACCTTCATTCATACTCTCTGCTCACCGAAGCCATCCGAAAGTCTCAGCGCTCATTCCTTCGCCTGACTGTCGTTGTCTAGCATTGTTATGGTCATTGCAGCCTGCTTTTGTCATTCTTACCCACATCTAGGCGATTGGTGAAGGTAAGTCCTCGCCCGGTCCCGGTTGTTCTCGCCTGTCTAAGCCTACTTGCTAGTCATACTGCTGCTACCCAGCTGACAATGATATTTGCCCCAACTCTAGATCCCTGTGTCACATGCATTCAAAATACCTCTCCCCTAGCAACAGAACCGGGCCTCTGTATCCTCGCACGGTCTATCCAACCCTCGGTCGTTCGCTCCGACGCCCGTGAGGCCATCGTGCCCTAGGATTAATCTCCAGCGTGGGACTGCGCTGACTTTGCCGTCACACCGCTCCAACAAGGCCGAGCTGTCACAGGTTCGGCAATACAAGGCTCGTCTTGCCTTGTTCCTTCCATCTCCACCTCTCTGGAGACCACATCTTCCTCTCTGTCGGATTCCAATCGGCCGAAGGGCTTTGCTACAGCATTTAGTACCCGGTACTGTGTCGCTCAAGGGTGGAAGAGCAGTCTCACGACATATCACATCTGGCTGTATATCCTCCACGTAAACCCCAAAGACTGGGTAATTGTCTGTGAACCAGTGTTGGAGAACGCATGAGCCAACACCTCCTGTCCGTGTAGGATACCTCTGTGGTTTTCCACGTGGAAGCACAGACTGTCTCATAAAGGCCTGTGAGACTCCTATGCACGAGATTACAGCTGCTTTCCACCTTGCCCCAGCGCGGGATTTGCTTAGACATTTGCTCCCCGAGCCTACAACATGAATAATCATCCCGGCAATTTCCAAAACATGCCGCCTTCTCGGCCTCAGGGTAACCAGGCCTCTGGCGGTATGCAGAAGAATGGCGGAACATCTTCAGATATCCGACAGTTCATATCCCAGCTCTTACAAAGTCAACAGCACCAAGTCCCAATGGGATGGCAGGCCACAATCGTTCCGCAAGCACGCCTAGCCTACATACACCAGATGTACGTAACATGAACTCTAATTTGAATGTCGAGATAGAGAGTACTAATACTTGGATCAAAGGGTATCAGCACTACTTCTTGTCAAACCCGATATGGGCCATCAACATGCTGCCCACATAGCGCTACAGTACGAGTTAGGAGAGTTACAGAAAGCCCCAGATCGCGTAAGTTCATTCACCCAATAAACTTCTAACAGGACTGAAATCTATGGAAGGAAACCTACAACAATGCGATTAGACAAAAACTTGACGACATCCAACGAACTCGGCAGCAACAGGCAACTCTCCAGGAGCAGCAGTTCCAAAACTCCCAAGCGGCTCAAATGATGCCCAACCAGCAACAGATCATGGCACAACGTATGGCCGCTCAAGGTCAAATGCAACAAAGCTTTGGGATGCAGCAGCCACTTCAGCCTGGGCAAGTTGCCGTGAATCCCATGCAAGCGCAACCACCCCAGCATCAACAAATGGCCCGTATGGGCTCTGGCTCAGATATGCAACAAATGCTTCGAAACAACCAAACCATGCAAAACATGAACCGGCCAATGCAAGCGAATCGTGGTCCGCCACAGTTAAATCACCAGGAGCAACAGCAAGTCCTCGCTTTTGCAAACCATATGTTTCAAACCATGAGTCCCGAGGAGAAAAACAATGTGAAGAACAGTATACCGCCGCAGCAGTTTCAGGGTATGCTGGCACAAGGAATGAACCCAGTACAGACTTGGTGCCGCAATCAAACGGTGAAAAGATTTCTCGAGGAGAGAGAGAGAAGACAACGAAATGCCCAAGGCTTCCCACTTCCGGGTGCCCCTGGTATGGCCAACCAAGTCCGTCMTCCATCTCAAGTCTCTGCGGGCAATCCAGTACAGCAKGCTATACCCGTTTCAGCGCCACGGCTTTCTGATCCAGGCTTCGCTCTTGGTAACATGGATCAATTCCTAGGGCAACAGCAGGACGCCCTTCGACACCAAGAGGCTGGGCAGATGGTGGTGCCAATGAGTACTCCACAAGGCGCGCCGTCTCAAGTTCGAGGAACGCCCAATCCACAGGGGCACACCCAATTTAATCCAAATCGACCAATGCCGCCTCCGAATACTTTGCCACCACAAAGTCAGCCCTTTTGGATTAACCAGCAGAATCAGCAGCAAAATCCGCACCAGACATCGCAAGTGCAAGTACAAATGCAAACCCCAACGCAAAGCTTTAATGGAGTGGCCGGACAGTCTGCCCAATTGCAAGGCCAAATGGGGGGTCTCAGCAACAATCGTCCGCAACGAACACCTCAACAAAACCATAATATGCCAACGCTCAATCAGCCTCTGGATTCCAAGGGCCAAACGCAAAGCGATCTAACGCAAAGGCCGAGTCAACCAACTCCAAACATGAACCAGCGAAAAGTTCCCAATGTGCCGCAAGCTACAGTTCCCAATATTCAGCAAAATTCAGGACAACAGAGACCACAAGCAACTCCTGCCCCTCAAGTGCCGCCCAAAGGGCCGCCCGGCTTCCCTCCCGAAGTTCGTGCTAAATTAATGGCCATGCCCGAGAACGAACGAAATAAATGGTTGATAACAATGCATCATAGACAGCAGCAACAGCGCCAGAAGAGAATGGCGGATGCAAAGGGTACCACAAATTCGGAGGCCCCTTTTCAGTCCGGTCAACAGAGCGGTCCAGCAGGTGTCCCAGATAACCAGGCTAAGGCTCCTATTAGCAATCCCACCATTTCCCAACCACCAATGAACCCAACAGCTGCCTTCAATATGCAATCCCAGGGAAATCAGCAACAGATGTCATCGAACGGTGCCCGCGGTATGCCGGCCAACTTGGTGCGGATGCCACTGACCGATCAACAAATAAGCCAAATGGATCCTTTGCAATTCCCCCCTACTATCATTAATAGGAATAGCGATCTTGGCAAGTTGCCAGATGATATCAGGACATGGCGTCAGTTGAAGGAGCATGTGCAACGGAATGAACGCGAGTTGCCTCAAGGAAGTTTAGGCAAAGTTCTAGGCCTCCAGAGTATGCATTTTCAGATAAATATGAATATGATACAAAGAAGAATCCAGCAAAACCAATCACAACCGCAAGGCAGCACAGGCACTGCTCCTGTGGGCCAGATGGTGCCCCAACAATTCAACCAACCGACGCATGGCCCAGTTAGCTCCGCACCAAATCCGCTCAGATTCCCAGCATTACCGGAGCCTACTGCACAGGAGATTCAAGGGTTGAGGGTGACACTTCCACCGCATATGAGAGGGCTGGCCGACGATCAACTTCGTGCAATATTGATGAGGAAGAAGCAACAAGAGTTCTACAAGACTCCTCAAGCTCAACGGGCTATCCAGGAGCAGCAACAGCAACAGCAACAGCAGCAACAGCATCGGAATGCTCTGCAACGAGGCCAGACTATGGAAGGGCAAAGGAGCCAATTCCCTGGGGCACCCAATCAACCGGGTCAATTGCAACAAGCGCAACAAGCCCAAATTCAAGCGCAACAACAAGGTCAGTCGAGAAGCCAGGCCCAACAACAGCCTAGACAAAACATACAGCCACCGAAGCCGGCTGCAGGATCTGGGTGGACAGGCGGTCAACCTGATGTGTCGAAAATGAACCAAAAGAGCTTGAAGCGTACTAGCAGTGAGGATGTGATTGAAGTACCTGATCCTAAGCTTGCACAACAACAGGGCCGGGCCCCCAACTCCAAAGCTGGGCAACCGCCCCTAATGACGCCTGGTCAGTTGACACGGGAACAATTCGCAAGAATGACACCCGAGCAAAAGTCGGCTGCGCTACAACGGCATTTGCACAGTCAGGCAGTCCAAGCCGGTCAACGTCCAAAGGTTGCTCAGACAAGCGGGCAACCTGGTCAACATCCAATGCCAGCGAATAATGCCAACAAAAACAGTGGAGTGCCCACTGCTACGAGGGATAATCGATGTGGCCAGTTAATGCAAGAAGTGGCTCAAACCACTCCCAAACGACAAGAAGTCCCAATGAGCCCGAAAACCAGAAAACAAATGATTGATAGATTGAGTGAGAAGATGTCTCAAATGTTGAAGAATGTCGAAAAGTCCCTTCCTACGTATCTAACATTGTTCAAGGATGAGAACCAAGCCAAAGAATTACTTCGTATTGTGAGTCCTTACTTAGCTAACAGAATCATTCTAATCTAACGGCTCCCAGCGACATGTTCTACTGCAGCAAGTCCGAGATTCAAATTTTAGCATGCCCGTTGACAATTTCACGATGACCTTGAAGGAGCTGGATCAGAGTGAAACCAAAATGCATGAGTATATGGATCTCATGATGAAGACAGTAAACAGCCAAGCACAGAATATGCGGCCCCAGCAATTGAATGCTGCCAACCTACAGCAACAACAAGAAGCGCTTAATCTCCAAAGAGCTCGTTCTGTACAGAAAAGCCATGCCGAGAATAGCAACCGGGCACCTGCCGCACCTACGACGTCCCAACCGCCCTTCGCATTTGGAGCACAGTCTCCACACGGTGTTCCGGTCTATGCAAAGAATGAGCTTACTCAAGAGAAATTGGTCTTGCCGGAAAAGAAAAAGAGAAGATACAATGCTGCGAGTCCAGCGACTCCTGCTCAGACGCAAGCAGTTTCCACAGTGAAATCATCGCCAGGCCCAAAGACTGAGTCTCCCGAAGCGCAGCGAACGCCAGCAGCGCCGTCTATGATTAAGTGCCCCGTACCAGACTGCCAGACTGGTGCAGCCGGATTTGTCAGCAGGGAAGACCTTGAAAAACATACATTCGAAGCTCATGATCCCACACATAACATCAAAGATCCGCTCGACGCTGCTAGATATGCCATTGAAAGTCTCCAAATAGCTCTGAACGTCGATGAGAACGGGAAGCCTAAGCCGGCAGCACAAGAACCCAAAGGCGAGAATGTAACCCTACAAGCTGCACCGATGAAGACAACAGTATCTTCCCAAGGGTTCAAGCAAGAAGCTGCGACTCCAATGAGCCGGAACCCTACACAGACAGGACCTTCCCCATCTTCCAACTTGCTGAAGACCCCTCAGACTGCAGCCAACGTTAAGACTCCGGCGTCCGAGGCCAAGACGGTGGTTAAAGATGCAGCAGCTGCAGCGGCAAGTGCACCGGCAGAAACGAAAGTGCTTCCACCAGCCGCGCCAGATCCATGGGCTAATAGTCACGTAAAGCCCGAATGGTTCAAAGAAGTCTTTGGTGGAGTCGCCGATCTTAACCGTCAAGTCCCCCTGGATATCGTAAAGAACTGGTTCGATCGAAACCCGCTTACCCCGCCAACAAGCCCTTCCAGTGGCTCTGCCGAAAAGGACAGTCCGCACAAGAGCGACATTAGCACTAATGATGAGCTCGGCATCAAGCTAGTCGCTACCGAAGACCAAGACTGGGTCATGGCGGATTGGTTCGATGAAAGCCTGCAGGACGACTTGGCTAATCTGGAGATACCTGACATCATGGACATGGACTGGGAAACGGCGTTTGGTAAAGTTGACGATGAAGAAAATGGAGGGAAGGGCAAGAAGCGAGACGCTAATGAAACGAGTGATGAGTGGTTGAGAGCGTGGGCGCCGGAAAAATTGGAGAAGCCGAACAAGAAAGGCTTGGGTCAGAATCGGTGAGACGAGCATACAGGACTACTTAGACTGGAGTTGAAGGATTCATGAGGATTTGGCGTCACAAATCTGCCATCTTTGCAAATGATACGTCACACATGCACGCATTTCAAACTAGAAAGGGGATAATTTAGCGATGGCGCTTGGAGAGGTCCGCAAGGGTACCATGTACACATGCTTAGCCATGCACGATGTCTTTAGTAATGGGTTTTAAATGGAATATGAGTATTAGACTAGGTACCAGCAATAGATCTTGTTTTCGATTCTCTAGAGATGTTTCTAAACTTGGATACTATAAATTACCATAGCTGGTAGTTTGCACACAAAGAATTCTTTCATCTGCATCTTCCCGGACCCAAGAGAAAAGGAGAGGCGATCAATCAATCACATCCCAATCTTTCCTGCCATCAACTGTGCCAAAAAGTCGACAACGACCCGATCCAAACCCGTGTCAGAAGACCCTTTCTATCTCTATCCTAGAATGTAATGGACTTCTAGACTCTACTGAAACACATCTTACTATCTATCTCCTCCTTTACTACTTAGCAACTTTATTCATTCCACAAAAATCCCTTGTTGCGAGCCTTCTCGACACGAACATGGCTAATCAACCTCCTCATGTCCAGACATTGCTCCTCAAGCCAGGGGAATGAATTCTCATAACGCATCCTGCGGTGATTGTGTAGGTTACCGAGTGTTATATGGAGCCGGGTTGATCGCGGTGGAGAGAGGGAATGGATTTTCCGAAGGTCTGACCTAGGGGGAGTTTGCTAGAGGGCTGTAGATAGAGTATAGCATGCCGTTGCGGTCCTAGGTTACCGATAGCGTGTGAGGATGTTGAGGATCCCCAAGGGACAACCTATAGATCATTGTGATCCAAGGGACGAGACCTCAGAGTGCTGATAAGTTCCACGTTTCGTCGCTGCCTTCTCTTGCACCTCTCATCGCTCTCATTCCCGCGACCTGCCTGGGAATAGTTGGCCATAAGCCTCGATATTCGGCAGCTGAGGTCGTAAGATTACTTCCTCCGAGATCGAACATCATAATTCCTTCTATGAATGTTCTATAGGCTCCTCAGCAAGAAGAGCCTCATTCTTGCGCTTTCGGATGCATGCCCTAAGAGGAGGGCTTACGATATCATTGAAAAGAAAGGTGCCATAGACCAGCAAAGCAAAGCCCACAATCTGAAGCCATTTGAACGTTTCCCAACCGAGTCCAAGCGAGACAATCCAGATGAAGAGTGTGCGGCACGTGTCAATGGTAGAGCGCGCGGTAGCACTGACACTTCGGGTGACAGACAGGCCAAAGAAGTTGAAGCCACCAATGCTGATCATGATGAGTATGGAGGACACGGCGATGGCTCGATAGTGTGTGATTTCCCTCCAGCCCTCTACGGCATCAAAGTAGCCATTTCTTCCCTTTTCTGTTCTTCCGACTGCGAAATGCAGGATGATCATACCTAGGACTGTCACGATGAATCCGAAGACTCCCTCCCATCCTACGACTTTGAGAGGCTCCAGTGCGTATTGCTCCAGAATCCACTCTTCCAGCACGAACTGCGTGGCCGTGAATATCTGTGCTGCAGCGATCATAAGAACCCCAATAATCGTGTATAGCGCTTCGGATGTGTGTGCCTGAACCTTGATTTCCTCCGCCATAGCTCGAATTGCAAGGAGGCCTGTCTGGACGAGTGATTGGGGTTCGGGTTGCGCTTGTGGATTTGGTGCTATGGCGCCGGCTAGCCCAACAAGTGCAACACCCAAAACTACGATGAATAGTGCTGACCATTGATAAATGTAGAGCTTGCGGTGGAGGAAGAGGACACTGAACAGGCCCACGAACAATACTAAGGCTCCACGGGTCATCTGGTATATACTAGCAGCCACAAAGAGTAGCCCGACATTCATCAAAGTAGTCCCTGTAATGTCGCAGCATGCAGGCAGAGCCAGTAGTATGACCCTCCAGCCCACCAACTCTTTCCGCCCTTCAGAATTCGCAATGAGTGACTTTGCGACAGGATTCGCAGCTTCGAGAGCAGAGAAGGATCGTTCCATATCTTCGTCGTCTTCATCCTCTGATTCTTCACCAATGTCACGACCATTCACTCGTTCGTAGCCCCCATGTAGGAGTGGTGCACTTTTGACGACGTAGCGCTTGTAGAGGTAGAATCCAAAAACGACGAGCCAACAGCCCATTTCGCCAACGAACATCTGTGCACTAGCATGGAGTCAGTAGGTATTGTAATACAAAGTGAAGATTAGTTACGTTTGAATAACGGGCATAGAAAAGCGCCGTATCTCGTTTGGGTCTGTCGAGTCGCAATTGGCTACGCATTGGAGATCCTGTAACACGTAAGCTGGGTCTAGGAAAAGAATGTGGCCTTTGGCGCACCTGGTACTTTGATAATAATGTATTGCAGACCCCAGTGAGCAGCATCATGGCTACCAGGAAGGGAATCATGACCTGTTTCGCCATGGTTGGATTGAATACGTGGCGTTGTGAGATCTTGAGTTGCGGGCAGAAGAGTCCTCTTGCCTTGGGGGAGATGCTGTAGAAAAGTCTGTTATACTGATGGAGTAGTCATGCGAGTTAGAAACGAATGGTCTTGTGCTCTCGTGGTTATATCAGCTGGTTCATACGAAGTAGTCGTTGTTGATGACGGGTTCTCTCGGCGCCTCGGCCCGGACCAGAATAGCGCCACTCGATAACAAAAGCAGGTCAACAAAGCATCTAGCGTTGGTTTTCTTCACTTTAACTCATCCGAAGAATGTTATTAGGAAAGCCTGGCTGAATGACTTGCTCATTGGCTTGCTCATATGCTATAAAGTGATCCTGCCAAGTACACATGCCAGTACCAGCCACGCAAACAATGCAACAACCCCAATTACACCCATTTGGTACACCAAGATGGCGAGACGACTATGTATAGTGGTGTCAACTGCGCGTCTCGGGATCCTCCATCAGTGTTCCTCTTAAGCCTAGCAGCCCAATCGCAGCTTTACCCTTTACGGCGCTACTGGTTAAACCACTGATATCATCACGCCCTCTGATACGCTCCTGGCTGTCTGGTGGACTACTTGTCTGCTGTGGCAACGCGTGCGCGGCGTGACGTGGTAGTGCAGGAGTCCTGAAAACGTCATCGCGAGGAACCTTGTCTGGACTGTTGTTTATAGAGCTTGGTGGAGAAGATGGAATATGCGTAGGTGCAATTGTACGCGCTGAATAGGCTGTCGGGCGCAAGACTGGTGCTGGAAGTAGTTTGGGTAATGAAGGCTGATCGTCTGGGCTAAAGTTTGAATCTGTAGACAGCGGTGGTTCCTCGCTTTCATCCCTGGAGATTCGCAATTGGGAGAGAGGTATGTTTGTCTGATTCGTCTGAACTTTGAAATGTGCTAGCCGCAGCCGTAGACGTAGCGTTTCGGCATGCTATCATTGTCAGCTGGGTATCTGAACGTTGCAGGCTTGAGAAAACTCACCCGGCTGATCATAGATGGCGATGGCTGAGTCAACTCTGTGGCTGCCGTTTGCTGAGATGCCATAGTCTCATCCGGATCAAAATCTAGTCGAGACGACATGGAATCCTTGTAGCTGATTTGTGAATCTTCCTCTTCACTCTCATCCAACCACACGGTAGAGTCTCTGTTGGGCGTGGGTTTGACCGGGAGAGTCTTGTTGAATCGCATCATTAGCGGCTTATGCATAGAGTGGTCAAGATGGAGCATACATCTTGGGGGCTCCGGGCTTTAAGGGTACTCGCCGAGCGTGCAGGCGATGTGCATACGCGAGATGCCGGCTGGCCAACTTCCGCATCCTCGACCTCGTGGATCTGCCTCTTGTTGCTGGTGGGGCCCTTTCTCATGATGTTCATTGTAGAGAAGGTACCGAAGGTATTGAGAGGAAGATCAACAAGAGCGGGTCTTGCAGGAGTTGCCTGTGCCATTTCCCGAAGATTATATTTATCTCCGCACGAATTTGTCTGTAGCATATGCTCCAAGTCAATTGCCAGCGCCAGTTTCACAGCTTTGCATGTATAGAAGCTTTTCGATTGATGAAGTATGATCCTGGACGTGGCGTCATTGAATGGGACGAAGAGCAGATGCGCGGTCAATTAAGCAATGCGACGAATGAATGCAGAACTATAGATATCCATTCTAGCGCGTGGTTGGAATATATAGAATAAACACGACTCGAAGCTATCGCGTCTGTATATCATCAAAGCTCCGATCGCGAGGGACACAGTTCGGTGAAAAGTTTACCCATCGGACGCAGCTGAGTCATCATAGAGCTACAATCTTGGCGCCAAGTGTTGTTCCTCCGTCTTGTTACTCTGTGCTCCATATGACGCGATTGGGGTCCAATTCGGCGCAATAGGTATGCCATAACGATACATATATATTATGTCCTCCCAAGAGAGGGTCTGACGGCGGGGGAGGTCTCGACAACTGATCTACGTCTATACTTCTTTGCTCCAGTCCACATCCTAGCAGATCTACAAGCCCAGGTGCCTCATTCGGTGACTGCAGGATAATACATCTTCAGATAAGTGCACGGATAAGTGACATGCACATGCACAGACACATGTCATGGGCGTATCGATGTAAGAGCTGAGTGGATAAGTCCGTCAAGCTAGTTTTCAAACAGCCCAATAATTGATCACTGCGCGACTCGACTCTCATGAAAGGCCTGAGGATTGAAGGTAAAGGTAAGAGTTAATCAATTCAGACTGGGTACAGACAAAGTTCGCTTTCCACAGGCAATGCATCAACGTCTCTCCGGTATTGAATATTGCCATCATTCCAGCTCAAGGGGCTGAGACTCATGCGCCAGCAATTGAACATTCTGAGGCTAACACCTGCGATACGCTTTCAAGAAAAATGATTGCAGATCAATAACATCCCAAAAAGTATCAGTGTGATATGCTACTGAGCGGAGAAATAGGACCCTTTCATGGCAGGCGCAAATTCAAAAATTCTCCTTGAGTATTGTTTGCACCGCTTATGTGGATGCCGCACATTCCATTGCAGTATCAATGGTTATTCTCCATACACAAGTCCCAATGTAGTCTCTGGCGTCATCGAGCGCAATGCACGAGCAAATCCGTGGGCCCGCTTACATTAGACAGAAGCAGTGTGACTTGGAGGCACTCTATGAGCTCTGGAGATGCTGTCCGAGTTGGTCCGTGAATGCGACATGATATATGAGGCTGCCCATCCTCTCAGTTTCCGTCTTTTCATATAAGCGGCCAACTTTACCTTATTGCAAAGTCGAGGAATGCGAAAAGCATTGAAGCCGCACTATCTGACGCTCTCGTTAGCTGAAGAACCCTGGCTTGCCAATTGTCAAGGTCTTGCCCAGATGTAAAGCTTCTCTACCCCACAGGCGAACTATCCGTTGTCTCCGGCTCATCCTTTGGGCATTCTTGAATTTTTCCACTCCAGCGGGTTTGAGTGCTCTTGACGCAAGCCACGGCTATCCAAGTTGACAGGTCGATACTCGCCATCTTGAAGGGACATTAAAGACTGCGCAGACTCGCCCTCGGAGACGTCATGTATGGACCAAGAAAGACCATGGTTACTGGCAATGACAGCTCTCTGTTGGTGGAGACCCCATGGTAATGGTGTCGTCGGCGTCATGCCTTGTTTTGGGTCGAACATGAGAAGTAAGATTGAGATGAAGACTCCTTCAGAAGAATGGCTCTTTGCTTCGCACCACGCTGTCGGTCATCTTCGTCCTAGATCTCGAGATGGGGTTACCAGAAGACGTCAAGTTTGACAAAGAGTCCTACGGAAATGGCGCATCTCCACAACGCCTCAGCCGACGGTATCCATACCCCATCTTTGGCTATCAGCTATCCACACTCCGAAAGCCATCTACGCAAGCGGCGTGCGGTCAATACGGTGCCTCTTTTGCCACGAAGCTATCCTACGTGGTGGTCGCCTTCGTTAATTGCTATCTACACTGGCGTGCCCAACGCGATTCGCCCAACAAGTCGCTATTAGATGCTCTCCTGCCCGAAAAAGACACATGAGTTGCGCCTTCCCAGCAAACTTCCTGCCAAGTCAGCCGGTGAAACTTCATGCGAAGCTATAGATATTCCTGCCCAAACCCCTTTGTGGTAGGGCATCTCATCTCAGATCGGGTCACGCACTACCAACAGATGATGGACGTGCGGACGTCAAAATGCTCATTATGGTCTAATCTTTGCGCTAGATGGAGCTGAAGAAAGACAATGATCAACAAAGCGGCTCAACCAAATAATTTCACAAATACGAAAATGCGGAGAAGGCGCCAACGCCTTAGCCAAGCCTTAACGGATGTGCGACGAAACGGCCAGAGCCGGGACGTGATTCGCTCGCATCACCAACTTGATTTACAGACATCTGAGAGACGTTGGTAGCGACCCCTGTTTGGGTGGTATCTCTAACATGTTTAAGATTTGATTGGAGATACTGCGACCACGACGGGTACCACGCCGGGGTACACAGGCGATCATAGGATTTCGTTACCTAAGATCTACAGATCTAAATCCTCAGAAAATGTTCGTCACCTTGGCCCCGTTGCTGCCGTTGCCCGGAACGTGCCGACCCTAAGGAACTGCCAACTTGGTGGAGCGCCAATATGGCTTATTCGGCTGACCTCACTCTTATAGCACAGTCTAACCATTCTCAACCTGCTATGTCTTTCTAGATGGTGTCAATCTCCTTACTCTAGCAATTCACTAACTAGATTTGTGCGATATATGCTATCGAACTAGCACACTGATGTCTCACCAGCGCTTCCGATGGATCAATGACCCTAATTGTCACCCGAATACTGCTCAGACGACGTGCTATCATACTCCAGAGGCCAGGCTGAGACGAAATGATAGAATAAAGGCACCTTGCGATGGCTGCAATCTCCGGTGAGTTGTATGCAGCCTCTCGTCAATCGGGACGTGGTGCTTGCGTTTACAATCCAACTGCTGCAGGATCTGAGTATTAGCGAAAGAAGCTGAGGGAATGCCTAAAAGTCAAAGCCGCAGGCGGTATTTTCCATGAAATGCCGCTGTCTTTCTGCGGCTGATCTCCCTAAGCTCCCTGCATTGCCGACTTATGGGGTACATGATGCACGCTAACCCTGCGTCAAAAGCCACAACGTGGGGCTACCGATGCATCTTCACCGAAGTTTACATGACCTGTTGACGTAGTTGTCCTCCGCAGACTTCTCATGTGTGCAAGAGCGCGATACGGATATTTTCTGCTCGCCCTTTGATGTCCTGTCCGCGGCAATGATGTCGTTGACAGATTGGCGAAACCTACAAGGACCGGAGCCGAAGGTTGATGTGCTGGATGCACTTACTGAGAGCTGCAATTTCAGCTGGACAATTCTGCTTTTCTGGCCACCTATTCTGATACTCTCTGGCTCCTTTTTATGAAGCTACTGTCCGGCTTAGACCGCGTGAACCACAACGATCAACAGCAATTTCTCTAATGGGTCGTATGATCGCCCGGTAGCCCATCTGCTTGAAGATGGTACGAAGAGACTGCCGCCGCAGTTGGCTTGCATATCCTTGGCAGGCCGTTGTTTGGAGAGCTAAAGTAGCTCAAAGGCTCTCAGGCGCAGGGCTAGCATGTGCTAGGCGAGAGGCTGTGAGTGCATGAGTCGCTACCACAATGCGGATAAGCGAATGCATTCAAGCCTTCCAAACGGGTTATGCCAGACCAGGGGAATTATTCTATCATCATACATGGTCATTGCACCACCTACGTCGACTTCCCGCCTGACAAAACTCATACTGGACGAGAACAGCCAATACTTTGAGCCATTGACGCTTGGTGCTCATTTTGGCGGACGAGAATAGTCATTCTCGCGACACATGCCCCTGAAATTTGACTCAAAATTATCCCAAAGTCCTCGTTCTACCCCTTTACAGACAATACAGTGTTGATCATGCAACGGCTTAGAGATCACAATGACGATCTGGCGATGCGTTGGAAGGATTTCGGAATGGTTTCCAAGGCAGTGGCTTTTTCCATTTGATCCGCACCTCTCCTGTGAGCATCATGAACTTGGATACACGGCAAGAGCAAGTTAGATGCTGTTGTTCTTGTCAAGAGAAGACCTCTGCTAGTCCTCTCAGATTTCTATAAGAAGGCTGTCCTCCTCCCACATCTTTCATCCTCATCAGCTCTCATCTCAACAAAACAATCAACAACTTCCAAACAACCTTCCAGACCTTTCAAAAATTTCAAGACTTTCGTCTTCCAAACACTCAACCAAAATGCAATTCACATCCATCGTCGCTGTCCTCTCCATGGCCCTCGCGGCCACTGCTCGCCCCAATGGATCCCCACCACCAACCACTCCTGCAGAATGCACCCAATCAGGCGGATCTGTCCAGTGCTGCACAACAAGCGGCGGCATCTCAATCCTCGAGTGCGGCGTCATCCCACGTTAGTCCACCCATCAAACTCACCTCCACACTGGACATCTTACTGATTACGCATTTTCAGTTCTTACATGCGGTGTTCTCAATGGTGGACAGCAGGCTTGCTGCAAGCAGAACGCGAGCGTAAGTTATACCTCGTCTCCTTTTGCAAAACCATTCACTAACATAACCCAGGGTATCCTCGATATCCAACTTTGCAGCCTCCTCTGAGCAACTACCGGCTCCATTGATCCGCCAGTTCCCTGCAATAACCAGACTCCATCTCAGGCGAGCAATGCGGAGGATGGGTGTTTTCAAGCCCCAGCAGAAAAATCGCTATTGGGGTCTTCTTGAAGCCCAGTATTACAGTCGACAATGTTTTTCCTATGTAACATCTTTCTTCCGGACCTGGCCAGTCTGGAACGCGTTTGCTTTATCTACCTGGGGGCAGCCTTAATGTATGATAATATGGCCATGGGATCGATATTGGTCGGACAAGGATATTATGTAGCTGGCTGCTTCAGGGTAGCGCGATAACTGAAAAAAAATATAAAAACTTTACATGTATTATCAGTTCATTTCTGCAAGTGAAAACTACCTAGTTATATACTTCCCAAGCCTTGAAATTCGTCAAAATTGATACTAATTTTCACCAGCAACGTCGAAGATGTTATTGGGTCGAGTAGCCACCTGTTTCCAGATAAGATCTATGCTACTACAGGATATGCGGGGTAGTGTAGGAGGGTCGTCTCAGAATGGAAGCAGTCAGCGAAATCACTATTATTGATTTAGAGGTGTGGAGACGAGTCGGCGATGAATATTGCCACGTAAAGGCGAAACAGCTTCCTTCACCACAAACTTAAAAGATGTGCCATCGCAAGATTATATCTATCAATGTACTTCATTATATCATAATTAATCCGAGCAAGAATTCCGTCATCCTTTCCTCGACTCTTGTTCAAGAATTAGAAGGAAAGTGAGCATTACGAGAAAACCTTCGCAATGGCTCACCTGAGCGTTACTAAGTAGCTCTGGCAGGGTGGTAAGCTATGCCACCGAACTTATTAGATTTAATTGCGTGCCATGTCCAGCCCCTGAAAAAAATAGACCTCGCTTAGACAGCAAGCCATGGAGCATCTGTTGCTGCAACCACTACTTTCTGTGAGTCCTCGTGATGTCTCTGGAGAACGGATTCAATCAGGCTTCATCGAGCGGGTTTCCATTTCTAGAGCCCATGCCATGTCATTCCTTTTATGAAGGATTTCACCATGTACAGCACAAGATTGTCCGCGTAGCTCTCGCGAGTAATTCGGAGCTTGGATGCGAATCTTTACATCGCCAGACTAAAATCTCGTCTATACTCGAAGGATTCATAGAGGGGAAAAGCCAAGAAGAGAAAGTCGCCGAAGTTTTCTTGAAGTCATATGGTAGAGGGGCCAGCCCCGCATATCAGTGATCAACACCCCTCGATGCCCAGAGTCTCGGTATCATTGATGGTGGATTGCCGCGTAGCGTTGATGTAACATGGTGATCACGCTCATAGTAAGATCCATGCTTTGGTGAAGCTGTTGCATAGCGGGCTGTAAGGCTAAGAGGTAAGAAGCGCCACGCATCGCTAAGTGATATATACAACAGGATCGATGAGTTACAATTGGATACATGAGATCAAGACGTAAGCCATGTTTAACAAACAGTCTTCTCGGATCGGACTGACATGCACATTGATTCAATGCGCGTAGAGGGTCGTCTAAGCAAGGTATGTTCTGTCCATGTCTTTATCCGCCTATCTGGAAGTATTGCTAATTTTAAAACAGTAGCTCCAACCCAATAGCCTCCTTTGTAATTCCAGAGCTTGAGCGTATACCAGGGTTAAACGCTGCAGCAAAGGCACTGAGACGACCGGTACCATGACCGTCGAACGAGACTTGCGATGAATGGAATAGATACCTCCACCTAGAGCCATATCGGTTCTTCGAAAGAGATCACTAGGTATGTGGGTGCTATTAATGACTGGTGACATATACGGGCATGTACAGAGTATCTCAACAGGAGTTAGATGGGAAGGAGGGACCTTGCTGGTGAAGAGGTTTTCTCGGCGCTAAAGTCTTGGCTGTCCAACGACGACTGCACAACTGTTGCATCCCACTCATGGACTCTATCGTCCATGGATCGGAGCCTCCCATCCATGGATAGGAGGCATGCCCATGGATGGGAGGCACTCCCCATGGTTGACCCTATACATCTCGTGGATGCATTTTCTACCACCAACGGGCCTACCATCCATGGACGGCAACCCTATTAACAGATAGTAGTAGACACTACTTATTACTGCTATCACGATCACCACCACTACTACTACTTCTAAGTATCCTATTATTAATACCTCGCTGCTTAATAATAGTGGGGTGCTGACAGCGGGGTACTTAGTAGTGCTTGGTGGTGGTCGTGGTGATGGCGGTGATGAATAGTGCCTACTACTATTCATGAATAGGGTCGCCGTCCATGGATGGTAGGCCCGTTGGTGGTAGAAAATGCATCCACGAGATGTATGGGGTCAATCATGGGGGTTGCCTCCCATCCATGGGCATGCCTCCTATCCATGGATGGTGGGAATCCATGAGTGGAATGCAACAACTACATTCTCTAATTACGACAATAAACATGACACCGTCCCACGAACTCCATATGCTTGTATTGTGGTTAATTTAAAGTTAACGAGGAGGCCCGTGCCAGCATAGCGGTGTGGAGACAGATCTCCAGAGGCGTTGAGGCGTACAGGCTCAGACGTAATCTTGTACTTTAAGAGTGCGCCATCCGTTAAGATCGTCAATCTAGATCGAGATGGGGCTCTGAGAATGTAGGGGTAGCAGATGAGGCCGGCAGAGATAACTCTATCCTGGACGATAGGCGACGATTGGCTCTCTGCAGATAATAAAATTCGACAAGTATTTTGACATGGATGGCTAAGAAGCGCAGGCTTGCCGAGATCTTCACTACCATTCCTTCTCTGGAGTTGGGCGATTCAAGCGCCTGCTCATTGCCTGGAAAATCGCGCTCATTACGAGAAAAAGCGCGCGATTACCATTTTCTTTGCGGTTATCGCCTCAACATGGAATATGAGACAAGAACGACCTCAGGTGCGTCTGCAATTCTTTCATTCGTGCATGATGCTGCAAATCTGCAAGCAGGAGGCTAGAACACGTCATATATGCGGAGGAAGGGTTCGTTGACGCAGCAAAATCCTGGGTCTCGCTGTAATGCACACCAACTGCCGGCAAATATTTCGCTCAGAGATCCCAGTACAAGCTCCGTCATCATACTTGCAAGATGGGCAGGAACTGGCGACGGTTCTTGACAGGGCATCGTTTCTAAAACAACCAAAATCTACTCACCTCTCCAAGATTTAAATAGATGATGCTTTAGTTGAGATGGCGGCCCTTACTCGTCCACCAAGTCGCTTAAGAACTTTAGCGACGCAGCAATTAGAAATGCGAATGCCGGCTCAGAGTCTAGCTGCGGTGGTTCAATCAATTGACATGCAGTCGGTTTCCTCCGGGATACTGCGAAACGCCCACACGGTTGTTAGATCTGAGCTCTGGGTCTACCATTACTTGAGACGAAGATTGCATAATGATTCAACTTCTGCGCAGATTTGATTGCCGGCGCGAGCTACTAAGACGTATCCCCAGTACCGTCTTTGTCTTATTAAACCCATATCATTAGATGGACCCTGGGCAGGCACGATTTTCCAATCGATTTATTCATCCATTGCAACATACACAAGATGCTGCAAAAACCGAAATTTTAGCCCCGAACTATTCTATGCAACTTATCTAACTTGTGCTTTAGCACCCTAATTCCAAAGCCAACATATGGACCAGTCCGTCCTACCCGATCAAAGTTCCGAAATGATAAGAACAAGTCCTGCTATGGCACTGACACCGCCGAAAAGAATATCATTACGGACATCATGTTCGCTCACAGATTAGCAATGTGGCCTGGACCTCGGATGGTTACCGCTCTGATCAGCGACGGACGGCATTCCCGTCCTTACCCTTTCGGTAGATAATATGCCACGGGGGCTCACTTGCGTCCCTTTTTGACTGAACCTGTTGACACTTCCTCCTTCGCTGGCTTCTTGGATTTCCTAACCCGTGTCCATCCTATTGCTTTTGTCCTGTTTTGGTGGCCCGTGCTGTTCTTGGTCGACGTGGAGGGTCTGTTACTGGATGAGTGAGCTGCAGTGTGCGCTCGTCCCGTGTCCGTGGCTTTGATGGACCTTCTCTCCTTGGCCTGTTCAGCTGGTTTCTCTCGACGACGCTTGCTGTCGGTTAAGGGGTGTGGGACACTAGTTGACTTTTTCGCCGTATGCTTTCGTTCCTTTCCTGCCGGGATTGCCGAGCTGGCCTTGGTTTGTCTGTCTGCGGCGTCCGGCTGAGAGTCGATATTTTTCTGAGTGTGTCTGCGGTCACTTGGGTCGCCCTTCCTGTGGACTTGTTGGGAAGTCGTTGACTTGATCATTGTATGTTCACGTTCAATCCCAGCCACGTCTGCTGAACTCCCTTCGGCTTTTTCCTCTGCACCGCCCCTCACAGACTCCACCCATTCGTGAACGCGTCTTTCCCCTTCTGATGTGCCCTCCGTGCGGACCCTTTGAGAGTTTGTTGTCTTCTTCGTTTCTTCACCATTCTCATTCAGAATATCTCTAGAGCTCCCCGGGCCTTTCGACACTTCACTGGAATCGTCTGAATAGGAGGGATATTCATCATCTTCCTGCGCATAATCTTGGTGTTCCATCGCCCTTCTTGGACGACGTGGCTGCTCTCGGCGAGAATAATGCTGGTCATACGCCCTAACATGATCCCTGGGCTTGCTTTGAGGAGGGCCATAATCTTTCGTGTAACGGTCCGGATCGTAGGCACGTTCATCAGCTTCCTGCTCATCATCTTGGTATTCAATAGCCTTCCTTGGAGGAGGTGGCTGCTCTAGACGAGCGTGATGCTGGTCATGCTTCCCAGGTTGATCCTGGGGCCTGCTATGACAATAGGGATGATCGTAGGCTACAGATGGTTCGTGCTCGGAGCGTTGTCTGTGAGGAGTACGTCTAGGTCGAAGCAAAAGTTGACCTGGTGTTGTCGCGGTTTCTGTGACATGCACTAAGTGCGGGTTGATCGCCACGGTCCGTGTCTCTTTGCGATACACAGGTGGCATGCATTCTGGTGCATTTTGCTGTGGTAGTCCAAAGATCGGAGTATCATACCTGTAATGATAAGACATTACGTGCCTCAGTAGGTAAGTGTTCACGAAAAGCTTCGTACTTTTCACTTAGAACCAGAGATCAGTCTGACAAGTAGTAAGGATTCTGTTATGTTCGATTTCATCAGAAGTGCTTTCAGTTGCCGTGGATGGCTTTGAAAGCAGGATGCTAAGATTGTGGGTCGGTTTAGGCAGCAGGTCTCTTTTGTACGTCCGTAAAACCGCAATTTTTCCGTTCCAATATGTGGGTCAGCATTGTTTCAGGTGCTAGGTGCAGCTGTTTTGTCGTAATTAATCCAAATTTTAGGAGCGTATCATATTTGGGGCATCGACTCGAGCCGCTGCTTAAGTGTAGCCATTGAATGATACCCCATTCATGGCAGGTTGTTCACAAGAGTATAGTTGGCGCTGGCTGTTGTTTCAGTGTATTGACACCATCATTCATTCACTTCGTCTAAAGAGTCTTTCGAACCTAAACATAACCCAAGATTCATTTAAGGACAGCATTTCCCGAACACGCAAAGCTCCGGCATCATCAGGATCCACTCGACTGCGCCATCGCCACTTCGGAAATGATGTCGATTTATGCGTTGAAGCCCGCGGGTCACAACCATGCTGTCTATACAAACAAGTTCCAATCCATCTTCAACAACTCTGCGACTATTGAATGCGCTTGCTTCAAGGTACATTATGTGGCAGAGGTCTCCCTTAGGTTTCAGGCCGTTACTGCGACTATTTCGTACTGGGAATTCAACGCACGTTATTTAGCAATCGACTCAGCTATCGAGTCAAAGTGGCGACTAATGTGGCTCCGAACTGCGTTTAGGGCCTTTTCATATGAAGGTAGTAGCATATCACTTTGTTGCTAACTTTACAAACAGCCTAGCGAAGGACGAGCTTATTAAAGTCTGGAACGGAGTATATTGGTTACCAATTTGTTGATGAGGAACGAGGTTCTAGCAAAAAGTACCATTGATCATCATTAGATATCTGAATTGACTAGCTACTTAAACCCGAAAATAGGTTTCCTTAATGAATTCAAAACCCTTAGATTAGATTTACCGAAAAGATCATTATTGCCATAGCAGACCGACCCTTAAGATCACTTACATGTCTGTCCATTCCATGAAGACAGACACCCTACATGATAAAACCCAACCATACCGAAACTTGTTGCCGATTTGACGTGCAACACCCATCCAACGCCAGGTAATCAAATGCTTGTGTAGCAAGCAGCCACCAGCTTCGCTCTCCAGAGAGGAGCCGTTGGTGCCCTCTGGCAGCTCAGCTGTAGCCTCTAATCCGGGCCCATCGCCATCGTTCGGGCCGACACATCTCTTAAGTTGCTGGTGACGCTAACGGCGACTACCACTATCGCTAGCGGCTTTGAGGAGACGATGATGTTTGCCAGAGCTTTCAATCCTTCGTGGAAGAGCATAGTCATCTTCATCATAATTTCTATGACGTGGAGGTTGAATAGAGTCACTCCGTGGAATGTGCCTGCTTATATCACTGAATGCTTCATAGCGAATGTTATCGTAGGGGTCTTGTAGCCTTGGTTCGTGGTTTATTGCATTCATACGGCTGCTACCGATTCGGGGCCTGACTTCTTTGTAGGATCGAGAGCGACTATGGTGTGAGCGGGTATGTTCTCGGCATGCTCTTGGTGGGGAACGGCCTTTCGCAAGGCGGCGTTCTCTTCTCCGGCGGCTTCGTTGTTCCTCGTAGTCAGAATCTTCGGACAAGTCATCAGGGTGCCGGATCCGGTCATCTCGTGACTTATGTTTCCTATAATTCGCTACGATGTGAGTATCGTAACGTGGCTCATCTTCCCAGTACTTCACTGCGCTGTGACGTGATGGTTCTAGTCGAGTATAGTGACGTGGCTCATCTTCCCGGTATCTCTCTGCGCTGTGATATGATGGTTCTGGTCGAGTATTAAAGTCAGCCTTCTTTAGTTGATTCATAATGCTAAAAGTGAGCTTTGGCAAATGTACTGACCGTGGTGTACTCTTCCTGTGTAACCAGAGGCTTGAGAGCGCGAATCATCGACACTGTATGACGACGACGGGACTGGGCCATAGTTGTTTGCATATTTGTGGCTTGGATAGGCGAATGATTCACCATGAAACCTGCTGCTTGCGTTCAAGGGCCATGACCGTTTGTCGGGATGTTCCATAGATGAAATTTCGAGCAGAAGAGAGCCTGAAGGGCAGGATGACTTGGGATTGATGAGGAACAGAACCACTTGTAACTACCCTATTTAAGCTAGATGTTAGTCTAGGTCATGGAGTAGATGTTTGTGTTGTGGTACTCGAACTTGATGAAATTTGGTTCTGAATAGATGGGAGCCTAGCTAAAGCGGCACTCCACACTGCTGATTACATCGAAATCGATTCGCTGCAGATTTAATAACTAGCTGTTTCATGGTAAAAAGTACGGCAGCTGATTCGCCTGCCGGGACCGGGTCCGAGTCACATTGATCATTCACTGTTCCACGTTCCCTTCCCCCAGGTTACCTTTCCTATATTCCATTGGTCCTCTCATTTAGGAATGAATTCCAAGTCTTCGAGGCGTTTGGATTTCCGATATTGACTGGGTTTGTGTTCTGGGCGAAAAATGTTCGCACTGGTGGAGTAGCGCATTCCGGCCAAGAAGGCTGAGGTGGCTGATGAGGCTGAGGACCGAGATTGCTTTGCTGAACGACTGGGGATATCGGCGCCACACCCTGCGTCCCTCCAAACGCATGCTTGGGATAGCGAAAGTAGATATTCAGACAATGCTCAGTAAGTCCTAGCAAAGACTTGGTACTTGTCTTCTCCGTTTAAAGCACAGCTCATGCATATATTCAGTGCGTCATTCTCGCAAGTCCAGCAGTCTGAGGCTCGGTGTCAATTCTTGCATCTTCATCTTTCGCAGTACAATGATATGCAGGAGCCCAGGTATGCTGCGATTTCAGAAAGTATAGACTCACGTATATAACAGGTTCCGATCTCATTCGAACATCGCGTGCACTTCATAGGTCGATCATGAGGGGGAATTACAGCTCGAGGTCATTATACATGACCGTGGAGATCTTGACACCTTACCAGCAGAGACGAATGAGCCTTGTTGTTACAATGAACGCCAGGAGTGTTGTCATAGGGCTTGCAGAGGTAGAAGTCACCGCCGTAACACAAGGAGCCCTCTAAATCATACCGTTTGTCAGTTTCCAGTGTCTATCATCACACTCAACTAGTAGAACGGTATCAGTCCTCCAGAAGCCTTTTACAGTGGAGCGTACACGTACTGATGATCCTTGGTCACCCGAATTCCTGAAGCAATTATCGCAGACTATCTGGTAAGGTTGACTGTTAGGCGTGAAACGACACTGATGACTCTTGCTTCCCATCCTTGGTAGCCTCTCTTGCCTATCACATTCTCCACGGAACCCGACTCTTTTCTGTTTTCGAAGGTCAAAAGTCTGTTGTTCTACCACTTGGAGTGCAATTCTTCTCATCTGCTCTTCGTTCTCCCTCTGCAATCGTTCCTCCGCCCCTCGTGAATACGCAGCTCGCCGCTCTTGCTCTTCGAGTTAGCGCTGCCACTGCTGCTTTAAAGCATCATATCTCGCTCTCTCCGCTTCCATATCATCCTCTATCTCGCGCCATTTTGCCTTCATTTCCTCTAGGCGCTGCTGTTCGCTGGATCAGATCTTAGCCTCTATGGGCTCCTCTCGAGCAGCTGTCTCCAACTTCAGCTGTTCCTCGGCTTTCTTGACTTCTTGTCCAACCATTTGATTGTTCGCGGAAGTGTTTTCGAAGCCCAGTTGGTGAACTACAAGTTCCTCCTGTATTTTGAGTGCCTTTATTCCTTCTTCGCCATACGCCGCGGAAGTGCTTTGGCGGCATATTGCGTTGTTGAAGGCGGCATGTGTCCGTAACCTTGTCGATCATACCCCCTCAGAATTCTGCTTTGTTAATTAGCTCGGTTCATATTCTTTCTGCAGTCTTTGGATCGTGAGCAAGCGTTGACTAGAAGGTGGTGTCAAGCCTAACGTTTTGGAAACGGTGTTCTCCAACTAGACTATTGATAAGATGAACATTTCGGAGAAGAGTACCTGGCATACGGGGACCAGAGATATGGTGAAGGTACGAAGTCTCTGTCAACTTGTATCCCCGCCGGTACAAGGACTCCACCCATGTCGATTGACTTCTTAGGATATCGCGGTCAGAAATTTTCGACTCGTCGAAAGCAGGTGTGTTTACGACCACAAAGATTATCCCACGTTTTGCAGACCGGTGCCCATTACGGTACAGGTCTCCGAACGAGATGATAAGATTAGCTAGAGTACCTAAGAAGAAAAACAAAGTCTTACGTACCCGAGTATGTGTAAGTCTCGCCCACTCATCTTGAGTCGTCGCTTTTAACGAGTCAGATAAAACTCCTTTTACCTACACCACTGGCTCACACCATTACGATAATAGCCTCGTGACTGCTGGCAGCCATATTCTCACTTAGAGATACCGACATGAACTCCCGTCGTTGCAAAAGGACCATGATACGGTATCTGAACGAGTGTGCCAGGGCTGTTGCCTTTGGAGGCGGTAGAATCTGATCATGACCTGTATTAGGCCATTCTAGGTTCAATTTGAAAGGCTGCTAGCACATGAACGGAAATTGCCGATCAATAGCGAGCCTGCCCATGTTTGCGCTAGCTGCCCGCTTATTCAAGGCAATTGTGCCCGCCTTACAGTTCATGCAAGCCATCGACGCTAGGTAACTTTCGGACAGATCGAAAGCGTGGCTGCTTTGGTCTAGCCCGTAGAATTTGGTACTTCTCGAACGTGGCTTCAGCCTTCCTGCAAATACTGGACTTGCTTTTCTTTGTGGGAGCCTGTGGACAGCGGTCTGGGAGAAGACCCCTCGTAGAAGCCCCTCACGTGCCGAGAAAGACCGTGAGGCTGACGGTATGAGCCGATACATCTACCATTGGCATTGTGTGGTAGTAGGGCGTATAGGGTAGAGCAGCCTCCAAGGTTCCAGGTCAGAGCGGAAGGAACGAAGTCTCAAACTAGTCAGATGGGTCTCTGGTAAGGACTGGCATGAGATAACGCCTTAGGGTTCGACTGAAGTCTGACTCTTGTTGGCTGTAGAGTGGGTAGCTCCCTAAGCCCAGGAAAGCAAGGTGGCGTGACAGCAGTGCATAGGGTTGGACGTGGGCGAACGAACCTGGGCAATCTCAACCGAGACGTATCTCGAGCGTGAGGCTCAATGGCTGAGCACGAGAGAGATAATGAAGTGGGGCCATTCGTATCGTAGTAGCCTAATGTCTTTGTCCCCGGAAGCTGTCCTCTGTTATTTCATACTGTTCCATAATACGCTGCGAAACAAAAACCATACCATCAAGCTACAAGCAGGCACCTGATAACACATCATCTCAGGAGGCTACGCCTGACCTTGCCATTGGCCGTATCAATCTGGGAGCACCTTCCAACGCTACGATGGGATCTTCGGGCCTTCCAGCGCAGTTTAACGGATCTGGAGATATGCAGGCTAGCGAGCCTGGAGATGCGCAGACTAAAACCTCTTTCAACCAGCTAAATCAACATAGTAGCAAAGGGAGTGAAGGCTGCGATGCTAGCACCCAGCCTTCTCAGTCATATGAGAGCCAGAGTAATGATAGAAGGTATCAATGTCGCCGTACTATTACCTGCCCAGTACCAACGCTGATGCAGTCATGTTTGGTAGCCTTCAAGACGTCTATGTCGCGGTCATGGGTGAAACTGGTACCGGAAAGAGTACGTTCATCGAGAAGTTGACTGGTGAGGAGGTTAATGTCAACCCGGGTCTGGTCTCTTGTAAGTACTTCTAGAGTGTTTAGTCGAATACAGGGAAGACTGACTACTTCTGAACTTAGGTACTGCAGATGTCGAAGAGTATACTTTTGTGTACAAAGCTCGGTATAAGGTGCATCTTATTGACACGCCGGGCTTTAACGACACGACGCGACCGGATTTCCTTGTCTTGAGACAGATCTCCAGTGTAAGCATTGGTTTCATATCATTGTACTTGACCTTTTTGTTCTAGATGGGCATTGTGGAGCATCTTCCTTCCAGACATTAATCGTGAGAGTTGTGTTCCCGCCCTAGAAGGACGTGCTGATGTGAAAAATTAACAGTGGCTTGGTGAAGCATACAACAAAGATATCAAACTCAGCGGCATCATTTACTTGCACAAAATCACTGATAACAAGATGACGGGATCGGCACAAAACAACATCTACATGTTCAAAAAGCTTTGCGGCCGGGACTGCTTTCGTAAAGTTTGTCTCGTCACAACGATGTGGGAAATTGTGGACAAGTCGACAGGAGACATGAGGGAAAAGGAGCTCATCGAGACCGAGGACTTTTGGGGCTACATGAAACAGCACGGCAGCCAAGTCCGCCGGCACACGACGAACACACAAGAGTCTGCAATGTCCATTCTCGGGACTCTCATCGAGGAAAAATCGGATATAGTGCTTGAGATCCAGAAAGAGCTCAGGAACGGAGTACGACTAGATAATACTGGCGCTGGCAGAGAGCTGACCAAAGCAATATATGAGATCCGAGAGAAATATGAGAAAGAGCTCGCAGAATTGAAGAAAGACAAACAAGAGGCGGATGCCGAGTCCGCCAAGCAGATCGAAAAGCGTGAAAAAGAATACACTCAGAAGCTCGAACAACTAGCCCAAGAGCGCAAGAGTTTGGAGGTTGACATGGCGAGACTACTCGAACAAAAGGCCCAAGATCGCAAGAGTATGGAGGCTGAAATGGAGAAACTAATCAAGGAGCGCGAGCAGGAGTTTCGCAAGCTTGAAGAGCGAAATGCGCGTAATATTGAAAGATTGAAAAAAAAAGCGAGAGCAGTTGAAGGAGCTGGAGAAAAAGGGGGAGGACGATCAGGCTCTAGTCTTGAGAAAAGAGATTGACACCATCGAAGAAACGTCTGAGACACAAAACCTAGAAGCCGAAGAGAAAAGAGGTGAGTCGAGTCCTCTATGATAATATGAGGATATAGTTGGACTAACCTGTATGAAAGAATGGTTTGAGCGGGCTCTCAATTGGGTAAAGCAACACCGAGAAGGCCTTACAGATTCTGCTCTGCTGCTAGCTCAGATAGCAGGGACCGTGAAAATGATGAAAGTCGCCCGCTGATCAAAGCGGCCTCTCGCTCAGGATATGGCTGATCTGCGAGATCCTCGGGCATCTGTCTTTTGTTCCAAGTAATATCTCTTCATTGTAGTTACGGTCACGATCGCAATTGAATAGTCCACGCACCAGACGCAGTAGAGCTTCGCAGATGGTTCTTGTCCATAAGAATTCAGGGATTGGACTGAATATGATCCTAGTTATGCCGCAATAATGAAGGTGCGCAGCGGCTCGGATGGTATTTGCTAGAGTAGAGCTGCAAGACGAAAACAAATCTGAATTTTCTACGCCTTACCGTATGGCCCTACAAGGCTTAACCTGGTCACTCGGGCGACGAGAACCTCACCAGATAAATCCCGTCCACATCCCTCCCCTCAACCCCCCCAATGCATTCTAAACCCCCCATCCACCAATCCTCCTCCACAGAAACCCACCAATTCACCTCTGGCTCCCCATCATATCCTGAATCCCCAGTACTTTGAAGCTCGAGGATAAATATGCCCCGTTAGTTCCTTGTGATGAGTGGGATAGGTAGGTAATTTCAATTACTACTCTGGGAGGGAAATATGGTATAGACCACAAAATGCTTGGTGGAGGAGGGTTGGGGGTGGGGGGGTGTGGGTCGCGGAGAGGGAAGAAAGGGGTGCAATTTACTGGTACATGGGGGTCTGGGAGGGAAGGAGGGGGGTTGTAAGGGAAAGAGATAGGGGATGGGGATGGGTTTAATGAAAGTGATAATGGCTGTGCGAGAACTTTCGTTTCTTATGGGACTTCAATTCTGATTACATTTGTGATGTGAGATGGGGAGTGGTATCTGAGGAAAGAAAAGGTCGGTAAGGAATTGACAATGAGTCTGAATGGTCTTCATCAATATCATATCACCTAGCTGATACGCACCACCGACATTTGGCTGCCTTATGTAAATGCACATATATACAGCTAAACCACCCCATTTATATACAATCAAACCTCCCACTCCTCTCTCACTTAGCACCATCAAGAACCTTCTTCGCCCCATCCCCAGCTAACACGGTAGCCTCCATCCCCTTCTCTGATAACGTGCTCTTCGGCGATAGTGTCCCCTTCTCGGACGGCGTCCCCTTCTCCGATGGCGTACCCTTTTCCTTCTCTGGCGTTACCGTCCCCACTGTCCCCCTCCTCAAGCTCCCACTCCTACTCCTTTGACCGTCCCCCACCACCTCCCCCCTAACCTCCCTCAATACATCGCTCCCCTTTTCCATCTTCCCTAACCGAACTACTAACACTGTGTTCTCCTTCTGCAGTGCTCCAACTTGTTCCCTCAGAATATCCCGTTCCTTACTCACAACTTCCAGTTCTTGTCTCATTTCCTCTTTCTCCCGGACTAACCTCGCTTTTTCGTCTCTATCTTCCATTTTCTTCCTTCTCTCTTCGATTTTGGCTGCTTCTTTCACACGCTTAGCTTCTAACCTGGCGACTTCCTTTTTGAATTTTTCTTCCTGTTTGGAGACTTCGCGGGCGTGTTTCTCTTCTGCTTTACGGATACGGTCTTCTTCCTTTGAAGTGAGCGTTTCTTTGTCTTTGGACTCCTTTTCACGGGCTTTGGCAAGTTTAGAATCCAGGGCTCGTTTACGATCTTGGAGCTTCTGGAGCTCTTTCTCATGAGGAGAGAGGCTTGTGGCTTTGGAAGTGGAGGATTGGTCTTGCGAAGGGGTGGATATGGATTTCATGGACGAAGTATCTTCGATTTGCTCTTCGGCACTAGCGAAGGTGGCAATGCTGGAAGTAGAGGTGATGGAAGAACTGCGGGATAGGCTTTGAGTGCTAGTGCCGTTGGGAAGGGCGGGCGATTCTTTGATACTCGATAGACTGTTTGTCATGGACGCGGTTGGGTGATGGCCAGGCAGACGGTCGATGACTGCCTGTGGAGCGTAATTCTCTAGCCCAGCGTATGCGACACCGGCCATGGTAGCCAGTAATCCTGGAGGATGGGCCTCTTCTCGTGGAGGATCTTCAAGGGCTATGGGCAGACTTGCTCTCCTGGGCACTGCAATTGCCGGCGGTTCAACCTCTGCCCCTTCCGTTCCATCAGTACCAGCTACGTGAATATTCGCCTCGTATGCATCCAGCTCATCACGGGTCCTTTGCTTGATGATTTCTGTATCGCCCTTTTCCAAAGCTTCAGCCTCCTCTTCTGGGTGCTCCTTTTTGGTTGCCCAATCCAAGAACTTGCTAGCGTCTGCGACGATGCTTCCTGGTGTACCTCGCTCAACCATGAATCGTGGCACATTACCTCCCGGATCACTTCGTGTAATCATTATCCATTCAACTGGGTACATCTCATCGTCATCATCGTGTGCATGAGGGTTGTCCATTGCTTCACCTTTAGCACTAGCCCCTCTCGACCCTGCGAAAGATATCGTCTTCCCTCTTTTTCGACCTTCTTTGACTATCTCCTCAGCCACAGTTGGTGATAGACCCTCTGTATCTAGCGAGTAGTCTGCCGAGCCGTTCGCGGCTTTTTCTGCATTGCGTAGTATAGCCTCTTTCTCAAGAGATGGTGACGCTGGATGCTCTCGTATGTTGGCTAGCAGGTCGGAAGTCGATGCCGCCTTCTTGACCTTCATTGGTACTTCGCGGATAAACTCTACAGATTCGTATTGTCCTCGTACGTAGCCGTCTCGCGGGGGGCAATCCGGATGATCGCAAGGTCTTGAAATGACCATAAAGTGTCTCGGGGTATTAGCGAAACGATCTGACTTCGGCTTGCCACTATCTGATGCCGGTGACGAAGGTCTGTCCGATTCAGGTTGGCTGAGGGCATTCGCAGATGTGAGAAGTAAAGTGACAAAATCCCTCGGAGCAGTAGGGCCAGGAAATTGTGCAGACAAGTGATAAACTTCTCAAGCTGTCAGCCTCTCACGCCTTCCCAAGCGTATAAGACTTTGTGATTCGTACCTTCCACAGTCCCCACTCCCTCAACCGCCATCCTCTCTACTCTCCTCTCGCCTCCAATTCCCCTAATATTACCCTCCCCCGGCCCCCCTTGCACCTCTAACGTCTCCGGAAACTCCCTCTGCAATCCCAGCTTCCACTTCCGAAACCCCATTCCCTCGTGAACACTCCTCCGCGCAAACCAAGCCCCTCTTCCATCTTTACCTGCAAGCTTATATACGCTGATACTCAGAGGGTTGTCCTTCGCATTCAACTTTATCGGCTTGCCCCATTCCTTCTGTAAGGGGAGGTGTGCCGGATCTAGTGGTTCTGAACGGGCGGAGGAGGAGGAGATGTTGGAGGCTGTGGAAGCGGTAGTGGAGGAGCGGGGACGGGTTGTGGGAACGTCGCCAGAGGGAGGTGGGAGTGGGACTGATTCAATTATGGTTTGAGCTTTTTGGAAGGCATTGCGAAGGTATGTGGCTGCTTCGGGTTGGGTCGTGGGGACAGAGGAGAAGGAGGTCGGAGAGAGTGTCTGAAGGGCAGCGTGGAGAGCGGCCATGTTAGTTTCTGGTCTGTTAGGATATAACGATCAGTGTACAATGATCGCTTGAGGCTGGTGGAGCATCTAAGGTTGCATCACAGAATGTCAGCGTTTACGCCGTGCGGGCTGTGTGACATTGAGGAACTGGAGTAAATTGGCAAAAGCAGCTGGAAAAGACATCAACGCAATGATTAAATGTTATTTTACAGGGAAAACCAGTCTTAAATCATGGCAGGTAGCTCTATGAATATTGAAGCTTGCTGCTTCGCAAAGGTGGCTCATCATACACCATGACGCGGTGGTGGGCCAATTCCGCAACCGCTTCGGAGCCGGCCAAGTTCTTGGCCCGGGTCGTACTCCTAGGAATCACACACCACCAAAGGCAAAGCACACTTCAAGCAAGCCAAGGGACTTCATAGTTGTGAGAATATTGTATTTCACATTCTTTATTACATTGTGTACAGAGCGCAGCTCCGGTGATGCCCAGCATCCATTTCCACCCAATCCATGGGTGGCTCCCTGAAACACAGTTCCAAGCGTAGGAGATGACCCTACAAATCCACGCGTCGCAAGCTTCGTCCATCCTAAGCCCCAGTCGGATCACAAAGACGATCACTGATCCCCCCTCAAGTTCTGCCGCAGGCTTTCCTCGATGCGTGATCCTCCCTAAACCCAGCACGACTCCACCAGCGACGACGCAGCCCGCTTTCCTCGCATACCAGATGCACCCCGTTTCAATTAGATGCCGTCGCCTGTCCACTGTGCCGTCCAGTGCACAATACCAGAGTGGACAGAGCCACAGGTATGCGACCGCTGTTGGGAGGGAGCTGGGCTCAACCTGCCTCGAGCGAGCCACTCCCCGTAAGACGACAGATTAAAGAAAAGACATGGAAGGGCGTGCCACTGTGAAAGTGACATGCTCCGCCCAACCTGCTTTGCCGTGAGGCCTCGATCTTGTATAAATGCCCGATTTTAAAGCCTCCCAAAGTTCGAAATATAAATCGTAGGAGAGAAGCGAAGGGTGGTGAATGGCCTGCCGATTCGTACGAGGAAAACATAAAGTACGGCAACGCTCGCTAAAACAACGCAGGACAAAACAAAAAATGCGCAAAGAAATGGGTATCCGGGTCTCGTCCATGCCGATGATCTATCATGATGCCCGTCCAGAATGGTGTACAGAAGTCGTGGGCTCGTCAGTCCAGACTTGTGGTGTAATGCACTTCGTCTGCTCGAAGTCCGTTTCATAACGTTGTCGATGAAAATGCCGCCAGCGCTAAGTCGTGATGGTACGAAAGATCTGATTACATAGCATATTGGGTCGGCACAAAGTTTTGGTAATTGTCCCAGACAAACCCACCGAAGCTTTCACTTATGCCGCATTGCTGTGACGTGAGTGTGCTCGGTAGGGGTAATTGGGACATCGACTGCGTCATTGGTATCGAGTGAGACATCGGAGCAGTTGTCGCTGGAAGACTGTAGAATTGTGGTGGGCTTGGACTGCCACTGGTGTATGGGTCACTGTATGATGATGTGGTAGGCGAGTTCATCCCCGGATCTTCAAGGAAGAAGCTCGGATCTATTCCAGCATCCATACCTTGGTCCATACCAGTGTCGAGGCCGTCCATAGTCGTCCACATTCTCGAGCCGGAGTCTGCCGATGTGTAGACAGCGTTTGACGAAGTGTACCTGAAAGACTCTGGAGAGGTTGAATAGGACGACGACGGTAGGGTTGGTTGCCACCAGTTCTCGGCACTTGTTGAACTTGGTAGGACTGGAGTTGGGCGGACGACATCGACAGGTCGCGGTGGTGGTGGTAGGAGTGGGAGAAACAAGCCCATAATGGCGGTTTTGACTTCTTCAGCCCTGCCACACAGCAACTCGCCGGCGCCATCTTCCTCTAGACCTTCCAAAGCCATAGCGCTGGTACGATAGACATACTTGTTGGCCGCTTGAACGAAGTCCTCTTGCAATTTCTTCAGTTGGACTTCCTTCTCTGACCAGTGCCAAGTGCTAGCTGAAGTGTCTTTCGAGTGGACTTCTTTGTGAAATTCTACCAGCGCTTCTATCGTTTCAGGTGTAAGCTTGAACGCGACTTCATTCTGGGAGACCATGTCAACATGGACGATGTAAGCCTCGATGGCGACCATCTTATAGTTGAAGACGGCTTCTATTAGTGGGTTGTCGTTCTTGACGAGTTCTGAATCCGGCGCCTTTGGGAGTAACAGCGAACAGAGAGTCCATATTGCTGACGGAGATGAGAGCGTCTCTGTTAAGCAACGAAAGTGCTGGGGTACACTGTTCAAGGGCCTCTTTATCCGGTTTATCCTCTTCAGCGTCGCCGTTAACCATGGATCTACCTTGGTATTGAGAACGATGTTGGGAGCTTGTCGAGTCGCAAAGGCAGCCGCAGAGGCCGGCAATAGTTGAGCAGGCATTGTAGTAAGGTTATCTGGACTGATAGATGGTTTGCGACAAGGCGTAGAGGTGGATACGAGTGGGAGTGGGTGGGAGTCAGTAGAGCAAGGAAATCGTAAAAGAAAAAGTAGTAAATTAACGTGGCGGTTCCCAAGACTAGGGATATAGTGAGCACGCCTGTTTTAAAAGAAGAGTAGAAGAATTATGAGATTGGTGTAAAACGAAGGAGATTCGGTGGTGGGTGGTGGCACCGAGTAAGAGAGAGAGACGTGGGTGAAGAGGGAAGGGTATTACTGTTTGCGGGGCGTACCATATTATATTGGGAGACAGTCACTGAGTGGATAAGCGCAGTGCAAGTTGAGCCACCAGTCCGACCCAAACCCAGTGCGACATTAGCACGGCATTATTCATTACTATTCATTGTAGCGAAGACTTCTTTAGACCATCTGCACGTTCTAGGGAGTTGTCTAGTTGTCTAGCTGGGATTTTATGCAGCTTACTGACCAGGAGTTGCTACCTAGCAAAGCCTAGGATGTAGGTAGGGCGAGGGTAACCCAAAACATGCTGCATTTGCGTTAGATGCGCGCTGACCTTGCAACTGACTTCTGAGCGAGCGACTTTTCATGCTTGCCCGGCTCGCCGCTCTTCTCGGCAAAAAGGCCGCGCCAGGCTGGACCTTCACAGCCCCCCAACCTGTGCCAACCCTAACACAGTACTAACCCGCCGACGACACGCGTTGTGCAAGTGCAGGTGGAGACCTGAAAAATATGCAGCTACGCATATCCTACATGCCCACTAGAAACTAAGCTGCAGCGAGAACTGACTAAAGAAGCACTGGCGAATCTCTCCTAGACCCCCAGTACTATCTATTCGCCTCCCAGTTACCGCGACAATCTATCTGTACACTGTATACTCGCGCTCTGGTTCGTGAACAGCCTGAGATTACAGTAGATGATCCCATCTCCACACAAGATTGCAATTCATGAAACTGGCACACGGCGTAATCTTGGATAAGGTTACACCGTAATCAAAGAGCCCGCTCTTTCCCTTCCCTTGGCCGTGTAAGCAAATAGCATCATACGATTGGCCTTGTAGCCTGATATCTTTGTGTGTGGTACAGCAACGGCGTTTGGAAAGCCTAACTACCTGACAGCTGCGGCAGTGTGCGTATGTAGAACAGGAGCACAGTACGGACGGAGTAGAATATCGTGTAGCTACATGTCACAGCAAGCGCGGGGCAACACCCGAATGTACCTACTACACTACACTACTCTATCGTGGCGTATGGTATCTTCCTCATGTCTTGCATGTCCAGTGCGCAGAAGTGCCCTACAGGTGCTACAGGTGCAGATGCGGCATTTAACAAAAATGCGAAACGCTGGAGGAGATTGCCTCCTTTGGGATCTTGTGGGATTGCTTGTGTTTGGTGGGCAGACAGTAGTAAGGTACGGTAATATCAGCAATATGTGGGGTGGCAGGCAAGCAGGCAGGCAGGTTCCTACCCACCGGACATTTCCCTTCAGCTGTCCTGTCCTGTCCTGGAGCAAGATACTTCTATGAACGGTCGGGCTTGATGCTGTTTCGAGGAAGGTTGGAAGACCGTCCGCTCACTTCTCGGGTTGTAAATCTCCCTTCGACAGGACGGACATGCACTGCGGGCCAGTCGATGGGCTCATGTCAGTCGCAGATGATGGTTAGCTGAAAGGCTCACGAGATGGTGTGGATGTGTCTTGGGCCGTTTGAGAGACGGCATTCGCTGGGCGGGCGTTGGCGGGACTTGCGGTTGAATGTTGAGCTTGAGGTTCTGATCCCTGTTGCGGGCGCTCATTGGTGCCAGATGGTCTGGGCTACGGCATGGAATATCAGCTGACAATGGAAGGCTTCTATCGTCATTATTGCTTTTGCTGGGTTACTTAATTCTCCTAATTTCTAATATGCTTTTGCAATTCATGAACGATCATCGAAAGCAACGGGTCTCGCTGTCTTCCGATACTGATGCAATAATACATTTGACCATTGTCAATAGAGTTGTGGCGCATCGCATCTTGGTGGCTGGTGGCTCGTGGCTGTGCGACGGAGATCTGCGATTAAGCTTTTTTCTAAATGGAGAACACCGGTCGACAATGCCACGCAATGCAAAGCCATGCGATCGTGTACAGATGCGGTCGAAACATTTTTATGCAAGAAGCGCCGCCTTCTTTCTCAATCTAGAAATACTAATTACTACGATTTGCCAGCTTGCACAGTTCATGTGTTGTCGCCGATAGTTGCGTCTCTATGATGCAAATGTGGTACTCAACGCGCAATTGTAGGAGAGGCTATTTGTAGATCATTCTTCAGGCTAATGTGGAGATACCTGGGCGGTTATCTTTGGGGTCACGAGCTCTCACAGAGAGGTACAAGTCAGGATTTGCCTGAGACGATAAACAATATGGCGGCAGTCCCATCATGTGCCTCTTTCGTTTGGAAGTGCCTTAAGAGCTAGACAAGTATTGCATGGTGCTAGAGATGGTCGGTGTCGGTGAGTGGCACCGATAAACGGCAGAGCGGCATCACGACGCAAACAGTTTTGAGTCACTCGCAAAGCAAACGACCTATCTCGAGACCATCGACTGTTCACTGGCAATTCTGAAACACGGTTTGTACTCCTTGAGAACGTTTCAGAAGTTGTGTACTATGGTAGTGCAATGCACAAGGGAGTCATTCCTGCACAACGGACTTTGCTTGTTACCGCTAGTGAGTGAGTCACAAGATAGCGCGTTAAACCATCACGACAACGAGAACGCGCACGCGTCAAGGACATCTCTACACGATACATGATACACAATACACGGTACACGATACACGATGCTCCAGGCTCAAATCCGTTGACGATTCTACGAGGCTTTTATTGAAACGTCTATGAAACGACCAAGTTCTGCATGAGATGGTCTAGAAGACTAGAAGTTGATCTAGTACACGCCTGGCAAAATCCTCCATCGAACCTTCCTGCAGTACTCTTGCCAATCTTTTCCGTACTTCCGCTCACACTTTTCCTCGTCCCTCATTTCGCGGTGAATGAGCAGGACAGCAAAGTACACAATGTAGAAGTATGTAATGAGCATGCCCCACCCTCTGGCTTCTCCCTGGTATACTGCAGGCGTGTTTGGAGTACCTCCAAAGATAAACCCCTCAGCGGGATGAGAGGCATCACGTTGGACGAGGTAGCCTGCGATACCCGTGGGCAAACAGTACGACCAAGCCATAATCCAATCGCCAAGATAATTGATGTGCCTCGCGGTACCCCACCAGCCGGATATCAAGAGCTTGCTTCCTGATTTGGTCTCCATGTACTTGAGATGTGCAATTTGAGGATCATCTGGATTGGTCCTGAAGCGATTCTTTTCGTTGTTCGAAGATCGAAAAATGTAGTACCCAAACCCTTGTACTGCAAGTACACCAAGTATTCCCGCGTAACCAAGTTGGAGTGGATATACTGCTAGATACCTCGCTTGAAGTGAATAGATAAATGGAAGCCAAGCAAGATCTCCAAATGCCAGCATGAAGCCGAATCCGTCAGTGGTGATGTCCATAGTTGTCAACATTGCTGGTTCCATATACAATGCATCCAAGACATACAATGCCTGACACCCAGTGATGAAAAGAATGCTGTCGGTGAAATAGCCATAGAGTTTGTACTGATGCGCCACGAAAGCTAGGTTGAGTAAGATCCACCCAAGCATACCTGGCCTGAGTTCACAGAAGACTTTGATATCGATAGAGCCAAAGAGGGGGGTGTCGATTCGGGGGTTGAGCTCTCGGCCTATGAACCAGTCATAGATCACATTTCCCGTGTGTCCACCAGCTGCTAGCTCGCGCATGGTTTTATCTCCTTTCTTCACGGAGAAGCTCCGATAGTAGACATAGCATGCAAGGAAGAAAGCTATGCCGAGATTCGCGGTAATGAGCTGGACGTAATTGTCCCAGATGAACGTCCAAAGAACGAAGTCTGGTCCTTGGAAGAACGTGCCAACAGCTGCAGCCAGCAGTGTGACCAAAGCGGAGGTGAATGCTGCAACACATCAGAGCGAGTCACGTATGGAGACTAAGGATAGGATCTCTCACCATTGAACTTGTACTTTAATTTTCCCCCCGATCGGAGTTCCGTGCCCTCCACTTCAACACCGGGCAGTGCAGTATAAAGTACGAGACTCAAGAAGTAGTATGCTAGTACCCACGCCATGACTTTCGTACTCGCTAGCCCATAGATACCGTCTTTTGGCCAACCAGTCTCTTCTTTTAGCTTTGCAATGGTGAGAGTCTGAGGATGTAGAGCTGAGGGAATTGGGCACCCTGAAATGTCATTGCAGAGGAATGCACAAAGATAGCAGACTAATGGGAGGCCAAATGAAGTAGCGAATGCCCCAATCCTAGAGCGCAATCAGCGTTGCACGGAGCTTCAATATATTTGGGGAGTACTGACGGTCCGCCAAACTCATAACCATGAAAAGGCTCTGCGGGCAAGACTGATTTCCGCTCGCTCTTTGACATGGTTGCTGGAGTTGAGCGCTTCTTCAGTTGGTCTATGCAGTCAATTGTATGCAAGATGCAGGAAAGAGACGCTGAAGTGGAGCAGAAGGTGGTATTGATGATTATTGTTGCTAGCTCATTTCTTAGCGGTGACGCACATTGCCGCCCGGTTACCGTACTCGTATTAGCTTCCAAAACAATACTATCGAATTAGTATTGAATGATTGGGGGCCTGAGAAGCCTGACGCCTGATACACTGATAGTACCTTACACTCCGCAATTCAACGTTCAACTAATATCTTACTTATGAAGTTATAGATCCTGCAGCTACCTATCTTTAGTTCATCGCATATCCTGCTTTCCACTCCAACTAAATCAACGTAAGGCCATCTGTTCTAGGATCTGAAGAAGAGATATTGCAGCTATCTCAAGGCTCATAACTTCCTTCTAACAAGACACTTCATTGCAACGCCTGTTGCCGGAATCAGAGGGCTCGGAGTTGATGGAGTTAAGAGATATGCGCTTCCCAATCTGGAACATACTCAGCCTTATGGAAACCCTAAGACACCTGGCAGGAAACATCCACTTTAGTACTGCCCAATCCATCACACTCGACATAACCATCAACATATACCCATGAAGACGAGCATAAGATCGCATACACACCAAGCCATAGTAGACCCGCAGTGACCGGAGCTGCTCCAGCTCTAAGACCATCATGCGCCCTTACCTCCCTGCCACCCTCATTCCTCTTCTCCTATCTACAGCGCTTGCAGCAGACTCGAAACCAGTCAAGCCATGTCAGATCTACAACCCCGCCAATGGCAATTTCTACGATCTCAACACCATGACAGTGCCGCCACTGCTGGACCACAAGAAGCAACACAAAGACGATCGAACAGAGAGCTGGCATGCTCGAGGATACGACTATGACAAGAACTTTACAATGAACTTCTGTGCCCCTGTCATTGAGCATTTAGAGGACGTGGTTGGCATAAGTGATGATCTGGCGAAGAATGTCAGCGCGTTCTATAAGCTTGACGGTAAGACGTATTCTATAGGGTAAGTTCATGAAGAGGGGCTTTGGCGGCAGAACGTCTCTAATTATGCAATGAGTCGAGTACTGATCAATGCGCGCATACAGTCAAGCATCCGTAGAACCTATATTCAGAGGTCGCAAGCTCATCATGAACTACACCGACGGCTCACCCTGCGAGGAAGCTACGAAAGATCTCCGAGCCCGCAAGCTGAAGGACGACGATGACGACGATGAGAATGACGGTGACAGAGATGATAAGAAAAAAGACCACAAGTACACAGCTGCGAGGAGAAAGTCAACTCTCATATCATTCATCTGTGACCATGACTCCCTCGCCCCGAAAGCCCATGTCTCCTTCATAGGCGCCAGCCCAGATGAATGCACATACTTCTTCGAAGCGCGCTCAATAGCGGCTTGTGGTGGTGTGATCGATCCTCAACAAACACTAGGGCCAGGCGGGGTCTTCGGTGTCATCTTTCTGATCGCGGCGGTTGTATATTTGCTGGGTGGTATCGCATATCAGCGCACAGTGATGCATCAACGGGGGTGGAGGCAATTGCCCAACTACAATCTTTGGGCTGGAATATTTGGTTTTGCACATGTAAGTACTGCGTAATGTTAATTGATAATTGTATGACTTATGTCGTTATCTTCAGGACATGTTCGTTATCCTCTTCTCCTCCTGCGCCCGTCTGCTCCCCCAGCGTCGAGGCTACAATCAACTTCCCACCAGCAGTCGTGGCCGCGGCTCTCGCGAAGAAGAGAACGGTGAGCCTTGATTCTACCAGTTCGGAGACCTCCACTAACATGTATCCAGGCCTGATAGACCAATATGACGACGATATGTAATTTCTCTTTGCTTTAGACTTCGTCAAATCAACAACTGGCGTCCTGGTTGGGTCGACAGAAAAATGTTACGGCTGGTTTTTGGGCATTGGCAAGCGTTTGTTAACGCTATTTCGAAAGCATTTATAGACTAAGGTAGGGCGATTGAGACGTGCAGTGTTCTGCAATTTCGAAGGTCGACTATAGAATTCTATCTTGTTTTTAGCATACCATGAAGAAAGACTGCATGCTTGAAGCTTGATCCTCCCACTATCGAATTCATAATCGTTCTATCAGTCTGTCCTCGTGCGGCTTTCTCGTCATATTGATTGAAACCTCTACTACCAAGATTCTTATGATACACGAATAGAACCCTTCTATGGATTGACACCCAAAGTCTCGAGTTCATTATCTAAGCTCTCTAAACAAGCGGTTGATGGCGAACCCTGCGCCAAGGTCAGAACAATCTGCCCCGAACTTACCTCTCTCGAGGTACAGGGTGAGCGCCGCTTTGTCCTCACGCGACGCGGGTGGTGATCGCCCAAGTCTAGGTGCTCTTGGGTGTTCTTTGGTTCTCCTTTATGATCCCAAAGGTAGGTGATCGTTATTGATTGCGCCCCCTTGGAAGTGGAGGAATTGCTGTCTGGTTGGCATTCTTACCAGGAAGCATTACGTGTCTCTTTCACCGTCCAAGGCAGGTGGTTCGTTGCTACACGAGTTGATAATCTGGGTGAGGTTTAGGCATCTTTTGAAAAGCAACTGTTATATCAAAGGGTATTGCTTCTATACAATTATGATATAAATCCTCAACTTAGGATTGGCAATTGTTCTTTTCGGTGAAGAAAGGGAGCAGGGTCGCAGGTTTAAGGGGGACAGGGAAACGGTTGTTATGGATAGGGTTCTGAGGCAGAAGCTTTAGCAGAAGGAGGTTGGGTGGGTGTGGTGGACATGGAGGAGGTAAGGCCTCTTTCTTGGGTAGATGGTATGAATGTATGTGCGAGATGAAGATCGGACTTTGATGTGTACGGTAGGTCTAGTACCAGATAGAAGCAGGAGCTGTTTCTTTAGCAGGCGAATGTTTTAGGGAGAAAGGTAATGCGAGCGAATATGACGGTATCTATTTGCGAATCCACTCATAACTTTTAAATTCGGGAACCTTGAGTATTTCAACGGGCATATCATCTTCCTCATATGTCCGAGGACTTCTGTCTGGCGTGGGCCGGGGCATGGGCGTTGGAGGAGAGATGTTGTAAGTCCTAGTATCGTTTAGGGCCGAAAAGACTATATCTAGGACCATTTTGTCTTTGTATCCGCCCACCTCCTCATCCCACATATTAGGATCCGGGGGATTTCCGAGGAGGCCCTCGTCCCACTTATTATAGTCTGGGAAGGTTCGCAGTATAATGCGGAGGTGATTGCGCAAGTCGTCGATCGTAGCAGTATAAGTACCTGATGAGTCTTTGACGGTAATCCACCACCATTCAGTGCTAGCTGCAGACCTGATCAGCGAGGTTGAATATATCTCGTAGAAACCAAGGGAGATTTACTATCTTCGTAGGAGCCCGGTTGAAAATATTTCTGCTCGAGAAATTTACCTGCGAAGACCTCGCTCGGATGGGATTTTTTCCCCAGTCTTTCGTACTCTAGGTGCTTGCGGAGGGATGGATTGGGAAGTTTTCTATTCAGTTGGTGACTGTTGATTGCCACACTTTTTATGTGTCAATGGCTTGATCTTGCTATAGGACCAGTCTAGGTCCACCCGTACGTACTCGAATGAAGGGTTGCAGGTCTTATAGCGGCCTAGAGGAGATCCATCACCAAATTTAACAAAGAAGCCTTCCTTTCCTTCGCGCTGTACGATGGTAGAGATAAGTGTCTGCTGCTAGCGAAAAGTAAAGATGCTCAGCCTTACCGTAATAAAGGTTCCGGGAACATTTGGATCCGGAGTTACGATGAAGTACGCCTGCGTGTATTTTGGTGCAGTAGACATCTGGAGAAGGATTCGGATAGCTATAGCCTGACTGCAAGAGAAACAGTGCAGAGTGGAAGATCTCGCAGGATATCCCATGATCTCCTACAGCAGGCTGAGCCATTATATATTGTCTCTAAGCTTTGCTAAGTTCTGCATCAGTATAAGAGAAGGCAGTACAAGCGACCAGGGTGCACGTGGGGCTTTAGGTATGAACGCATGGAAAAGTAGCGAGCTTGGTGGTTGTGCATCCAATCACAATAGACGAATAACGGAGTCCACGATGGACCAACAGCTTACAAAATCCTCCGGGACTTGTCGAGTTTCATTGATGATTGGATTGCCTGAACGCCCCTTGGTTAAAATGGCGTGGGTGAGTAAACGTGAGCACCATGGTGTGGGAGATGTTATGGGTCATCCTCCCCAGAAGTGTCCTACTCCCAGGGAAGTACAATAACTGGCTATGACTTCGGAAAGATTGAGCTAAAGACCTGAATGAGTCCACTAAGGCCTTTCGCTTTAGCATTTCCTCTTTTAAAATCATTAAAGTTGCAAATTCAAAGATGTATCTTTCGAAAAAGAATTCAGAAACAGAGTCCAATCGAAGATAGTTTGAATCTTGAACAGCTACCCGTCCAATGTATCCTTGACCCAAGTAAGTCGAGTATCTAATGCAAAGGCCCCCTGAAGCGGCCGAGTGACCTGGGGGGCTAGATTGCTGTCGCCTTTAATTCAACTGCCAAGCCAGCAACCGCAACCGAGGCCCGAGAGCCGATCTCATCCAAGTCAATTCTCATTGATCTGTCAGCATTTCGAATCTCGGGCATACATCTGTAAATTCGTTCTGATAGACCCCTGGACTTCCTTTCCCAAGTTTTTGTGCCATTCCCGCCAATATGTTATTGTCCCTCAACGAAGATGTTTGATCCGCTGTATCGCGTCCTTTCTCTCCCCATCCAACCCCCAATAGCCCAAGCAAAGGAATTAGATATACACAAAACTTCTCTGTCCCAAGTTCCACCATGGGCTACCCTTATCATTTCGTATCCCTGACTCCAGAGCAAGACACTCATCGTCGCCAACTACTCAACAGCTATGGGCAATTCGCGCAGCTCTCAGTCCTGCTCGTACCTCTTCTGTACCAATTAGGTCTAGGATTTCGTCTTCTGATCTCGCGGCTGTGGAGGGGCAGTAGGTATGGGTTGGTGAAGGGGCATCAGAGTCCCGTGCTGGCGGGGTCTAAGCGGGGAAATGGCGGGGGTTTGGGGGGATGGGCTCGTCTAAGATGGGCGCTGGATGAGGAGCTTGTTGAGGGGTGGGGTACGAGAGGGCAGTGGTTGGCTGCAGGCGTGTGGGCAAGTTGGCTTGTGCTGCTTGCTGTTAAGGATACGGGTGATGGTGAGTTTGCTTTTGTATGTTTATGCTTGAAGAGGATTGAGATATCCAGCATGATATCTTGAAAAGGTACCATCCATATCGACGTCAACTTTTCCCTCTTGTTTTTCTCAAAAAAGAGGTGCCTATATGCACCCCTTTCTGCATTTCACAGCAGTATGCTGCCTATTTCAATATTGATTATGACCAACGACTTGAAATGGCTCTAATCCGCAACAACTAGACTATCTCCATGTTACCAGACGGTTTGCAATAGTGGCTGCATCACAACTACCTCTCCATTATGCATTGGCGCTCAAATCTTGGTCTCCAATCCAATACCTCACCCGTCTCTCCCATGAAGAGCTAAACCCCTACCACCGCTTCCTCGGTCGAATTATCGCCATTCTCATGTCCGTCCATGCCACGCTCTACCTGAATTTCTATGTCCAAAACTCGCTTCTCCTCAAACGCATTCAGGACATCGACGTAATACTTGGCCTGACAGCCATCAGTACCGCCCTTTTGATCAACACCACCGCACTCTCCATCGTTCGCACCTGGTCCTACCGCCTCTTCTTTTACCTCCACGTCATTCTCTCCCTCGCCATCCTCCCAGTGCTCTACTTCCATGTCAGCTATCTTCGCGTTTACATCCTGGAAGCTGGGGCCATATACATCCTCCTTATCGTCCAACGTAATATCGACCAATCTCCCGCCAACGCAACAATAAACCTCCTGCCCTCTACAACCCTCATCTCCATTACCATCCCCTTACCTAAATCCCTCGCTTCACGAAACTTCACCTCAGGCCAGCACATCTACCTTGGCTTTCCCTCGCTCCCCCAGAAACTCCGGATCAACCCTTTCTCAATCGCCAACCCTCACCCAAATACAGATAAGAAACTCCACCTCGTAGTCCGCGCTCTGAATGGCACAACTGCCATGCTTGCCGACCTAGCAAAAAACCCACAGCCAATTTCCCTCCTCATCGAAGGACCCTACGGTTCAGCGAGATATTTCGCTGACTTAGTCTCAAATTACGACCGCGTTCTCTTGGTTGCTGGTGGTGTAGGCGCTACGTTCACGCTTCCGATCTACCGGGATCTGCTGAGCAAAGGCAAAGGGTCAATAGTGAAGTTCGTATGGAGTGTGAAGAAGGAGGCAGATGCGCAATGGGGTGTTGAGGCGTTGAAGGAGCAGTGTGAGGGGACATTGCCGGAGGGGTTTGAGCTTTATGTCAGTCGGAAGGCTACGGGCATTGATGGTACGCGTAGAAAGGGGGATGACTCAACTGAGTTGCAGGAACGGGAAGGGCTGTTGGGCGAAGAGGCCTCACTGGAGGGGATTATACGGAAGGGCAGGCCTGATATTTCGGCTCTTGTGGATGAGTCATTCGCTTCGTCTCGGGGTGGTGAGGAGAGAGTGGCAGTCTTGGTTTGCGGACCTAGTGGTTTGGGAGCGAGTGTGAGGAAAGAGGTTGGGAGGTGGGTGGCAAAGGGGAGGGATGTCTTCTGGCATGCAGAGGAGTTTGGGTGGTAGAAACATCGCACTCTCGCCTATCTTAATGATATACATGATTCTAGATTCTGTCATTACACTGTCTATACTTTGTCATATGTCCTTGGAACAGGGATCGAAAGGCAGAGCAATGTATGGGTACAAATGCAAGGTACGGGTACATGGTACGGCAGTGGACAACTCGCGGATTATATGGATTTTTGAGCCTAATCAGGGATTGTTGCCGATTCAGCGCGCTGTATATCCAGACCGAGCACCTAGATCCAAGAGACAGCTTCCCACCGTGAAATGGCCCAGATATGTGTCGAGTCGACAGTAACATGCACCAAGAGTGACGGTACTAACCGTATCGTGTCCGCTCAGCGCCGCTTTCACTTTCCAACCCTGTCTCTAAGAACCATCAGTATAATATTTGCGTGCCAATATTATCTGGAATTGGATCTTAAGAACAAACGGTCTCTACCACGCGGACGGGGTCGGTACGCTGGATGGTATGGGTCGTGCAAGTTTTTTGACGGACTACAGAGTCATGCCACACATTCATCTCCACGATCGCGAGATTATTAGCCCTCAACAATAACAGTTTCATGTCTATATTCATAGCTCTTTCTGCATATAATAAAGCATTCCTTCACGCCACGTTCCTAATTATATACTTTAGCGTGTACGTTAAACCGTCTTTCCTTCTCTTACCTTTCGTAAAAAAGGAACATGAAGGTACCAGAACTAGAAGTTTTTTACTTGAAGAACCCCTTTCCTACTAAGACCTAGCCATGCAACTCAGGAAAACGGCTTTGCCTTAGGTCGCCAGCCCCCATCTCTGTCCGAGCTTGTTCCCCAGGCAATTCAGCCCTCCATTCCCTAGCCTCCATTTCCTTACGGGCATCTTCGCCTACCAGCTCAGGTTTCTCCCACTGCCTTGGATCTGGTGGTGCCATCCCGATTGCTCCCAAGGCTCCAGAATGCCTTGTATCATCCCGGCGGTGCCTCCGCGCCCTACGCAGCAGCAGAAGGAACATTCCGGCAATGGCTAGGGTACCAAATACTACGCCAATGCCAATGCCAGCCTTTATGCCCGTGCCGAGGGGTGAAGGAGGATTGCGAGCCGGTGGCGGTGTATCGGCGGAGGTGGTTGTTGGTGTTGACGTGCTTAGGGAAACGGGAAGAGAGGATGAAGGGGATGTTGTTAGCAAGATGTTCGATAAGCTGCTCGTTATAGGCGCGATTTGGTAGCCATTTTCCGCGTAAAATGAGCTTAAGCCCGCGGCAGTTGTCGGCATAGGGGCATCATAATGATAGCTTGTGAGGCCATGTCCTTGGTTGTCAAAACAGCATGTCTGATTATTAGGCCAGGGACAGAAAGTCCCATCGGCGCAAGCGGTTGTATTAAGGGTATAGTCGAAGAAGTTGTGCCCAATATCTGGACGGTTGTTAACGTTTGTGAACCTATCAGGACTGCTAACATCAAGATCAGCGGACTTAGCGATAAGGGGCAGGCCGGATTCTGCCATGTCTGATCGGTGCAAGACCCTACGACGCCATGGTCCGTAGGGCTTGTACAGTAGAAATTGGTTGTGCATGTGTAATTTTGTCCACAGCAGGCACTCACGTTCGCGGTTGGGTCGCAAGGAAAATCGGGGAACGCAGTGCCAGAAGGGTTGTAGCATTGCTTAAGTTGACAAAAGCAGCCTTGCGCGATGAAGAGACATAGTAATGGGACCAGAAATAGGGACAGAGTCATCACAGGATCTCATGGAGCACAACAATTCAATTTCTGATAACAGATGGTAAAAAGATTTTCGCCCAAGTACTCGGCGGAGGGAGCTTTTTCTTCTTGTGCATAGCTGAAAACGCTGTAAACGCCGTAACGCTGTTATTACCGCCCTGGCTACGGACAGTTCTCATGTTTCCCTAGGTGCAGCTCCTATGTCTCGGCGAGCTTATCGCAGACCTTTCAGCTTGCCCTTAGCCTTACCATCGATCGTATACCAACAGCCAAGATCTCTAAGCGATTGGCTGTTGTTCTCCGCCATTAAGCGCCTGTTTGATCCTTCTGCTTCCTTTTATGCAGCTTGTATCTGGACAACAGCTTTGCGACAGTGATATAGCAACGGCCATATAATAGCTAGGCAGCAGCTATGCAACAGCGATATAACAGTGATATGGCAACAGCAATGTGATAGCTGTGCAGCTACTCTCTATACTGCCGATATCGATATGGGCTCGAGTGCCAAGCCAGGTAAATTGGCGCCAAATAAATGTCTAACCGCGACGGGCTAGTCACGCGCCCTTCAAAGTGCCAAGCAAATCGATAATCATTCATAGACGAGAACATGTTCCAGTGAATCTCGAACTACATACAGATCATGCCTCCCAAAAAGAAAGACGCCAAGCCTGCTAAAGCTGGCGACAAGGCTAAAGGGAAAAGCAGCGCAAGTAAAGTCGATACTGAAGGTGGGAGCTCAAGCAAGCTCAAAGCTGCTACTGCTATCAACACGAGGCATATTCTGGTGGATATTCCTATTTATGCCAGTCTAATTAATTAGCTCTCCTTACTGATTGAATGAGAGTAGTGCGAGAAGCATTCAAAGAAAGAAGAAGCATTAGCAAAATTACGAGATGGTGCCAAATTCGACGATGTAGCACGAGAATTCTCCGAAGACAAAGCTCGTCAGGGTGGCAGTCTGGGCTGGAAAGTCAGAGGTTCACTAGATGCGGCATATGAGAAGGCAGCGTATGAGCTGGAGCCTAGCACGACTGGCAATCCGAAATATGTAGAAGTCAAATCTGGGCATGGGTATCATATCATTATGGTTGAGGGAAGGAGGTGATCTAAGAACAATGCGCAACTAAGACGATAATGCTTTCTCTGCCCGCTCCAAACACTCGTCAAGTATTTGCCAAAATCTAAACCTGTCCAGAGCTCTCGGTATGCGAACACCACCTTCCTCAGCTTTGGTCAACATGGTTCTTCCCACCTGTCCCTGTTCGGCTTCGAGATCGCTGTGAAGACCGTCAGTCACGACGTTGACATGCCATCTCTCCCCACCATTGTCATTGAATTGGATCACCTCGCTCAGACCGTCCAGTAATATAGCGACAGCGAGAGGATCGTGCAAAGGTGGTCCTTTGGTCAATCCGAAGACATCTCGGTATGTGTGTGCGAAGAAAACAAGGAGTTGGTAATACAATAGGCGAACGTTGGAGAGTTGGCCGGTGACAAGTGCGCGTTGGTCTCCGACGAGCAACTGCTGGACCTCAACACTTGCTAAAACMTGATGCGTTAGATCTAAAGTGATGAGAGTAGTCTTAGCAGCGAGCGTTGAATTGGAAAAAATGGATTTTGCTGCCTCTGGGTCGCACTGAAATTGGTCAGCTTTATTCGATGTTGAGACCAAGCTTGTACCAGGCGCTGTGTACTGACATATATATTAAATTCCGCGTAACTTGTATGATTGCCAAAACGCAGCCCTTCGCCTCTTACGTGGCCCATGGGAGCATGAGTGAAGCCGCTACCGATCGCACCGCCCATTATGCTTAAGCCTTGAATATGGGTGACCAGTTCCGGATATGTAGCGAAAAGCAAAGCAACATTGGTTAATGCTCCAGTTGCCACGAGCCATGCTGACCCCGGGTACCGCATGAGTGCATCATACATTGCCTGAATGGCTTTCGGTTCTGTCACAGGGGCGGCGGAAGGCGAGGGAAGACATGTAGTACCGTCGAGGCCGCTAGAACCTGAGCTCTTTAGCCCTGGTGCAATACAGAATTGAGAGGCTGAGTACCATGTATGTTAGGAGCATAAACCGTACTCCTGCAGAAGGGTTTTGCAGCACCTGGGTATACGGGCACATCTTCCCTCCCTATCGCTTTCAATACACTCAAAGTATTAATTGTAGTATTCTCGAGGGAAGCATTGCCGTGAACAGTGCTGATTCCCAGAAGTTTCAGGTCTGGATGGCGGGCAGCTATAAGGATGGCGAAAGCGTCCTAGCGTTGGGTTCAGTAAGAGTCTGGTGTTATACAAAGTACAATCATACATCATGCCCTAGCCTCGTCAGAAAGCGAACCCTACGGGCATGGAGAAAGCAATGATATTGCTTTACCGTCCCGTACCTGTATCGCAGTCTAGCCACATCGGCCTCTGTATTGGAATAAGAGACATTGTTGCTGTGATATTACTAAATAGCTGTCTAGCAAGATACTTGGGAATGTGCTATAGCAGTAATAGAGAGAGCAACATGGTCATGGATTTTCGCTGTTTACCAGAACCAAGTCTAGCCGCCGTTAAGCGCGCCTTCCTCAGTCATTACCTCACAGGGTCAATGCCCAGCTCTAGAGCGAAAGTCTCCTAAAGCTTGCCCCCAAGGAACCAACCCGGCTCTGGTGCTTAAGCCCACCGCCTACTAAAGTAGGCGACCAACTTTAAGGTATCTTTAGGGGGCTGGCTATACGTTTTTTAGTCATGGAAACTTCGCTCTTCGTCGCAACATCCTCGCAATGGGATCCTCGTTTGGACAATAATATGGTCTGTACCAGCTATCGGCAGGTGCAAGGCAAGAGTCGAGAAGATGCTCACTTTCCTCATCCGCACGCCGGAAGTGCCGGTCGAGACTGCTGAAGACGTCTACAGCAATGCGGTGGGATTACTCTTTCCAGACAATCTACGCACATTCCATGGCGATCCAGGCTCCCATGTCACCTACCTTTCGAAGAGGTTCGGCGACATAGAGCTCCGCCTGGCCGACCCGCTTAACGAGGAGGACCGGACTCTATTTGCTCATTATATTTGGAACTCTGGAATCCAGATGGCCGAATTCATTAGCCAGGCTAATGACCCTAGCAAAACTGAAAGAGACCTCAAGTGGAATGTGGAAGGGGAGACGATTCTGGAACTAGGAGCTGGTGCGTAAAGAGAAGAAGTTGGTACAAAAATAGGGACTTATATTATGAGGTAGGTACCGGAATAGTAGGGATCACAAGCGTGTTGGCTGGCGGTGAAGAGGTCATCCTGTCCGACTACCCTTCCCAGAAGATTCTTTCTACTCTTAAGATCAATGTTGACAAGAACGTGCCGGAAAATCTAAGATATCCAAAGAAGGTCGGGGTTCAAGGCCACGAATGGGGTGTCTTGACCGACGAATTCTCAAGGTCTCATGCGCGTCACTTTACAAGAGTTCTCTGCGCGGACTGTTTGTGGATAGATGGGAACCACTACGGCCTTGCCCAGTCCATAACGCATTTTCTCTCCGATAAAGAAGAAGCTCGAGCGTGGGTAATAGCTGGATTCCACACCGGCAGAGCAAAACTGGTGACTTTCTTCGACACCACTAGTCAGGCGGGCTTGGAGATTGAAACCATATGGGAACGAGACGCTGATGGCAATGAGAGAGATTGGGACAGAGAACGACAAGATAAAGAACGGAATAGGTGGTTGGTCATTGCTATCCTCAAGCACGGCCGGAAKTCGGGAAAGATGTCGGATGCTGAAAAGCAGCAACAGTACTATGCTTCTATCCTGATGCAAAAGTCTAATCGACATACCTAAGTGAGTATATATAAATATATATGTATAGAAAGAGAGAGGTAGCAGGAGGTAGCAGTATTAAATATTAGGTGGATGACGGTTGCCATAGATGGGTATTAAGCAGATATAGATCACTTGGGGGGATTTAGGTTGTTATATATACATAAATATGGTGGCTGGTAGCACTATAGCTTCCAAGGGGGCTGGAGTATTTCGAGACAATCGCCTCTTCTATGTCTTGATCAGATATCAAGGGATCTGTTAGTATTTACAGTTGGGTATTGAGTAAACAAATGCTCTTACACCCGACGTATACTACAAGGGCCCAGCACACTCTTCCTCCAATTCCAACATGTAAATGCCTTTCGTCATGCACTCTTTCACGATTTTCGGTAGAAAACCTCTTATCCATGTTTATACTAATGTGAGACCGCGCCTTCTCCCTCTCAAGTCCCCGGAATTTCAGACTTTCTATCGATACCATCAGTTTTGAGCCTGGATTGCACCGTACTAGATTATTTGCTAAAGAACATTCCTCGACATTGGCTCGTTAAAAGGGCATCGAAGCCTATGCAGCTCTTAACAAACCTGTAGTTAAATCAAGCAGTGCTATCGATGGCAAGCAGCCTGGAGGCGCGAAGAAGGCTTCCGAGTTGATGAGAGATGCTGCCAGAGGCTAGAGCTGGCTTATAGTGGGACTATGCCGTTCAGAAGTAACGAACCGGAGGGTTTGGGTGGCAATCCGGCCTCCGATGACGATGAGAAGTATGAAGTATTAGCTACTTCATGTCATGGGTTCAGCTCTTCTTCTTGAAACAGACACTACATACGCTCTGCCCTGTCTGTCCCCCAAACTTGAAAGTAGGGTACTCCACCCTCCCATAGACTTCCAAGCTACCGCCAGTAAACCACTCCCCCAACTCGTCCTCCGTCCAATTACAACTCGTTACCAAGACATAACCCCCTTTCTTCACTAACATTTCCACCCGCTCCCTGTACCCCTCACATATCCTCCTTCCCTGCTCATCGACCTCCCCACTCAAGCTCACAGCGTCGAACGTCCCCTTATCAAGCACCACATCAAAACTCTCAACCCACTCCTGTCTAGGCGGTATGCGCATGATATCCCATGTGGTGAATTCCAGACTGCTCCCTCCATCGAAGCCAGGCCCGAGTGGATACCCTTTTTGTATAGCGAGCTGGCGGCATAGATCAATACTCGCCTCCGAGTAATCCACGCCTACGAGTCGGCCCGTGAACTCCCCCTGTTCTCTAAGCAGGAAAAGCATTTCGCCATTTCCGGTGCCTAGGTCTAGAAAGGAGGTTTTTTCTCGAGACAGGGAGAGCCCGGAGGAGGTGAGGTACTTGAGGGTCTTTTGGGAAGCATTGACGTCGGCGAACCAGGTTTGGCCGGTGTGGGAGGGAGTGGAGACGTGGGTTGTCAGGTCGGTAGCATAGGTCGCATCCCAGCTGGCGGATGACGGTCAGCCTGGCAGTTTGGCTCGAATGACCGCGAGGAGTTAATTACTATTCTTTGGTACCAAGCTCACTTGGCTCTAGGTGAGTGGGCGGTTGGGTCGCCATTGTATAAATAGAACTCAAGCAATGGTGGCTTTTGATAAGTTTCACGGCTGCCACCCGGCAACCGTACAACGGTCATCTTCGGCTCGACTTCTGTAATGGTCCTCAAGCCAGCCCATCATTCTGTCTCCCGTTTGTTTCGAGCGCCGTGGAGATACTATGATCAATTCATTCACCATATCAATTTCCATGTCGACGTCGTATTAGAGTTGCTCAGCAAGGTATTGGTCAAAGTTGGTGTTGTGCCGCTGTCCAATTTGTACCATGTCCCGTCCCTACAGTCCTTTTATTTACCACCTTCCGTTTATGGCCTAATGCAGCAACGATACTGCATTTCGGTTGCTTGGGTCCATATAGCTTCCTGCGGGTAGTGGTTGGATTGACATTCCGTGCTGACTCTAATTACAGCCCTGCAACTCTTAGTGGCTTTCCAATACCGACTTTCGAGCTCTCGATGGTCGAGACTAAGGCACTGTCTAACGGTCCGCTGCAACCTTGCGGCACAGACTGCACAAACACGACGATCACCTGTCCATCTTCTTATGTTCACGAGGCCAGAAGTCGAGAAAAGCTGCCATAACAAACGTTGAGTCACGCAGGCAGCTTCCTCGGTTGGAGCTTAGGCTACAATAGTCAATGATCTGCTCCTAGTGCTGCTCCTACCCTCAGGGTTGGGATCCCCACAAAACCCTTCCTCGATCAGCCATGAGAGTACTGTAATTTAATTTTCGCTAAGACCAAGCACAGCCCAAACAGCAACCGAGCAGGAGCCAAGATGGCCGGTCCTATTGTGCTGCTCAAGAGACATCTCTCACTGCTTCAGTCCATTCAATAATTCCAAGTGTCTAGACTGCCGGGGGTGTTTACAGGTCAAGCAGAATCAACGTGATTGGACCTTCTTTGCATAGGGTTGCATATGGGAATTACCGGTCCCGTATTCTAACGGCATGGGATCTTGTTAAATCAAGCCCTGTGTATTCCAATCTGCAAGCCAAGGCCTTAAATATCTAGCTAGCTACAGCTCAGCTCGAACAGCGAGGCAGAAACGGGGCGTGAGAAGCCCTAAATGATTGGAATTGTTGATCATAATCGCGGATAACGCGCATGGATATTTCGTTTCTCTGGCTGCCTGCTTAGTCTCTCAGTTTAAAGCTCTGGTCGTGGTCTCTTGTTTAGAAAGTCATCTTTTTGGTTTCACACGCAGTATTGCGTTCGCATGTCCACAATGTTCCCATTAACGCAATTGATCTTTTCTGTACTCTTCAGCTTCCTTCACTTGTGTACTGCAACTGAAATACTACCACCCGCTCCACATGTCGCTCTCGAGCCACCAGGCTTTGTCGAAATGCCCGATGTCATGATCGCACGACAGAGTGGTCTGGATCTCCCCGACGCCCTCTTTCCCCGAATGAAATATCTAGCAAGTCTTCCACAGGAGCATATTTCTACTAGTCAGTCTTCAGCAATAAGCAAGCGCACACTTTTCGGCATTCGCCAGAGCTGTGACCCTGGCTACGGTCTATGCGCCGGTTAGTTGCCGCAAGATTTGTCTCCTCATAATACGTACTGACCCTCTCAATCCAAGCCTCTCAAATATGCTGTCCCGACGGCTGGGATTGTTGTGATACAACGTGCATGCCGGGAGGAAGCCTTTGCTGTAGTGACAACACGTATTGTCCCAAGGGTTTTTTCTGTTGTGGAGGCCTGCATTGTGCGGTGGACGGGGGTGAGTGCTGCGCAGATGGGTCCTCCTGTGAGCCAGGTGAGTGAGACTTATCTTAGCTGACCATATCAGCCATCAAGCTAAGTCATGGTGAGGTCTCTTCTGCGTGACCTTAAACGGGGTCCAAGGCTGCTGCGCTGATCTCGACTGTAATGCATTCGACTCTGGAGCACAATCAGCTCCAGCATCAGCGTCAGCGCCAGCGGCACCCTCAATCTCGATCACGCCTTTCTCATTCACGCCAATCTCAATTACGCCAATCTCATTCACGCCGTTCTCGTTTACCCCAATATCTATCACTCCCATTACAATCCCGTCTATCCCCACAATCACTTTTCCATCGATAACCGTTCCCTCAATCACGGTTCCCCCCGCATTGGCAACAGAGTATTTTTGGTATACTACGACCTTCACATGGTTCTACTACAGCTACTACATAACCTACATAGCGCCCGTCAGTCAGCCTACCTCAACATTCACTTCAACCCTTCAGGCTGTGTCCGTATATGCCAGTAACACGGCGGATGCCACCAGCCAATTTGCGAGCCTAAGCAGCGCCGTTACTTTCCCTACCGCAGTCACGGCGCCGGGTTTTACGAACAGTATTCCCAGTCCTACAAATCGCGTTGGAGCTGGGCCTACCGCTGCGGCTGGAGGCGAGGCGAGTGGTAGTGTAAAACGTGCGAAAATAGGGGAGGGTGTCCTAGGAGCTACTGTGGTGATGGGTTGCTTGGGTATGTGCACGTGCTTGCTGATGTTGTGGTTATAGGAGTGTATTTGGCTGGGCTGAGGTAACATGCTATATCGTATTGAATTTAAGTTCGTATCGAGCCCGGCTTCATTCATCTGCCATAATCAAGGGCTCAATGTCTACGCAATTTGCTTTGAATATACTTGAATTTCCTTCCCACCTCGTTATCATCGCACAAGAAATATTGTGCAACGAGTTGAAGGTTGATGCAACATAATTTCTATTATGGTCGACATGGCCCAAAAATCGGAAATTTCAGCACAACGCTCATCATGCATAGATCGGCATAAACGCGCGCCCGGAATTCCAAAGATCGAATAAAGCCCGGACAAATCCCCGAGTTTGACTTGGATGAACTCCTGGATATCCGGAGACCCGCCGAGACTGGAGCGGCAAACCAGCCGCCCCTGCGGCAAGCGCCTCTCCTCACATACTCGCCCGTGCTGGCAGTGAGAGATGAAGCTGGTCATATTAGCTTTAATCTCCGACGTTTCGCTTTCTTTTTTCTTCTCGTTTCATTGGCGAATGGTGCAAAAATGAAACCGACAAATTGGGCCTTGAACAATCTTGACAATAGCTCCCGTTTTGCCATGTGCTCACGACAGGAACGCAAGACGATCCTATGCGATCCGTACTATCTAATAATAATCCATCCTCGAATGAAACTCTGTGTCAATGTGCGAAGATTTTTGAATAAAGGCTGCCATGTGGTCCACCGTTCTCGATGGATGCAGGCTTGTTGCATATAGTAACAGAGAATTGGAATAACGGGGTAGGTGTACTCTATGTGGACCATGCTAGAAATGACGTTTGGTCTCATCCTTTTATCATACAATACCCTTTTCGTGAATGCCCATCTCCTTCCTCGGGCAGACCCGCCCTTTCAGTCTGTTCCTGAGACTGCTACAACCCCAGACAACCACTTCAACATACCTGGAGTCCCGCAGTTGAAAGGACAGCCGACTGATACATCAGATCCTGTACCAGCTGTCTATGGCGTCCGCTCAGTTAGACCAGTCCTCCCAAATCGCCGGACAGACATCTAACAAGACCCGGAACAGATAGATATACCATTTGCACTGCTCAACTACGGCAATCTGAAGCTCTTCACACCGGGCCAGCTGAACAGCCCGGGTTCGTACACTGATGTATGGGCACCAGGTGTGGATGACTATGCCAATCAGAGTGCTTGTGGGATACCGGACAATGCGTTCTGGCCAAGCAAAGTTCTCAATATCCCATGGCATTTGCGACTTCATCCTGATCTGATTCAAAGGTTGCCATCCACCCGTACTGGCTCAAATATGCGCCTGCAAATCTTGGTCTCAGTCGTAAGCACTAACTCCATCGTCACTGAGACCGGAGAGTATTGTAGTGACGACTTCTTAGGATACTGCATGCAGGATGTTTGCATCTCAGTCTGGTGACCTTGTCATCAATCGGCCCGTCTACTAATTTGTGGGCTAAACAAAGGTCTAGGAACCAGGACAACGACGATTATGGAGCGGGCGACGATGTCATGTTGAAGGTGACCGACATTTGTAGCACCAATCCCGCAGACCCAACATATTGCGCAACACCCGCAGATATTAAAATCGATAGGATCAAGGCCGATCTTCTCTTCATGGACGAAAGAGAGAATCTGACAGCAGCAGACAATTCATCACTAGAGAACGGGGCCGAATACCCGGAGAAGGTGTATTGGTTCTTCACAAAGTGCTGGGACGACGTAAGCATTTCTTGCCACTAAGAATGCACATAGAACCGTACTCTATCCATGCGAGGAAAGATGCTTACGGACGACGGCAGGGTCTGGCCCAACCCGCCTACAATACCACGACAAATTGGTTCACCAACCCACCTTTGCCTGACAATCAGAAATGGAGCGAAGATACTCTCACAGAGCAGTATCTGAATAATGTGGCTGGCTATGCTGCTGCCAATCTGCCGCCTTATGCGGATGGTGCTTATGCAAAGGGGGCGAAGAGGCAGGCGGCGATCTTTGATTACAACAAGTATTGGCAAGTTGGAGATCCGGATCCGAAGGTATGTGTTCCCAGACTATGTTCCCAGTATTGTCAGCGATTTGCTTGGTACTCTCAGAATCGTGCTGACTTGAGTTCCGTTAGTGGTGTCCTGTTGCGTAAGTGTGCCTTTTTACCTAACAGATGAATTTGCAGATAATCGACTGATTTGATGCATGTTTTAGAGGCGGGAGAGGTGATGGACAGCCTATCAATAATTGTGTTTTCACATAAGACTCTCCATTGAAGTGTGTGTTGTAAATGTAGGGAAGGAGAGCGCGCATGGGCATCTTCCCATCACGTCAAAAAGTTGGTCCGAAGAAAAACGAGCGGGTTGGATCTTCGCTCAAGGGTTAAGAATCATCATATAGAAAGTCATAGGTAGCTATTCCAGGGCAACTACTCGTCGTACGCCCGTGGCTCGCCAACTTGATGTTTCACCATGACTCGGGATGCAGGCAGGATAGGCTCCAAAAGCTTGCTCCATCTTGACGCACTTGTTCATGTTGCCCAATTGTCGTGATGCTTCTTCGTCAGATATATTCGATCATTTGATGATTGCTTACGTCGCCAATTGAGAAGCGAAACCGACACAGTCACGAATGATTGGGTAGGGATCTGCGGGCGTGGGCCTGTTGGTGGAGTGGTCCCCGGAAAAAGATTGGTCCGACGCCAAATAGGCGGCAGCCGCGCTAGAAGTGTTCCCAAGGCAACACCCTCAATACTGCTTTAGGCGCAGCCCAATCGAGTGAACATGGAAAAGACAATTTGCATCACTGAGACCTTGGTGCCTAGTTCCACGTGATATCGTGTCACTTTCGTGGGTTGATGCCTGGAATAGATGCGTAATCCCCTCGCGTTGCCTGAAGCCCCGCCAGTGGACGGGAATCTAAGGTGCATTAGCGGGGTGGGAGCTGAAGGAGTCTCGAGAGGTAAGACGTGCATAAAACCGAGTAATTGCCTCACCGCCAAAAGTCTTCCCATCCTTTCTTTCCCCCGAAGTATAGGTATCTTCGCACATCTTTCAATCAAAGCATTTTCTTGATTTACTGTTCTTTCATACTCCAAATGCCTCCAAAGCGCAAAGCATCGGCGAAGCAAGCCCCTAAAGCCGACACAAAACAACCAAAACAAGATGGCCAGAAAGCTGTCTCCCATGATATCAATGTCCCACTTGACGAAGGCTTCAATGGCGCTGGCAGGGTCTATATAGACGACGATAGCATTATCTACGATGCCTCCCTGAATCAAACAAACATTGGCGGAAACAATAATAAGGTAACTTCCACTAAAAGATTAATTATTTCTTATTTCTAAGTCATGACTAGTTCTACAGACTACAGCTTCTGTATGGCAATAAGAAGAATCAATATTTCGTGCACACACGCTGGGGCCGCGTGGGCGAATTCGGTCAAGTCAAAACAATGGGCCCAATGGACCTGGAGGCTGCGCTCAAAGAGTATGAAAAGAAGTTCAAAGACAAGTCGGGTCACAAATGGGAAGACAGATCCGAGCCTGCCAAAAAGGGAAAGTATACCTTCATCGAGAGAAGTTACGCGGATGACGAAGACGAAGCCGAGGAGCAGGTCAAGAAAGAAGAAGGCGCAGACGACGAAGAAGCCGAGAGCAAACTTCCGCGACAGACACAGCGACTCATGGAACTAATCTTCAACCAAAACCATTTCAATGCAGTCCTGGAATCTATCGGATATAACGCAAACAAGCTACCACTGGGAAAGCTATCCAAGGCTACCTTGAAGCAAGGTTTCGAACACTTGAAAGAGTTGGCCAGTCTAATCAAACATCCTACGCTGGCACAGAACAAGTATGGCCTATCTCAGGCAGAGGTGAGTTCATTTGACTTTCCTTGCCGATCATCAAAGAACATGTATTGTACCTCAAGTCAACAACCAGCTTGGGAGTGGGGAGGCTTGAGGTTGTCTTGGCTTGCATCTCTACCTGACAATCGCTCTGCAAAGTAAAGAGGATAACCCCCACACGGTCGCATAACAATAAAAATTGGAGAAAGAAAGCGGAAGCCAGCAATGTGCTGCAATAGAAAGAACTCAAAAGAAATCGAAACAATAAGTACGGCTACAGAACTTGACCAGCACGTGAACAGAGAACTCCTCGCCATTAAGCCTCTACTTTTCTCACATTCATAAGCGTTGTCATCTCAATGTTCCTACTTCCTCTGTTCGTTCGCGAAAGCTGACCGTGATTCTCTATGGACAGGCGATCGAAGACTTCTCCAATAAGTACTATTCTACAATCCCTCACGAATTCGGTCGTAACCGCCCACCTCTAATCAACAACAATGATATACTCCGCCAAGAGACTTCGATGCTGGACACGCTTACTGATATGGAAGTGGCCAACACCATCATGAAGACAACCGTCGACAAGAAGAAGGATGCCGACAGTATCAATATGCTGGACAAGCGTTTCAACGAGCTCAACATGAACGAGATGACTCCTCTGGACCACAAGTCTTCGGAGTACAAAGCTCTCTCCGAGTACTTGATCAAGTCCTCTGGCACAGCTCACGGCATCAAATACCGCTTAGAGGATATCTTCCGTATTGAGCGAGTTGGAGAAGCAGATCGCTTCGCAAAATCCAAATATGCTAAGATCCACAAGTCAGACAAGCGCTTGCTATGGCATGGATCCCGGACGACAAACTTTGGCGGTATTCTTTCGCAAGGCTTACGCATTGCACCACCGGAGGCGCCTGTTAGCGGATATGCTTTTGGAAAGGTACATAAAGCACATGACGTCCTTCATGAGAAGCTCACAGCGCTAACAAATTTGCCAAAGGGTATCTACCTAGCCGACATGTCCAGCAAATCAGCCCAATACTGCCGCTCCGGCATGAGCGGTGGAACCGGCTTGCTACTTCTCTGCGAAGCCGAGTTAGGCAGTCCAATGTACGAAATCCCGGACGGAGATTTTATGGCCGAAGAGCATGCAAAGAAGCACAATTGCATCTCGACCCTGGGTGTAGGTCGAACAGCACCACAAGGATGGATGGACGGAGAAGTCATTCATGAGAGTCTCAAAGGTGTCACTTTAGTAAGTCATGACGCCATCATTAATGAATCAGTAGTAGCAGACTGACACTGGGCGTACCTACAGCCCGATCCGGCAAAGGGTCTCGGTGACAACAAAGCCCACGGCCAGCGTGGGTACTTGATGCACAATGAGTATATTTGCTACGATGTAGCGCAGCTAAGGTTGAGATATCTCTTTCAGGTGGGAATGTGATCGCGCGTTGGCTCAGACAGGGTAAATGGCATTCTGCTGGAGGAACTGCATAACGATCGCAAAGGCAAGTGGGTAGAATGAGTGTAGAAGACGTGCTGAGGGATATTTGCTTGTCTACTATCTGGATCATATCTGGATCATATTTCTCTTCTCTCTGCTTCTTGATGTGTGGCGATAGATGAGATCAGAATTTCTAGAAGCTTTTGCATGCCACTTGTATGGAAATCATTCAACATAGTCTCAAAGCTTCACGCTTTACCTTTACATCCACCAACTCAGTTGTCATAAACCAGAATTACTGATATTCCTCTACAGTCTTCGTCTTGGCTCCTGTGTCTCAGCGGCTGTGTGCATATCCACAACAATTTCGGCCAAACCCCAGCATATCGGCCACCATTTCTCAACAACGAAGCGCACTAAATTGCCGCTCACTACCTGGGTTCACAGTAGTATATGTAATACCGCCTKTCCGGCTCTTCAGTGACGTGATCAGACCCTTCTTTTCCGTTCAATGTGGTACCGAGATTACCGCCTCAAAGCCAAAGTACAGCAGGATGGTATGATCATAGCTCGCCCTTTCTTAATGTTATCGATAGTTGTTGATGGCACTAGAGACTTACGCTTCTAGCGCTGTCAGGTAGTACGATAGCAAAATGCTGTTGAGGTTAGTAGGAGCACCCGAAATGATAGCGCTGGAAATACAGAGATCTCAACACTGTTGGGTAATATGACAACAGAAGTCCTGTTGGGAATAGCAGGATGATCCGAAATGGTAGCGCATCAGTGAGCTGAATTGCTGGATTGATTTTCGTCTTTCAGGTCGTCTTCCCGGCGGGCAGTTGTTGAAGTAATTTGAGCACTTACCTTTTGATCTATCGCTCTACATCATCCAGTAGTGACGGTCTGCTTGGGAAAGACAGACATGAGCAGGTGGCATGATATGATATCAGAGAAGTCTATTGATTCAGATATTATTAGATTGGAAGTGGATACCGATAATGTTTGCATAGGCTGATACAGCCTGCCTTCCAATTTGGCCCAATAATCTCAATGTAGATACCGAAAATAATTGCGGAGGCTGATACAGCCTGCCTTCCAATCTAGCCCAACGATCTCACAAAATACCCAGATGAATCATACTCACGCAAGCAGAAAGCCCAGCAGGAATGCAAGCAGAAACCTAAGCTCATCGAATCTCAAATTCTTCCTCTGAGATCGAGTCATCACCACTCTTCGCCAGCTCCACCGCTTCGCCCTCCATTATGCCGTGGATGTAACACTCGCCGACAATTGCGAAGTATCTCTCATGGGTTTCGGGTTCCTGCAATGGTCGTAGCAAGATCGGTACGCTGCAGCCGAAGAGAATGCAGACGAGGTCACGCTTTTTAGCCAGGTGGGGCGCTAGACCGAGCCTTCCGTCCACTGTCTTGATCAATTGTCTGTTGAGCACAACTTCTTGTACCCTCTGCGCAAATTCGGCCACGTGCGCGTCAGTGGATCTGAGCTTGGCTGTAGTATCCGGATCCGGATCGCATTTGTAGTTCTTCGCAATGCGATCTCTGTCTTTTGCTTGTTCTTGACAAGCAATAGGATACCAGAATGGAGTGTCGCTTCCATTTGGTCCTCTGTTGGCAACCAGGGTACGCCAGTAAGCGTCAGGGGGCTCCTTAGCCGAGTCCGTCCAGCCTACAGCTGCTCTCCACTGATCTAGGACACCATCATCGGGAATACTCCGCTCCTTGCCACCGAACGCGGCGGGCTGTTTCTCAGCGATTGCATCAACGACGAGACCTTCTACAAACAGACTGCCGGGTTTATCCCAATCGAGTCTGCAGGCGTCGGTGACCCCAACCGAACCAGAAGCATTATAGTATCTCTTTCCAGCCTCGAGTGGCCCTACCAATGCATCGGCGTTGATGCGCTCGTATTTGGCAACATCACCCCGTCCGAAGGTGAAAGAGCAGTTTGGCGGGAGCCATGAGGGTGTGTAAACATAATTGTCTGGATATCCATCGTCAGAAGGCTTCCATGGCACTGCCTTATAAGGCCTCCATGGTCTACACAAAACGTCGAGCGAGCCATAAATTTTGATCATGGACATAATATATTCCTTACAAACTTTAGGATAGGTACTGTGATAGTCGATACCAAATCTTGGTGGTATCAGGGACCTGTCCTTTGCGAGTGCCAGCAAAGCGTAAATGTCGTCCCGAGGCTTTGAGGTCTCAAAGTCTTGAAACTTCCACATCAAGGTTTCCAGTGACCAGATGCATCCTGTAGCATCCCCTTCTTCGGAGGCCCTGCGTACATCGTTTCTTATCTCGGCCAACCGGAAAGCAGGTTGGAAAGACACTTGATCCCACTCGGCGTAGTCCATATACCGAAAGTTGCCAATACTGGATTTCCTTATGAATCGTTGTACGATTGAGAGCGCGTCGAAAAGTTCATCCCAACCAACGGTGCGGTCATCACAGACAAGGATCACTTTTCTTGCCAGAGCTATAACCTGAACAGACCAGCGATTCCGGAACCAAGGTCTTGAGATGAAAGAATGTAAAGCCCTCCAATCAGGCTGTTGCCATGCAGACCTCCCAATCGAATATGCAGCGTCACCTATGAATTGCAGAGCCTCATCACTGTCAGCACTGCTTTGCCCAAGCCAAACATATACGTGCTCAGCTCTGCGATAGATGTCTGCCATGAGTTGTACTTGACATGTCATCTCGTAGGAGCTGGTTTGATCGATGCAAATAGCATCGATCCATAGAAATTTGACGGTCCCTCTGTCGCGAAGTCGTCTTAAGGCTGCACAGAGGATCGGCGTGATATACATCACTCCTGAAAAATGTCCGTCCACATGTATGTTGATGCTATCGGTCGGCTCTTCGCGGTCCCAGACGCAGGAAAGGGCCTCGTACTTTTGAAACAGTCCATGTTGTGTCGTAGCAATGAGGGATCGGGGTCTCAAGGTGCAATCAATAGGACTCTCGAATCGACCAGGCAACAAGCCCAACTCACGAATGTCCCCACGCGGGTCTTTCAAGCGACAACTTTCGAAATAGAATCTGTCTTTCAGATGTAGGCGCACATGATCTCCTGCTAGATCAATGTCCATGTTCAAACAGCTGGCCGAGTTGGGGAGTATGGGACAAGCCTCTGTGATGATTTGAATACAGAAGGGCGGGTGAGAGCTCAAAAAATGTGGGTGATGGATTTCCGAGTGACACCAAATAGAGTCGGAGACGAGAAGTGCTGCGCCCTGCGGCCGCTCGTGGTGGGAGGGATTCGGGGTCACAAGACCAGTACGTACGTAGCAATCTCAAACAGGCCCGAGCGGCTAATTTAATCCAGGCGATATTGACTTGAAACCATATCCACTGTCTCAATACGGGAGTATCATTAGACCAGCTCCAGGATGGGCACGAAAGCCCACCTTCCACATCTTTGAACATCCGCTTGAAAGGTTATGTCTTTATTGCCAAAGACCCTCCTCGATCGAGGTTCAAGAGAGGTCAAAATTATCAGTCTAATGACTTCGATAATACTTCCTAGCGCTCCAAACCGGGAGATCTTCCACTTGGGAKCTTTGGACAATGGTATGATATGACCTTCGGTACTGAAGATTCACACCTGGATTCTGACGGTGAGTATACAAAAGATGCCTTCGCCAACGGAGACAGCAGCACACGAGTTCTAGTGATGGCTGCAAGGAAGACCACCAAGATCCGACATCTTTGAATCGTTACGCTCAATTTGAGCAACCAGACAACGATGAAGGTTCGCCCCCAATAGGGATCCCGGACGATTATGATGGTTCTTCGACAGCATGCTCGAAGGCAGAAACTCCCTGACGAAATCCATGCTCCCATTCCCACATGAAAGCACTACGCTCTCCACTCTCCCGCAGCCTCTTCAGTATCCATAGCTCCAAGACACCAATGGTATCCGCGCCCGACTTCGCTCCTTCCACTGCTCCACCTACCCTCATCTCATAGAATACCAATGAATCTGCATATCCCAAGTCCCAACCTTGTCCAAACCTCCAGTGTTCAAAGCGCCCATTTGGTGCAACACTATCCCAGTATCTGACATGGTTGTCCACAGCAACTTTTTTCTTTCCATTCTTCAACAGCCTCGCTCTTTCCATTTTCTCCTTGACTTGATCAAAATCCAGCTTGAGGTTTGCAGGCGCTACAAGCACCCCTTTTTTCACCATCTCAAAAAGACCCCACTCACCCCCATCCATCCAGTCCATCTTCGCAGTCCAAAAGAATGCTCCTCCAGTTCGCTTTCTCCACTGCTGACTCTGGGCCCTTCCAAAGCCTCTAACCAGCCCACTCCTATCCTCTTCTCTCACTTTTCCCCAGGTCTCTGTACTCATAGCACAGCTCCACTCTACCACCATAACCTGCACAGCACCCTTTTCAACGACATTACCGCTCCCGGCCAGCACATCGCCCATCTCGCCCCCAACACGCTGGATGATTTGGTTTGGGCTTTCCATCTTATCGGTCTCCGTAAAACAAAAGTACTTTGGCACCGCAACCCCCACTGGACATCCCGTTCCCCCACTATTGACCCTCTTGCACCACTCCATCCCCTTTCCTAGATCCCACCCATCGCTAACATACAATGGCAAGCTGATATCCACCTCCCCAACCGCTCTCACAACATCCTCATACCACTCCCACATCCCTACCGCTCCCCAACACGCCTCATTACATATCTGTATCCCCAGGCACCCTCTTACCCTTCCCATCTTTACCTCGCCAGCCATAAAAACCACTCCCCGCTTCGCCAATTCCAAATACCCTCGATTCCCCCACAAATCAGCCCTCCCACTAGACGTCCCTCCATGATCTTGATCATTCGCCCCACCAGGCAGGGCATGGAAATCCAATAACACGCCTATACCAACAGCATATAACCTCTCACAAAGCCGCAACACAGCCTCCCACGCATTCACATATACACTCGCTATATCCCCCTCAAATGGCGTCCCCTTCATAAACTGCGCCCCCAAAGTAAAATACCCCACCGGCAACCTCACGCTCGTAAGCCCAGCCGTATACGCCAACCACCTTATCTCCTCATCCGAAAGCGCAGAGGACCAATGCCTTTCCCATCTCCTCCTCGTAGCATCCACTCCAATCTTCTCAATGGATCTTCATCCGCTCACCAGCAGTCAGCCCTCTGAGCTTTGATAGGCAATGGAGGGCGGGGAGGCGGCGTACGCGGTAACGGCATCGAGCTCGCTGTCCCTTTTGGTGGTGGGTTCGAACATTGAGGGGAAGAGCCATTTCTCGAGAACGAAGATGGAGCCGAGGTTTGTGCCGTTGTGGAAGCGGTAGCGGAGGGTGTCGAGGGGGGTGGGTGGGGGATACATCGTGAGGTGAGAGGTGAGGGAGGGGGGAGTGGGAAGCAAGCTTCTGTGGCCGGCTGGCCGGGCAAGATAGGAAGGTCTGAGGCTCTTGGAGTATGAATGTTTTGGGCTGGCGTCTATTGTGCCTGCTGTTGGTGGCTGCTCCAATGGCTTTTAGGGGCTGGTCTAGGTAGCCGTCGCTAAAGCGGTTGATGGATGGGTCTCAGCTTAATTCGTCGTAGTCGCTATATCTATCTCTTAATCGAAACTAATAGATTTTTCGCACTTAAGAAGTATATAATAAAGAATACTCACTTCTAAAGAAAAGCTTAACAATGTCAAATCTATCATAATACACATAGCTTTTGCTCTATTCTTTTATGTTACAAGATGTTTATTACTCAAAAGGAGTAAGATAATTAAACATTCGATATTATACATAGACTTTTGCTCTATTCTGTTACATCGCAAGCATGAATGATACACGAGGCAATAAACCACGCAGAAAGATAAAAACTCCGTACTCCCACGCATATAAGGCAACATACAGCCGTTTTCTCCTGTCAGATCATCGGGGTGGCATCTATTGCTATTTCAACGTCTTCGGCGTCTTCGGGCTCATCCTCTTCGGACTTCCGGGCTTTGTATTTCTTCTGTGGCGTTACCCCGGATGTTAGTAGATGATGGTATTGTCTCTTCTTGACTTTATGAGTTGTCACAACAGGGCCAAGTGGTCGACGCTTCTTTTGCTCCCCCGGACGTTTGTAGCGATCGCCAGGCCCAATGGCAGCCCACTCGTTCTTCTTTGCGCGGTTGACTGAAGAATTAGCACCAGATTCGACCGTCGAGGAGGGGGTGGGCTGTTGTATTGCTGCAGGGGTGGGTGTTTCTCGATCAAGGCACGGAAGAAGTAGATATTTGTCCGCCGAAGGTCTGATGATAGGAGCAAATTGTGGCATCCGGTCCGGTACAGTCACGATGTCGTACCGATCGAAGTCATTTTCCCCGCATTTATTGGATTCTCTAGCGATTCTTTTCTTTACAGACTTAGTGAAGTGCTTCTGAATGTCGCTGCCATGCTTTGGTATCGTTATTTCCGGCATGTCAAGGATTAAAATGCCCAGAGCATATATACCAATTTTATTGGAATATTTGGGCTTCTTCGAATCGGGGCCTGCCATGCCTTTCCGGACGGTTTCCGGGGCCATATAGCCTCACGTACCGCAAAGGTCACTGGCTTTCTCCAGGTAGTCAAGCCATAGTCAGCAACAACAAGGTTCAGGGGCTCTCCTGCCAAGTTTGATGTTAGGACGTTGGCGGGTGTGATGTCACGATGGATGTAACCGCGCTCATGCAAATGGGTGCAGAGCCTTAAGAATTTGTCGGATAGCATCCTTCAGCATAGTTGGGTCAGAGGTTTGGGAATGGCTCCAACCTATGGTGGTGCTGCGCCCGTTAACCGCGGGTTTCGGTTCAACGAATCTGTAACTCCTAGGAAACTTGGGTGAAGACCCCGGTGAGCAAGCGCCATGTGTGGGTAAAAGCCCCCTATCATCTGCGATCGAATTATGACAGTCGCATCCATACTCTGATACAACCGACTAGTTTTTAGAGGACCTGTGAAATTTGGATTGAATCTTGAAGTTTCATTCTGGCTGGAAGTGAACGGATTGTTATCTAGCGTCTAATGAGCGTATCTTAGTGGTTCAGCCTCGGCCACTGCTAATGTTAGCGCACATGACACCGTTCTAGCAAGGCGAAACAACAGCAGTCATGCATATAGATAGGCTGTTAAAGTAGGATTCAACGCTCATCGAGATCCTTTGGAGTAGCATATGGCTCTTCTCACATACTGGTACAGTACGAAAAAGCTATCGTTGAGGGTGATAAACCTCTGGAGCTTTCATTTCTAGGGCTATCATCAGGGATAAACTGTCAGGTGTAAGCTCTCTATGCATGATATATGGTCCATTCTCTTACTTACCCTTTTCACTATCATGTTGCGGTTCAATTATTGCATGATAACATATATCCGGTCTCTACTTACTATTGGTCCCTCTATAGGCAGCGATGGAGCCCGATTGTTCGAATGTGGATGCTGTCAGGGAATGGCTCGGAAGTCGTTATCCAAACTCCGATAATCAGACGGGCTCACCAATGTATCGGTATTTGAAGGATGAATTAGCAAAAGGCCATAAACTCAGAGAACGCGAAACCCATCTTTCCAAGGGTGGTGGGGGCGAGTTCCTGAAATGGATTCATTAGCATAGTGGAGGCAACGCGGTGTACTATCCAGACATAGGTGTCACATACTATCCCGAATTCAAGGATCCGCCAAGTTCAGACGAAGACAACTATTTAAAGCCTAAAAGACCTGAAAAGCGGGGAAAAGCAAAGAGAAAAAAGGGCAACAAACGCTTGAATCACCCACAATCAGCACCAAATCTAGCGCAAAGCCGACGAACAAAACCGCCAACAACGGACAGAGAGCTCATTCGAATGCAGAAGGAACGGCTCAGATCCCTACGCCCAAGACGAAACGGCAAGGTTTTTAAGCCCGTGTAGCTCGGAGAAAAGGATGGCTTTAGTTCAGGGAGCGCTGAAATTGAGTGCATCAGCGCAGAACGTTGAAGAAAGACCGATCCATTGTAGCTTGTAGGTAGCAGAGTGGAACTTAAATGTCACTACACCACACCAGAATACATTGAGACGGCGTGCTAGATATGGCAAACCGGTAAAGTTCTAACCCTTAAATTACAGAATTCAATGGCACTGCACCGAACACTATGGCCATATATGATAATATATACAAATCGGAATAACGAGTAAGTAAGTAATCAAGCCAGATTTCATAATTTCTAAAAATTAATAAGTTATGGAAATCTTAAATTTAACTAAATTAGTGCTTAAAGAAAGCTCGTCTATACTTATATAGACTTAATCCGTAAGGCTTGGAGGCTTAAATCTACAACCCTTGACCATGGAGGCCCATAGAAATACCTTAGAGTTGGCCGCTTAGGTATTGTATTGGCGTATTCACAAAGGTCTGAAAAAGTTTGGCGCGCAAGATCAAAAAAAAAAACCCCCCGCGCATGATTTTTGACCAAATCACATACAAACTTGAATTGGTTATAGAGCCCTTTTTCCCACCAAAATATTTTTGACTTAGGATTATTTAATACTCCTATATAGCTCTATAATCATTCAGGCCTAAAAAAAAAATCTCGAAAGATTTTAAAAAGTTTTTCGGATTTGTATGGGGCAAACATGCGCGGGTGGTTTTTTTTTTTTTGATTTTGCGCGCCAAACTTTTTCAGACCTTTATGAATACGCCAATAGTTAAGCGTAGAATAAGGTTTCTTCAAGGTAAATCCTCCTTGTAGAGGACTTCTTCTAAGGACTTCTAGCCATCAACTCTACACGATTAAGGGTATGTTATTGATACGTAAGCCCTGAATCCTGACTGAAGTATAAGCCAGGAATCGTAGAAATTATCTTAACAGCTTCGAATGTCTACAGCTTCCGTGTCTTGAACCAGCAATAGATGTCTTGCAAAGTAAGAATCAGGACAGAAGTCATGCATATCACAGAATATTTACGTTGGGTTGGGTGCTAATCAGACTGCTTTAAAGCATTAAATGTCTTTATTATATGACTATCAAGTACGAGAAAGCTTTGATCAAAAGGTCCTTAAGAGCAGTAAATATTTTCATCATATACTCATAAAGTATGAAAACATATACTAAAGGTTTAAAGCTCCCTAGAGCCACAGTGTCTGAACAAAATATTCGGTCAACTTATCAAGTATTAGCTCTATACACTAAACATATCGAAAATCTGATTTAGTCGTATTGACAGCGATAACGGTTTATTTTTGAAAAAGTTAGAGCAAATTCTTTGAATATGTTCACATTCTTGCTATTACTGCATCCCAGAAAATGCTATATATACGCCTAGCTATGATACAAAGCCTCCATACCGTGAGCGGTGATGCTAAATGTTCTGAAATGGCCTCCCTCGTATCTATGTAAAAGTGGGGTTGTATAAACGTACAGTGGCATGAAGCGAAGAGGTCCCGCAAAGTATGCTGCTTTAAAACAAATTCCAAAAGATAAGGTCTCTGTACGGAAGAAATGTATGGAGTGGGGTTAGCGATCTTATTCAGGAGGCAGCGCCCGCTGCTGCTGCTGCTGCTCTTCCACCTCGACGTCTCGGATTACCGCGTGACGTCCGCTTCTTTGAATTCTGAGATTTAGAGATGTCTCCGCCACCCTCGATAAACCTCATGAGCTCATCAATACTTCGTGAGTCGAATGCCCTGCTGCTATTGTGTGTTTGATGACCGTTGACCATATCGCTCGTAGACTGCCCCACTTGCGGTTGCGGTCGTGGACCCAATGTGGTCACCCTTGGGTTGAACATCACCCTCCGCACTCTCCGAGCTTGCACGTCTTTGGCATGCTTAGCCATGGAGACTGCATTCTGTGTGAGCTGTTCAAGCCATTTCTCAGACTCTTTGGTGTTAGGGTCCTCAGGGCCTAGTTTTGATAGGAATATGCTATATGCTTCCCGCATTCGGTTGACGGCACCTTTGTGGTCCTGGTCAAGGACCAGTGCCTGGGCCAGCTGGAACAGGAGCGTAGCCGTATTGACAGACGATTTGCCTGACACCTCTTCGCTGATGGAAAGGGACTTTTCGAACCATTGCCGTGACTCTGGATAGAATTGCAGATGCTGCAGCATGACAGCAGCATTGTTGAGTGTAGTAATAGAATCGGGATGTTTCGAGCCGTAAATAATTTTCCAAAGTTCTAGAGCGTGCCTAACGCAAGATACGGCTACGGCTGTGTTGCGATTGCCATGTTCAAACAAGGCAAGGTTGAGATAGGCCAAAATAGTCTCGCTTGAGTCAATGCCCAAGGTCCGTTCTGAGATGATAACTGCTTTGTGAGCTAATTCTATAGCGGCGTTTTTCTCATCCAATTGGTGATAAAGCATAGCCAGTTGATGGTACACTCTTGCAACTTCGGGGTGTAGGATACCATATATCTGCTCATGTAACGTAAGAGATTCGAGCAGGAGCTCTTGGCCAATCTCCTTCTGATTCTGCATCATAGAGATCTTGCCAGCTTCCAAAGCTTCCTCGGCCAGGACGCTTTTGGGACAAGCGTCTTTGATTACAGGCACTAGATTCGCTATGTCTTCCGCAGTAAATGTGAGCGGCTGGCTATGCATATCCGAGCCGTTAGTGGTGGTGGGAGAGGCGCGGTCACCATTCTTCCTTTTCTTCTTCCCATTGGTGTTGGCGTGAGCATGCTCATTCGTTTCGACATGCGCAGCGCCTCCATTGGTCAACGTCTTCGAGTCCGCGTCAGCAACGTGGGTCTCTGCTGTGAAGTGATAATCCTTCGCTACTAATTGTAAACCAAGCTTAAGAGCAACACTTCGCAAAAGCTGGAGATGTTTAATATGACTCGACCAATCTGCTTCCAAGGCGTGACGATATCGTAGTTCGACTTGAGCTTCGATGTCGTGTCTCAAGCTCTCAACACTCACTTCAGCAAACGAATAGTCGGCGTCCTTATACAGGTCTTGAAGATCCTCGTCGAGATGCGGTCTGGGGCTCTTGTTGAGGCCCACACCAAGCAGACAGTTCAGAAGATGGGCTAAGCAGTTCGTAGCAAAGGTCATTGGTAAATTCCTCAGGTATCTTTCAGCCAGGTGCTTGAAAGCTCTCGCAATCATCTCCTGAATGGCCAATGCTCTGAGGGCACTTAATCGAGCATCTTGCTCTTCAGTCAGTGCAGCAATCTTTCCCAGATACCGTATGTTAATACCCCGCTTGTGCATTAACCGGCTAAGCGATTGACCGTCCATTGGGAAACCAACCTCGCCTTCCTTCAGATCATGTATCTAATGACATGGTCAGATATGTAGATGAAGGCGGTTCGAACAACTTACCATGTCGGGAATGACCTTATTGTTAAGAAACTCGCAGACCGTTCGCACTTCCTTTTCGTCCTTTGCCCATTCTTCCTTCTCTTCGTCTGTCTGTGGTACCTGCCCACAGAAGACGTCGGGATTTAAGGCTAAGGAGAAATTTGAGATATCCACATGCTCTTGACCACTGTCTCCTAAGGCAGGTTCTTCCTTGATCTCTGCCGATTTCTCAACCTCCTCGTCTTTTACAACGTTTGATTTGTCTTCGTGGGAGCCATTGGCCAATGAGGAAGTGCCGTTCTCCGTGACTTTCGACTTTCGCTTGTCCAGCTCTTCTTTCACATACTCACCCATCTTAAGTCTCCAGTATGCTTCAATTAGTTCTGGCCTCAACACAGTCACACGATGAGGATAATTGTGCGTAGCGGGCTTATCTTCTCCTTCAACGTTATCAGTCCAATATTTCTCGAGCCAGATAATATCCAGCGGCGTAAGCCGATATAGATCGAGAATATATTTGCGACCATCGGTACCCAAGAGGCCTTTTGTTTCAACGCTGCCTTCAAGTACATGCCTCCGTCCTTCTTTATCCCACACAGCGTGCTTTTTAACTTTCAACGCCTTTGAGACTTGCGAAAATGTTGGAACGAATGCCTCATTTTCGGCGACGATGTCTCTACCCTCCACCCCCCCGTAGTCAACTTGATGCTCCTCAGGTTCCCGCTGCTTGAAGATGCCGGGAACAACGCTCTGTGCGACTAAACGTTTTCCAAGGTAGTCTACAATGATAGTACCAGGGGTTGCTAAGCCTGGTATGTCGAGTTGGTTGATAGCTTTAACTCCACCAACATCTTTCGCAACAGCTACTCTGGCAGCTTCATCGCCACCTTCTGAGGTGAAAGTACCTACACCGTCAGCTCCGAAAGAGTAGAAAACATTGTTATATACGAAAATCTGGGCGTCTTTGCTTTCTGTGGGATTCAGTGGAGCAATCTCGCCACGTGCGACCATCATTGCTCCGCGAGCGGCTGCATCATTGAATTCTGCATAGATCTTGGATATAAGCCGCTCCCTGAAGACTCGGTCCTGGACAGTGTCTCTCGGCAACTCTCGAGTAGTTTGGATCTCTTCGTTCCAATCCCGTAGGGTGTCCGTATTTTCAGCTCCGGTGAGGAGATACGTCTCTTGCGTCCTCGTGATGTCTGGTTGGTGTGCTGGCAGAGAGTTGATGGTAGGAGCAACAAGCCATGGGCTAGCTGGGATAGCATTCGTTAATTGAAAGTTTACTAATGGATCTCGCCTGTTATTCGACTCTAGTAGAGCTTCGAAAGATTTGTTGAAGGATGGTGAAAGATTTCGGATAATGGTAAACAGAGAATGAGCAGCCACATTCTTCGGCGCTGGCCTCGGGTATGGATCGAATTTGCTGTTAGATGACTTGTTCACAAAGAAACCTGCGACATGCGAAGTGATTTGGTATTGCTCGCCCTCGTTCGTGGTGAGTTGTAGATAGAGTAGGTGGCCCTGCTGGCGAAGGAAAGGAGGCGGAGGGTTCCATGGGGACAGGCAGATAGATTTTATGGTCTTCGGGGGTTGGTCTTGTTTTGGTGGCACGATGGTGGATATAGAGGCAGGTCCATCGAAAGAAAAATCTGACAATGCATTGGGATTTCCTGACGTGTTGCTATTGCTTGCCTTATTTGCCGAAGTCGGAGAATTTGGATCGATCCATGGCGCGACAGTGTCATGGAGGGACAGTCCTGCCGAAACACCATGAAGAGTATCTATCCTATTTCCAGCAGCACCAATAATTTCCCGTATGCGGATAAGGTGCATCCGCGCCTCTCTTTCTGTATATGGGTCTTCGACTAATTTCAATTCTGAACCGGCTGCAAGTCCTTTCACTTCTGACAACTCCACGAAATCATTGATTCGCTCGCCGCTATGCTCGAGATGGAAACAGGAGTACTGGAATGTGCCCGGTGACTCCATAATGGACTGTCGAAGGTCCTGGACTTGCTCTTGGGTGGAAACCATGATCTGAATCTGGTATGGGTGATGAGGGAGTTTGATCTTGACTTGGAAGACATCTACCCCCCTATAAGCTTTGCACATTCCAAGCTACGAGTGGACGTACTGTCGACTGGCTGCTCCTCCTTCGTCTCGCCTTTCGTCGATATTGCGTTTTCTCCATCCTCTAAGGTGGTTGAGGAATCTTGAGGTTGCTCTTTTTCAATTGTATTGTGAGTTGATTCTTCTGTACATAGAGACATTAGTAAGTGTTATCATGTAGACCGAAGATGGGCTTCAAATTTGTAGAGCACGCGAGCACTACTTGCCGGAATTTGTGGTTGCATCATTGACGGGCTCTGGCATATTAAAGCTTTATCTGAATAGATATTATACAAAACGTGCAGGAAGGAGCGTCAGACTTTCAAGATGGAAGGAATGAAGTAATTGAGAGAATTAATGAAAGATTGGAGCCCGAGTAAATGTCATAGACAAGTAATTTACAAAAGATCAACAACATGAGAGAAATTTAAACACTCCACAGCTCCGGTAGAAAAAAAACCAAGACGGCAGTCTCCCGCAGGTCCGTCTTTTTCCGAGGCACCTGATCCCTGTAGGGAATCCCCGTATGAATTTATTGGCGACCGGAGACAAGGCTGGAGTTACCATATGGACACATCGCATATCTGACTGTTCCATCTTCAACAACAGCCTTGTAGTGTCCTGCTTTACTACTTGATGGCCTTGGAGCTGTAAGGCCACATGATTGATAGATTGGCAAATTTTCCTACCCTCGCTCACGTTCTTTAATCCAGTCATTCCGTGCATACTCACTCCTTAACAACTCCAGCAATGGCACGACGAAAGCAAGCCGCTCCGCTGCAAAGAGAGCCCTCAGACTTCTCACAAGGACCCCCAGAATCACCAAGCCATGGATGGAAGCAGCCTAATGGCAACACTCTCTCGAGTCCCACTACAACGAGCAATGGCACGATCAAAGCACCCACCCCCTCCAATGCGCAACAACATCCCGGACTGACCCAACTCCTCATATGCGTCGCTGGCATCTACGCATCATTGTAAGCTCCAGCTCCCTCTACAATTTCCCACATCAGCTAAGAATTCTCAGTCTCTCCTGGGGCGTCCTCCAAGAACGCATAACAACAACCAGCTACGGCCCTCCCTCCGCCCCCGAACGCTTCACCTACTCCATCTTCCTAAACACAATCCAATCCACCTTCGCCGCCCTAGTCGGCTACCTCTACCTCCGCCTCACCACCCCCAACCCTACCCCCTCCATCTTCCCCACCCGCTCCATCCTCCCTCCCCTCCTCCTCGTCGCCATAACCTCCTCCCTCGCCTCCCCCTTCGGCTACGCCTCCCTCTCCCACATCGATTACATAACCTTCATCCTCGCCAAATCCTGCAAACTCCTCCCCGTCATGTTCCTCCACCTCACCATCTTCCGGAAATCCTACCCTCTCTATAAATACCTCGTCGTAGCGCTCGTAACCACCGGCGTCGCAGTCTTCACCCTCTACCACCCCTCCTCATCATCTTCATCCAAGAAATCCGCAACCAACAATTCAATCTGGGGATTATCATTATTAGCAATCAACCTCCTCTTCGACGGCCTCACAAACAGCACCCAAGACCATATCTTCACCACCCACCGCTCCTACACCGGCCCCCAAATGATGGTCGCTCAAAACATCCTCTCTACCCTCCTCACAACCTGCTACCTCCTCCTCTCGCCCCTCCTCCCCACAACCACCCCCACCTCCACCTCCGAACTCACCACCGCCCTAACCTTCATCCAACGCAACCCCTCCGTCCTCCCCGCCATCCTCTCCTTCGCCGCCTGCGGCGCTATAGGCCAAATTTTCATTTACTACACATTGAGCAAGTTTTCGAGCTTGGTGCTCGTGACGGTGACGGTGACGAGGAAGATGCTGACGATGATGTTGAGTGTGGTGTGGTTTGGACATCGGTTGAGTGGGATGCAGTGGGTGGGTGTGGGGTTGGTGTTTGGGGGCGTGGGGGCGGAGGGGTGGATACAGAGGAGGGAGAAGATGGTGAAGGAGAGGGAGAAGATGAAGAGGGAGAAAGGATTGTAAAATATGATGGTGCATTCAGGAGGGGAGTTTCGAGGGATCTTTTGTGTGAATATGTACTGGGGAAATGGGATATATCTGCCGCATATACATTGTACCAGTATCTAGATTTATAGATTAGATATCTCTGCAAAAGCACGTTATATTATTCATTGTTAGGAGTTCATACTTGGAAAAACCAGTCCCATGCCGAAATGCATTGACTTGACCGCCTGTACTATTTATTAAGGAGATATATGCGTCTGCACTGTGCAAAGCCGCCCCCAGTATGCACACAAAAGCACGCTGAACACAATTTCTATGTACCGGCAGTAAGACCCATCCGGATCCCCCCCAAAAGCGCAAGATGGAACGGAACCCAAAACCCTCGTATCGATCCAACAAAGCAGCAGCAGCCTAAGACTTAACCTCCGGCGCCGTACTTTCCTCCTCATCCACCTCCACCCCCATCCCCTTCTTCCTCTTCTGCTTCTTACTTTTCGTCTCCACAACCCCCTTCTCCACATCCCTCAGCACCTCCTCCTCCTTAACCGGAATACCCTCTACAGCTTTAATTCTCTTCCCCTCCTGAAACGCCATCAACCCCCCCAACCCCGCCACAATACACGCCAACGCCACAAAAGTCCCCGTGCTCCAACTAGGACGATTGTAGCGGTTTAAGCCCCACATGAAGCCCGAGAGCACGGCTTGCAGGAAGGTGTTGAGCACGTAGGCCCAGATGACGTAGTCGAGTTTCCAGAGTTTGGATTCGGGGGCGCGGATGCCTGTCAGGGGTGGTGAGGGGGTTTTGGTGATGGGGAGGGGGATGGCGGGGTTGGAGTCGGGGGAGGGGAGGTCGTCGATGGGGAGGGCGGGCAGGGCGTGGGAGCCAGGGAGGCGGAACCAGGAGCGGTGGATACCGCCTAAGCGTCTGAGGGCGTCGACTCTGCCGCGGAGACGGAATTGGAGGAGGTAGTAGAGGTCGCGGAAGCGCCAGGGAATGAGGCCGAAGCCGGTGACGCAGAAGAGGGCGTTAAGGATTTGGGAGTCGATTTCGATCCAGATGCGGCGAGGGGAGTTGATGTTGTTGCAGTCTTTTTGGCCGTGGGAACCGGGCGGGTAGCACATGAATTCTTTGCCACCACCGATTAGAAGGAGGAAGAGCATGCCGCCCCAGGCGACTACGTTGAGGCCGTAAATTACAATTAGGAAACCCAAGGGGGTGATAGTGAAGCGCCAGAAGGCCTTGAGGCCGATGAGGGTGGCTTCGCCCCAGGTGTGTTTTGGAGGAAATTTATAGCCGGTAGGGTAGACACCATTTTCGTCGGGTCCTTGATCTTTATTATCGGCGGAAGAGGAGGATGATGGGCGGGCAGTGCCAGAGGTAATGGTAGAGAGTTTTTCCGAGGGTTTGGAGATTTTCTCTCCTGCTGGGTCGAGAAACTTCTTGGGTAGTCCTTTTGGTTTGACGGGTGCGTCGAACTCGTCTTCGTCTTCATCGTCGTCGGGAATGGCATATGGATCAGCACTTCTCCGCTTAAGAGCCAGCTGCTCTTTCTCTGCAGTCGTCCTCGTTTTTGGCACGTATGATTGATCGTCTATTCTCCCCCGTCCTAGAAACTTAGAGAATGGATCCTCGTCATTATCTTCTTCCGTCGCAGGTCTCTTAGACTCCCTTCTCGTCTTCGGTACTGCTTCAGCCTCCTCTTCAGCTTCTGTATGTGCTGGCATCTGATTTGTTGGACTTCTTCCCATGCCCCCAGGTGTCTGCCCTGACGACGTTCTTGACAACCTCCTAATACTCTCCTCACTGACGGTACTGTTCCTCCTCTGTCCTTCTTCATCCCAGCCACCATGCCCAAAACTACCTCTCCGTATTTCTAAAGGTGTAGGTGCTTGGGCAAGAACACTACCAGTGGCGTGCCACATGCCAGAGGGAGGGCTTGACTCAAGAAACCGTAAAGAAGCGCTGCGTATTCGGCTGCTTGTAGTCGACTCACGATTCGTAGTCGAGTCGCGATTGCGATCTGGCGAGCCTGGTGATCCATGGCTGGTGGATGCCTGTGCCTGGATTGGAGATTGGGGCGTCTCCAGGGTAGGGAAGGACTCCACCTCGTCGCCGGCCATGGCTGCTTTTGAGGAGATTGGACAGCCTTATAGCAATCAAGTTTTGGCTGCAGCGGTCGGAGCTCGTTTGTAATGCTTCAGAAACCCAGCATCTTACGTTGATAGCGAGTTGCTGTCGGGAGCTGGCCGGTTGCTGGGCAGGTAATTATAGCAATGTGTTTCAGGCTCTTCGGCTCAATGCGGGCTCGTGAAACAGCAGAGTACTCTTTCGGCAGCGTGCAGGGTTTCAATGGGACTGTCAGTGCAAGGGATGAAGATTGATGCTGCCTTCAAACATATGGACAGTGACGGAGCAACACAGCACAAGGGTACGAATCTTTCTCGCGAGTAGCGCGGTTATTAAATTGTGGCTTTCTCAAGATCCCAGCAAGCCGAGATAGGTACCGTGATTATCTTGACATTCTCCTAACGAAAGTAAAGAGTGCGCTACAGACCGGCCCAAGTGTTGGAGGTGAAGGAGAAGCGACAAATCTAACACTTGTATTTAATGTCGCTTTCGGCTCCGTAACACAGTTGGTACGCCGCTGTTACAAGTCTATGACTAGCCATGACTTGCCACCAACTCGGCTCCGAGTCAGCACTTTAAGCTCTCTCAGTCAGCATCTTACCTTCAAAGTGCCCGCGTGGGAGTCCGACCTTATTGGGCATTGACCATCTAGGCTCCCTGCTACTGCAGCCTGTCAGCAAGTAGCTTCTAGGCGGCCTTATCAACCTCGGGGCTCGCACCAACCACCCCCATATTGACATAATGACTATCCAAACATCTACATCTGCAGCTGCTCCGCAGCCGTCCGCCCTTACCTCGTACATCAACGCTAATCCATCCAGTGGAACACATCTTCAATTCTATCATACGCTCGCCCTCCAAATTCTTCATAATCTCCAGTATCAACACGAATGGACTTGTCTCCGCATTCATACCCACTCCCCCCTTACAAAGTCTTTACTTCCTCGACCGCTGCTATCCGGATTACCGCCTCATAGAATATATGTGCATCCGGATGATCAGATAGAGGAGCTGAAGAGGGGAGGTGACCCTTTGAAGGGGGAACCGGAGAGGGAGTGGGTACTGCCTACACATTTGGCAGAGAATTGGAGTCTAAGACGGTTTGGGGAAGTGTTTGATGGAATTGGAGAGGTGCCGCCAACAGAAGCGGAGGAAGATGTCATTGGGAAGGAAGATGTGGAAGGCAGATGGAGCAGGAGGGGAAGGCGAGGAGGAAAGAGAGTGTTGCTGGCTACATTAGGAGACGATAGCACGGTCCTATATTATATTGTGCATGACGGCATTGTCAAGCCAAGACAGAATTGAATCTACGTTTCGGAAACAGCCATGGATATGGGATTGAAAAAGCGCAAGATTGATGGGTATTATCGATGGGTAAAGGTAAAAGGGTCCGGAGCTACAGAAGGTAATGCCCTCCTGGTATATCCTACCGAACGCCGTCTGCCGAAACGAGCAACATGTAGATTTTCCCTGGTCCCTCTCTCGTGCTCCTGCTCCTTCGCAGCACCGTCCTGGCCCACCTGGCCAGACACTCGGCCAATTGAATGCTCCGACATCCTCACACATCCCCAACCCACACGTACATCAGGCCCGTCCATACCGCCGCGATGGACCAGACACCCGACCATCCAGCAGCTCCTAATATCTCTGAACCCTCTACCGTAATGTAGGTCCGGAGCCACGTGTGTAGCCCACCGATGATAGCCAACGTAGCAGTTCTCCGCATCAACGTCCTAGTCCGATTGGAATATCCAAAGAGGTTGTAAATCAGTGTCTCTTCCAAGGTAGCTGTTTCGGGATTGAACTTGGCAATCTCCTTTTCATAAGCGTCAGGCTTAGCCGCCTCAGCTGGCGTGAAGAGGAAGACCTTCGCCGCGAAGCCGATGGGAAGGAAGGAAGCAAGAAGATAGGGAAAGTTGCTGTTGTGTGCCAATGAAATATCCCTTAGGCCCTCGAAATGCAAGATCAGGTGGACAGGCAGCCAGGTAGTATAGCTTAGAAATACCACTACCGCGTAAATGCCTGCTGCGAAAAGGCTTGTAGCTGCTTGTACTCCAAAGTCATTGATCACTGAACGGTTTGCGGCAACCCCTTTGGGTGTCTTTATGCTGTGGATGCTGGAAGACACTTTGAAGGTGTAGAATGGTATATAAGCCACCAAAGTATCAATCGCGAGACCGGTCATGACCGTGGTAGGTCGAATCACGTAGAAAGTCGCGAGGAAATAATAGTATGGGACCGTTGACAGGAAGGTGAATGCTGCAAAGTCCGAGCCTGTAAAGGGAAATTTAGTTCATGCCTAATGAATTCTGTTCATGGCACTCGCATACTGTCGTAACCACCATACCACCCAACCGCGACAAGCGCAGCCTTCCACACCATCAAGCCAACAATATTCCACCAATCATCGCGGCTTCTGCTCACTGTCGCGAGGTCGCCAGCCGTGAACGGGCTGATGGTCGACCAGAGGATACCAAACAGCGTCCAGGTCATAAGTACAAGAAGCGGGAATCGTAGCTGAGCAGGGAGCTTGGAATTTGGGGCTGGCGAAAGTGCTGGCAAGGTAGCTGGTGGCTCCACTCGAATTCCCGTTTTGCTCCCATGTCGAGTTTTCACCATCGTGAAGGATTTGGCCGCGAAAACAAGTTATTGCTTCGCAGTGTATGTAGTTGAAAACAAATGTTTCCGGAGGCGGACGACAGAGGTGGTAGTCCAACGCGTGCCAGGGTGTTTATTATGACGTCTGAGGTCTCCAAGATGATTGGCTGAGGCCGCCAAGCAGCGAAATAGGTGCAACAGTCCAAGCTCCCAAAGCTTGACCTGCAAATGTAATCTCTTTAGAGGGCTATTGAACGCTTCACACACGAAATGTCGACGCGAATGCAGATATGATTTATGGGTGAAGGATTGTTCCGGAGCTGAAGGCCAGTCTCTTTGTTCGAGTATATATTTTTTCGTTTAACCTTGCCCGAAACCAGTGCAGATGTTGCTTCGCCCTGTTTCTTTGGGTCGTCACTCTTACCAAGTTGGCAAGTTTCCTTTACTTTGTCTTGGGAATTCTCAGAGACCTTCTATAGCTATTAGAGTAGAAAGACGCCATGTCAATGGACCTGTCGGACCCGCACCGGGCCAATTTGGCCTTCAAGGGGAGGACACCGAAGAGCCAACAAAAATTGAGTACAATAAATCAACGTCACAATGGGGCCCAACCCTCTTCAAGATGCTCGAAAGTGCTGCCACAACATTTGCGTCTCTTTTTGTTTTAGGGTTAGTGGAAACAGAGTCCAAGACGCACCTTGGAGATGTTACTGATCACATACAACTAGGCTAGCTGGGTATACCTACCATAAGTATTATAAGTATTTGATTCTCAAAAAAATGGCAAAGGCATTTAAACCAGGGGATCCAGTCCTCGAATTGGCCGCGCTTGAGAAAGGCCTCCCTAATACCATACTTCAAGGCGATGACCAGCATTGGATTCGTCATGCTGAGCAAACAAAGATAGACGCTATTGTCAATGGAACGGATCAAGGTCACTATCATCTGCTGATTGGCGAAAAGGGTATAGGAAAATCTTCCATGCTACTACACGCTATGCAAAAGGTCGCTGGAGAAGGCATCTCCATGTTTGAAGCTCATGCAGACTTAGACATCTTTCGTATACGTCTTGGAAAAGCTCTCGATTACGAATTTCATGAGGACTATATTGGAAGCTTATTCAGCATCAAAGGACCGCGTGAAGGCAGCCTGCTAGACATCGAACGCGCATTCAATAAACTTGAAAAGGTTGCATTAAAGCGACGGAAGGCAGTCGGCAGACCTTTAGTGCTCATTATCAACAGCACACATCTCCTAAGAGATGATGATGATGGACGTGATCTTCTCGAGCTCATCCAACAACGAGCAGAGCAATGGGCCGCAAGCAACCTTGTCACTGTAGTTCTGAATAGTGATGACTACTGGGTGTATGAACGCTTGAAACAGTATTCTACACGCATGGAAATCCTACCGGTGCTCGACCTACCCAAGGATCAGGCTATCTTAGCTTTGAAGCAGTTCCGTAGGCGTTATTTCAATGAAGAAGAGCTGCCTGCGTCTGAAATCCTTACGGAAGTGTACAGCAGGGTCGGTGGACGACTAACATTTCTCAACCGAGTGGCCCAGTCTTCGGACATGCTACGTACATGTGACCATATATGTCAGGTGGAGAAAACTTGGTTCCTGAACAATTGCTGGATCCTAGGTGAAGACTGTGACGATGATGTCATGAATCAGCAGAAGTACGCTTCAGCAGCTATGGTTCTGGCTAAGGCTCTCGTCGACAAGGAAAAGGCGACGATAAGTTGTAACAGTAGCGACAATAGAACAGACACGCTACCGGAGATCCCTTTACACAAAGCACGGGAGATCATGACAAGGGCAGACTTCATCAAAAGTTATGATCATATCAATATTTTTACTATTGATGCACAGGCTATGGTACGGGCAGACTCAGTGCCGATGCAAAGGGCGTTTCGCCAGATTTGCAATGAACCTGGCTTTGAGGAGCATTTAAAAGCTACACTGGATCGGATCGCTGCCATTGAGAGCTTAGGTAGGACAAGAGAAATCGTTGCCAAAGATCTGATGACTGGGAAGTACACTATCAGCGGCAGGCCAGACCAAGGAGATGGAATCGTGGTCGAAGTAAATCCAACTCAAGATCCGAAGTAAGGAATCTAATTACCTTTCCAGTATCATCGTAAGGCAAGTCATTCCACATCTGCCAATTGGGCTGCTTCCCAGATTCAAAATTGTCTCCCGTCGGTTACCAACTGGGAGGAGACAAGTGACATGCCCTCCAAGAGGACAACCCGAAGTTGTCCACTGCGCCTACGCTCTTCATGCACAAGAAAATGACGTACTATCTATTTGGGTAAGAGATAAACAACTCTTTACACGTTCGAAGTTTCGGAGCCAATTGGGACGGGGCTGTCGAATTGGTCCCCCACATGAACCCTTGACAGCCACCTCATCTCCACATCATATAGAGCAGCACGGTATATAGACTCTACGAGTACAGGAAAAGGTTTTGAAGCATGGTGGAAAGTCAATCTGACCGATCTGCTTCACCTAGCAGAAGGCTTGGTCTCAGTTTGTTTAGAGCAGCCGACGTAGGTCCCCGTTAGAAGGAACCCCTGTCGGCACAAATTAACCAATAAGGGAGAAGCTGGATTAGCCCCTCGCGCAAATAAATTGTCTGTATACACATGGAATTAAGTGCCCGTTGTCATTGCAGGTCAATTGCGACAATTGAAATTCGCCGTCGCGACCCAGGCATCGTTCCTGCAGGGCCCGCTGAGCTGCGTAAGGGGTAGGGGTATGTCGTGCATGAAAACATAACTTGGCCCCCCCATCCCTATCCGGACAATGCCTGCACGCGTGATTGGAAGCACTGCGCGCGAAACGTCGACTCCATCAGACAGCGAGAAGTCATTCGTCTCCGCAGAGTCAGACAACACGTCGAGCAAAGGTAGCTATAGTCTTGGCCAATCGGCGCCACCATCAGCGTCATCACCGCTCCCTCCGACAAAATCCATTGCGCCTACCAACTTCACTGCATTCAAATCATCGGCGAACGGCGTTTCGGATTTTGCAAGTGGACAGCAGCTGGACTTGTCTCCTACATCTAAAGCTTTGCCCGCTCCACCACTTACCCCAGGGGGTTCCTACTTTGCCCAGCAACCTGGGGCTTCAGGTGTTGAACCTCGATCTCCACTAACGCGAAGACCACCTGCCTCACGTTCCAGTCACGGAATAGAAACTTCATCTGGCCCTCCTCCTGCCCTTAGTACTCAGCGATCTTACAACACTGATTCACCCTGGCGGATTACTCCCTCGACTAAGTCAAAGATTACTCGTCCGAATCTATCACAACGACCAAGCACCAGTGCCAGCATCGACTCTATAGTCAAGCAGGCACACCAAAGTACTAATGAGGACTCAGACTATAGTCCTTCTGTAGCCAGAGCGGCTCGATCGAAGTCTTTGACCCATGACGGAATAGGAACTGCAATGGCTGGACGATACAACAGCACGCGATCTGAGGATGAGGAGGATCAAAATTCTACAATTCGTGTGAATGGTACAACGTGGAATACAGATAGGAGGTCTATGGAAGAAGGTCTTCAGGACAAACCATCTTCGTCTAATGAAGACTTGTTCCTCAACCTGGCAAGGGCAGAATCGGTAGTTGATGATGCATCTGAGACCTCAACGAGGCGTGAAAGAAGACGGTCACACATCGGGACATCAAGCTTTCCCCAAGCAAGAACTTCTCGGCCTTCGTCTTCTGGTCGTCCAAGCACCAGTGGTGCGAGTTTTGCCGGCCAACAAGTCTTCCCTAAACAGGTCCACCATCACAAATCTTCCTTCGATTCGGCATTCCAACACTCAGCAGAGAAAGGCTCGCTTAGCTCACTCAGAGACCTTACCTCCGGTAACAAATCCTATGCTGCTTCTGCACATCCTCTTGACCAGCGATTTCGGACTCGTAATGCAAGGACATCGTTTGGTACACCCCCACCAGATGGGTACTCGCAGGAGGGATCACCCGAAATAAATACAAATTATGGACGTCGACGGTCGCTTCGCGAAACATCTCCCGGAGTGGGACCCCGTAGCTACAAGCAATCTAATCTATCATACACTACCAACGGCAATTACGGCTCTTCGCCGTTCCCAGAAAGGTCCTCACAACCTCACGGGCAGGGAGCAGCTTCAGGGATCCCTCTCGCTGCTGGTACGGAGTCTACCGTATCGACGACGGCGCCATCCACTGTCTGGGATGAGCTAGACGAACTAAAATCTAGACTTCGCAAGCTCGAACTTACAGGAGCACTACCAAATTCATCGAACGCCGCAATGTCAAATGCATTGAATGAACGGCCCCCTACAGCAACGACTACCATGACAACTATGTCGTCGTCACCAAAGCACCGCAAAACAGACCATATCTCCTCAGAACCATCCGTGACCTTCGAACCCGGACTCACCAACATACATCCGCTACTTCACTCGGCATTAGTGAAGGCAAAACCCGCGATAAATGCAAATCTTTATAGAGCTTTGGAGGCTACCGCAACAGATGCCTTGACGTTAGCCTCTATGACAGGCAGTTCCTCCGGTTCGCAGGAAGCTTCCCAAAGTGCGTCTGTAGTTGGACCCGCAAGTGGAATTGACAGGCAACTTCGCAGAAAGGCTGATAATATGTGCCGAAGTTTGACGGAACTTTGCATAGCACTTGCTGAAGAATCGCCAGAAGCGGAACTACCTAATGGAAAATCTCGACCTGGGAGCAACGACACCCCCACCACCGCGCAGCGAAGTAATGGAGCCTTACCAGATCCGAAGCTCCTGCGTGGTGCTAGCCTCGAGCCTGAGGCTCGAGCTAGTTCCAGAGTCATGAGTCGACTGGAAGCGCGTCGAACGAGTCTTTTGAGCTCTAGTCCTCTATATGGTCGTAGGGAATCCACCCAAGATGGTGCGTCGCCTACTCAAACAGTGACTCCTGTGACCAGTAGACTCGACAGAGCCTCTACCGTCACGTTGCGCAGTCGTGCGAAGGAAGAAGAAGAGGGGGCTAAAGACACTAAGAGACCTTCATCTCGAGCTACAACGGAAATTGGGCAGCTACGGTCCTCGCCACAGACGAGGATATCTCGAGAGTACACATCACAACATCCTATGCCTAAATCCTCCGACCGCTCTCCATCCGTACAATCCTCTCTACCACCCCGAAAGAGCTATTTCTCTCAGGTCTCAACATCACCACTGACGCCCACTGTGCAACCTGGCAATAGAAGATATCTCGACCGTTCAACGCCACCATCATCGGCAGACAGTGCTCGATTGACAGAAGCACGACAGCGCAGGATCGCATCACTTGGCCAGCACACATCTGCAGGACAGTCACGTATCGGCATTTCGACTGGAAGGCTAAGGCAGTCTGAAGGGCTACAACAGCGTTGACCAGGGGAAATTTGGCGTTATGCATGTAATATACTACCCCAGTACGACGTGAGGGCTCCGGTTGTACGAAAAGCGAGCGTTTAATTGGAGTTCGGTTTTAGCTATATGACTTACCACGATTTAGGGAGGAGGCATGTATACTTGGTTGGCTCAGGTGTAGCGGCGTTGGCGTTATGATGGTAAAGGAGAAATAGAAATGGGCGCATGAGACGAAGCGATAGAACGCTGGTCTGTTGTGAGCTTCATCCATGTGCTCTGGGTCATGTGAAGGGGAGATCGGGAGCAACATTACATTTGCAAAAACAGATATCAAGATCGCTTCTACGCTTTTAGGCAAATAGTAGATTTTCGTGCTGTCCTCTCCTGCAGCAGTAAGCCAAGATTAGACCGTTTGCCACCACCTTAACACGACCCAGGAACTCCCTCGCTTGCATGAGACAGATACTTCATCCCTACCTTATCAATGTACCTTCCTTACCTTCCTTACCTGCCCAATGACTTCATGATTGGCTTACCGAGGCTGTGGCTGCCCGCCAGCTTGTAGAACGACCTCTTATATTTCTGACTCACGCAAACAACGCTAGATAAATAAGTCTCAAAATCTGCATCGTCGTATCAAACACCTCAAACCAATATATCTCATCTGAGACAGTATCAAAGCGTACATGAGTCACTGGTCTTCGTTCTTTCATTACCCAAGGTCTGCTCTAGTACGGCATATTAGGACTCACCCTTCCCCACGAAAATATTTATACTCTCAACCATACACAATCCTTCTACTCACACTCAACCCCTTCCCCCTTCATACACCCACAGCCCATTCCTCCAACCCCCCATTCCCTTCCACTTTCCGTAAGGTAAATATGAGTACCAGCAATCATCCCCGCCGCGGAGGCAAAGGCGGCGGTGGCGGTGGTGGTGGTGGGGGCAGGGGAGGAGGCAAGCACAGACAACCGCAGAGCAGGGAGGTTACGGTGTCGAAAGCACTGAGTTTTTTGCTGAGACACGGGGCGAAGGAGGAGGGAGTGCAATTGGATGAGGGGGGGTGGGCGTGTGTGAGGGATGTGGTATGTTGGTTTTTTTCTTGGTTTGTGTTTGTGAGTGCTTTTTAGGTGGGGGGTTGGGGTGGTTGGGGGGTGCTTTGGGGGTTTGTTGCTTTTGGGAAGAGTTGTGGGAGGGATTGGGTGTTGTTCTGGTCTTTACGGTCTTATGTTTTCGAGTGATTTATTGTGAGAGTTTACTTGGGGAGTCGGTGGGTGAAGAGGCACGCAATATGCTTGTTGGGCTATCTAATGCATGTTTTGTTTATTTATTCGAGTAATCTTTTCCCTTTAAGAAACAAGCAATAAAACTGTAGGGTTTTCCAACGCATGTTTTAATCTTTTTATTCGAGTGAGCTTTTCTCTTTAAAAACAAGCAATCTCTCAAAGTTCCCCTGAAAATCTTTCTATGTTTATCATCCAAACCTCTAATACCCTCTACCCAGCTCCTCTGGCGCCGCCTTGCATCCATGCACGTAACTTTCCCAGAATTACAAACCCTAGTCGCCAACAACGAAAAGCAGCGCTTCAGCCTTGAACCACTTTCTTCAGAAACCCTTCCGCCACCAGCCATCAACACCAGCACCACAACTAAAGACCCTTCCCAGTACCGCATCCGCGCCTCCCAAGGCCACACCCTCACCTCCATCTCCTCATCAGCAATCTACAACCGCCTCGACCCTTCCGATCCCACTTGCCCTAAAATAGTCGTCCACGGCACGGATGAAAAGTCCTGGCTCAAGATCAAAGACTCTGGGGGCCTGAAACCAATGGCGAGGACGCATATCCATTTCGCAACCGCCCTGCCGAAGCGATTGCCCCCATTAGACAAGGAATTCCAGTCGAAGAGCCAAGTGAAGCCCGAAGGAGACGAAGTGATCAGCGGTGTCAGGAAAACGAGTACGATTTTCGTGTGGGTGGATGTGGAGAAGAGTGCCAGGGAAGGCGGGGTTGAGTGGTGGGTTAGTAGGAATGCGGTTGTGCTTACGGAAGGGCTGGCGGGACTATTGGGGTTGGAATGGGTAAGGTGGGTGGAGAGGAGGAATGGCGATGTACTGTTTGGGGAGAAGGATGTAAAAGCTGAGGAGGAGTTTATTAGGAGGGCGGAGGAGGCGAAGAAGGAAGGGGGGAAGGGGCCGGTGGCGGGGATTGAGGAGGCGCCGGAGGGGAAAGGGGGTGGGGGTGGGGTAGGGGAGGAGGATGGTGGGACGAAGGTGGAGAAGGAGAATTGGGATGATTGAGGAGATGTGCGCTTTTCGGTTTAGGTCAAGTGTCTTGATTTGACTTGATTACTAGACTACCCGGTAATCTGCTAATGATACAGATATTGGTGGATCCATGCCGGCAATTAAAGCATAAGTCTTTTAGTCCTTGGAGAAGTCAGTCGTTGAAGCCAAGTACTTTGATATGGTTGACTCACATAAGTGTCATATATCTCGTTACTCCAGATCTCGAGGCCTCATAACTCATTGACCCCAGCTATAAGATGTCTTCTGGGTGATAAATAAGGTTCAACGCGCAAGGTGTTGCATGTTCTCCGCATAAGAATGCTCATTAAATCCCGTAGGTAAAATTCCAGTAGGTAAAGTTCCAGATTGTCTTCCAACTCTCAACATATCAAGGCGCATTAAATCTTCACGCCTCCAGCTTCTTCAAAGAACCCGCCATCACTGTCCTGATCCATCTCCTCCGCCTGTCCAGCTCGGACAGGATCATGATCATAATTCATTTTACGTGAAGAACGGCTTGGCTTCACTGATTGAATGCTTCTTATAGGGAGTTGAATTTGGCGCTTGAATGGCTTCATTTTCCTGAACGATAACACTAGATCCTCGTCCCCTAATGTTCCATCTCGCAAGTCGTCCAGGGTACCCTGTTCCATACACTTCTCGACGACTTTCCACATAGCGGGTCTTGGGGGTGGTTGCTCGTTGGAATTATTTTCGTTGTTTTCTTGGGCTTTTTCTTGGGGGAAGATAGCTACGTATTTCTGGTAGAGAGGAGAATATTGTGTGTAGGCGAGATCCACTTCTGCGATATGGAGGGCCTGTTGTAATATTTGATAGTCGGTATTGTCAGGCGGACAGTCTGCGAGGCTTTTTCTGCAGTGCTTAACACGCCGAGTGGCTTTCTGACGCTCTGTCGAAGACCATCAGGATGAGTTGTTCTTATGACAGCGCAGGGTCGATAGATGACTACTTACCGAAAAATCGTACCATGTGGTACTTGCTAATCATCTCTTCCTTCTTCCCTTCTTCAATGGCAAGTTCTAAGTCCCGCTCGTAGCCAGCTAGTGCCCTCTCTTTCTCAACTCGAACATCGGCTGGAAGATCTTGTTTGAGTTGACGGTTCAGTTGGAAAATTTGGTTCTTGCTGCGGTTGACAGAATGCTTTGCGGAACCGTGCTGTGAATGAGATTTGTTCTTTTGAACTCTGTGCTGAGCCCGGCCAGGGCCACTCCTTGGGCCACGAGACTTTGGGTAATCTGGCTTCCGAGAATCTGTGTCTGTGTTCGTATTCGGTTGTTTCGAGGGAGAGTATCGAGAGTAGTCTGGTTTGTAGGAGTCATATGGGGTATTATGTTGTGTTGCTCGTGGCTCACGACGACCACTGCCGGGCATCCAAGAGCTTCCTTTGCCCATTTTTTCAAAGAGATTTTCCACTTAATAAGGTCTTCTTGAGGCGAATGAAGTATAAGAGTGGATCTTCGAGAAGCCTGCCGATGGCATTTACTATACCCGAGCTGCCACAGGGAGTCTCAATCTCTATCAATTTAGAGAATGAGTTGGAGAGAAAGCGTTCAGTGGGCCCCGGACTTATCGTAGATAAAACCACGCTATAATAGTTCTAGTGAAACATACGATACATCACTGCTTAGTCTCGAAGGTCCAGCCCTACCTGGGGGTGGCATGCTACCCCTGCTCCTACTAAGCAAGACGGCTTCAAGCTACCACCTAGTCCATTCTACTAACCAATCGGTGGCATGATTGACTATTCCGAAAGCAGGATTGCCCCCCAGGAGGTATGGATCAAAAAGTACGAAAAACTGCCAAAGATGCAAAGTTTTGGTGGTGGGCCCATACAAATGTTTACAAAATATCGAAAAATCTTGAGCTTTTTTGAATTTGACTATGTCTATCGACAACCACATGTATATATGACCTATCTAATAGGCGGGGGGGACCTTTCTATGTCCTTAAAGAAGCCTATAGGGTCTATTTCTCTATTAAACCGCTGCTTGACCCCGTGTTTGCGTGAAACGTTGATTTTTTTGAACTTCTTGACCCAGCTTGCTTAGACCCGGAGCAACAACACCACCAATTTTGATATCCTTAATAAAGCAGACAGGCTCGTTGATTGCCACTATTGGGAGCTCCGAGTGGCCATATAAAGTGTATAGGACGTGGTTGGAATATGTAGTAGGTGTCAGACGATATGGGAATTTGGTTATTTTGGTAGGTACGGAGTAAGCGCAGCGCACTGTAGAATCCTAATAGTACTTAGTTTTGTGTTATATATAAGTAGATTAGGATGTACCTATCTATACTGCTTGTTCCTGAGTATATGCCTGCGCTATTAGGAGCGTTGGTGGTGGTGGTGGTGGTGGTGGTGGTGATGGTAAATAAAGGATTTGCAAACCGCCTGTAAAATCCTAGGTCTTGGCATCTTTTTCGCTCAGGCCCGCTGCGCGGATTTCCTTATTAGGGCCTAGCTCCCCCCTATAAGTTAGGCCTGCTCTAGGGGCCCCTAGGGGGCAATCCGCGCAGTAGGGCCTGAGCATCTGAGGCTATCACTGCTCTCAAGACCGTGATACGCCAGTCGCGTACTCACAAATCGCCATATCTGAGTATTCGAGCACACCGCCGTCCATTTTCAACCTTTGAACACGTAGTGGTCTCTCCAGTGTCCTCACTGATGTCGTAGCATGGCAACCTCTTCCGCACCTTCTATGTCACGCACTGCACTGCTATCCGTATACGATCTCTAGCTAAGAAATCTGGTCCCCGACTATGGAGACCGCAATTCGATGGTCTCCAACTTCTACTTTGTCTGAGCAGCGCTTCCTTCTTGTCGATGTGGTTGGCCGCTCGTTCAAACGTTGCACAGTCCAACGGTATTGCAGCAAAACCCTTCGTTACAACATTCGCTCGACTTACAGCCAGGTTCAGGCATTCCGCGCTTTCGATTGGGCTCCTCATGATGAAACGCTTGTAGCTGTGGGTCAGTGGTCTGGGGAAGTCACCGTTCTCCGCATTGACGACGCTTCTCCGAGCGTTTCGTTACCAGCAAAGCATCAACGTCTTTGCAATGCTGTTGCATTCAGTAGAACGGGGCTGCTCGCTGCTGGCCTAGAAAGAGTTCGTAACGACTTTTGCTTGAATATATGGGATGTAAATCAACGTTTCGCAAGTGTCTCTCCACCAGGAAGTGGGTCTGCCAAGCCTTTCGTCGAACCGTATCGCAAGTTCGCGAGTTCGGAAGCAATATCCAGTATCAAATTTTTCGCCGGTCAGCCTGAAGTCCTAGTGACTGGAGTCAAGGGGCGTGGCATTAGGATCTATGATTTACGAGAAAACGCTGGGAGCCCCTCATTGCATTTTCAAACCAATGCCGTTTTCAACATTGCTATCGATTCTCTAGATGAGAACTACTTTGCATGTGCCGGTGGCTCGAGAGACACAACGATCCAGGTCTGGGACCGTCGTTCAGGGACGCCTTACACAGCAGCGAGTCTTGGATCAGGCTCAGAAGCCGGTGGTCAGGCTGAAGGGCCTGTGATCCAGTATGCAGAATCATTCGACACCACAAAAACCGCACCCCAGCGAAGAGGCAGCGAAGGCAATGACATTAGTATATGGAGTCTGAAATATTGCAAAGGAAGAAGCGGCTACCTTGGGGCTCTTGCGAGCAATGGCGCCCTCAAGATCTTCGAGACAAAGCAGGAATACTCTTCACTAAAGGAACAGTATAAGGCACAGCAAACTCCTGTTTACTATAATCCAAACACTATTGAACATTCAATCTTTACCAAGCGCATTCACCACATCGAGCACAGTCGCGGTGAGATCGATTCCCCGCGTGAAAAGGTTCGTATCGCTGCTTTTGACTTTACCAATCTTGCTGGATCCAAGGGAACCCCTTGTGCAATTATACTCCGTGGTAATCAGAGTGTCGATATCCTTGAGTTGGACGGTGCTCCCTCAGCACTTAGCGTATCCTCCTCTGGGAGAGTGATCATTAGTAAAGTCGGGAACACAAGCATATCTCATTCCGAAAAGTCATCATCTGAAGATCCCTTTTTGGCAAACACGGTCTATCTAATTAAACCTCGTGCGTATGGAAGCGTTGCCGGCTTCTTGCTCAACCCCCGAGGTGACCGAGTGACCAATCAGGAACTCGATACTAATCTTATCCTTAAAAGTCACATAAGGGACGGGAAGCTTTGGTCAAGTCGCGAGGCTCATGAAAAATACATCAACAGTCGCTTCTCAGACAAGCAACTCAGCATGGCGGACGCCTTAACATTCTCTACGGTTTCACGTGGCCGCTGTGCAGAAGGCTACTTATTCGATTGCAAGAGAAATATCGAGATCGTACGCGATGATCCAGGGCTCCAGAAAATGTGGACCTGGATTAGTCGTAAGTGGCGAAATCTAATCATGAGCATAGAGCTAATAAAATTCAGGGGCAAAAACCAACGCTGAAAATGAGGGTATGATTACCGACACGCTCGATCTCAGCTTCTTCGGCGTTGCTAGCATATGGAATAATGATTTGGGTAATGCGAGGTCTACCCTTTCATCAGCTCACTGTTAACACCATTGTAGATTCTCAGAGGGCTACTAACAAATCAAGCAAGCCCACATATAGCAAAGAAGTTGCTACGGCCGTGGAGACACTGTGTGAGAGGCTTGACCTTCCCGACCTGCGTATGACACAATCGGCAGTTCCAAACCATCGTCGACTGTGTCTGCATACATGCGGGCTAGGACTACCACCAGAGAAGCTCGAAAACACTGTCAGGGATCTTGTGCGTGATGGTCACAACACCAAGGCTGCTGCTCTTGCCATGATACATGATCAACCAAAGCTCGCCTTCCTAGCTTTAAGAAACGGCAAAACAACTTCAGCACACAGAGAGCTTTCCATTGCACTTGCGGGATACAACAAAGATATCACAGATGAAACTTGGGAGGAAACTATTCGAACGCTGAAGAATGACCTCGACGATCCATATGGTCGATCAATTTTGGCCTTAGTCAGTTATGGTGACTGGCATGACGTTTTAGCAGAAACATCTCTACCACTGCGAGATCGACTTGGCATCGCTCTATTATATTTGAACGATGAGGAGCTCACTCAGTACATAAACGACAACACCGCCGAAAGCATTAAAGAAGGTGACATAGAAGGCGTAGTCCTTACCGGGCTTACCGAGCAAGCTGTTCCTCTCTTCGAGAATTATATCCACAAGTTTTCCGATCTCCAAAGCGCAATTTTAGCAATGTCTTTCACTTCTCCGCGCTACTTCACAGATGTTCGCGTCGACAAATGGCGAGAAACATACCGCTCGTACCTCAACGATTCTCAAATGTTCATTGCCCGAGTGAAATTTGACGTGCAATCTACCAAGCTCTCTGCGCCGCCGAACGGAAAGCCAGAGCTGGCACCACCTCCTCGTCAGGTCAGCCTTCGCTGTAACAACTGCGACCAAGCGCTCGATCGCAGCACAGCTAACGCGCCTCGACCTGAAATGTCAACAATATTTGGTACTCATCAAGGCTCTATCTTTGGAGATGACAAGTCGGGCACCGTCTGTCCCAGATGTGGTCGTCATCTGCCACGTTGCGTTATTTGCATGTTCTGGCTTGGTATGCCGGACCCACATTCTCGCGGCAGTGTAGCTAAAGCGGCGAGCAAGGAAGAAGCTCTAAACAAATTCGTGAGCGTGTGCAGGAGCTGCTGGCATATGTCACACAGCGGCCATGCTCACGAATGGTTTTCAGGGCATGATGTGTGCGCCGTGCCCGATTGCGACTGTCGCTGCATGGAACTAGATTCTGGGCCCGGTTGAATAACTTTGGCACTCTTCTTGACCTGAATATGAAAACAGCAATCCTACTCAAGCTGCCCAAGACTCTGAGCACATTCGGCCCTTGGGTCGATTAAAAGATCTCGATTCGTGCCAAGCTTCGCAAGTAGAGAACCAAATGCTTTGATGACTGGTACTCAGATGTATCAATCTTGTATAGCTGTTTATTCTCTATAAATGCTTTCTCGTCATTCACGAACGCAAAGAGAAAATCCCTTCAACAACAATATAAATCGCCCGAGATCCTGTTCCAACGTAATGAACAGCCACGCCCAGATATCGAATAAAAGTGTCGAAGTCATTACGAAATGCTCTAAACTGCGTGAAAAGTAAACAGGGGTTCTACGTCCGCTCCAGAACGATCTGGGTTCTTTCTCGAATACCGCGACAGTTGACATCAATGTTGCAAGTGAGTCTGAGGCATTGTTACGCAACCACGGCCCCGATCCCGGGACTGCGCTTACGAAGTTAGCCACCAACTACATCGAATGGATATGAGTATTCTACAAAGGATATAGTGACTGGCGTAACGCCTCCAATTCATGCTGTTGCAAATATAGAACCTTAGTGCTCTTAAAAGAGGACACAGAAGACTGGAAATTAAGAGGCAGCAGCTTACAATAAAAGTTGGCTCCAATTTAGACGAAGGTTAGTGGTCGATGGTACTGTCGGCGGCAGTGACTAGCGACTCCACCGGCATGATAGGGGGATAAAGATCAACGTCGTGGTATTAATATGGGGAACCTCCCACTCCTGCTCCTCAGTCCTTTTGTCTCCAGGAACTAGTTCCCCTGCGCCTTCTTATAACCGCCTCAACAGCATTTTGAGCTGTATATTTGCCCCACCCACCCATGTCTGTATATATCTACATCTAGATAGCTCAACTATCACGCCCCAGTTCTCCTGTCGCTTAGACGGAGGGTGTCTCGGCGATAGGCCTCCACTCCCTGTCGTGGCCAATGGCAGCAGCATCAGCATGGGGTTGACGACAGCGAGGACTGGGGGCCGAGAGTTGAGGTTTTAGCAGCTAATGGAGATTTTTTAGTGTCAAATTGCCAACTTTTCACCCTGACCAGAAGAGCACTAATCCATTTCTAGTAATCCTGGGACCCAAGGTCCCACGATTACTGCTCCGGGTTTAGCGACCTGATCGATTGATCTCATCGATCGAAAAATACCTGCAGCCAACTCAAACGGTCAGCCTTCGCATCCTTGAGTGCCTAGAAGTTCAAAAATGTATGGCTGCACCGAACCCTCCCTATCGGAACACAAGAAAGGCTTGGAGTTCAGACGAAGCTGCGGGATGTTGCTCATATAAGACTGTCATTTGGTTGACAGCATGATAGTTCGTTGCAAAATAGGGCACACCATCTACATACGAATGTATCATCGAGCAGTATAGGTCGGGCTTCAATTGGGTTTTGAGGCGTCGGAGGTACGAAATAGGAACTATGGACACCATGTATTAAGAGAAAAGGAAACCTTGTGCCAAAAAGCAGATCGTTTTGACATTTCCTGAAGCAACGAACGTTTCGCTATCAAATTATTCGGGCCAATGGGTAAGTTTTTTTCATCTTTCTTGAGCAGTAAAGAATTGTCATCGCAAATCACAGAGTCACCGCAATCGGGCTAGGTGACCCTCCTAGCACCTCCGAGACAATTCGATTTGGTCAAAAGATGAAGAAATTTTCATGATTCTCCTGTCTGGAGTGCTGGAATAAAGCTAGAGAAAGAAGGACGGAACTGCGCAGCAAGCCTCCCTTGTTCGCCTCTTATCATTTGGTCCATCGCGGTCCCCTCCTTTTTCCTCTGATATCCCTTATTTTCCTTGCGTTCCCGGGTTTGCCCGCGTGGAGTCAGACATAGCTTTGGAGCTGGAATTGCTGTTTCCATAAGGGAAGGGCCCCATGTTTGCGGCACCATAGACGAGGGGATTGGGACCGGAGGATCCGGTTCCGCTGTTTGCATTTTGGTTGCTATTGCTGCTGGAGGAGCTGTTACCAGCTCCTTCAGAGGGGTAAGATTGGCTGGATGTAGCATTGCTAGTGATGTTGCCGCCAGAGGCTGGGTTGCCAACGTATTGGCCGGATGGATTGCTGGTGCTGTTTTGCGTGTTTGCAAGATCTATTTCGCGAGGATAGGGGGGCCCTTGGTGCGTAGGGGGCCCTTGGGCGCCACTGGTCATATGGAAAGTGTTGGAGGGGTTTCGTGACATTTTACCAGCGGTGGGACTTGTGCTTCGGGTGAATGTCTTTCTGTGCAAAGTGGGAGAGTGAGTTGGCTGGGATGGGATGCTGTTCTTTGCGTTCTTTAGTACTTACTCTCTGCTGCTAGAGAAGTATCCGAAATGTACTGTGTAAAGAGAAAAGAGAACGTACTGCAATTTGCACTCTTATATGTACCATTGCGGGCGTGAGGTTTGACGTATGATGTGGCAAGCGTTTGCGTATACTCACGGGTAGCAAACAAAAGCACGAAAAGATCGAATACCGAGGGTTTGGGAGAAGAGAATAAGAACGGTTGCAAACAGTAATAGAAGAGAAGGCCTTGGATTTATACAGACGGTTGTGCGGGAAAGTTCTACTACAGTGACGCCCATATTGCTAGGACCCTCGTAGATTGGCCGGCTTATCGAGTGGGAGGACTGAGGCCTCAAACCTGGCGTGCATAGTGGAGGTTATAATATGCAGATCTGGCAGGAACTAATGCAGAGGCATTCGTTGAGAAGATAGGCCCCAGGTTGATGTTCCAAGCGAAAGTCGTGGCTGGGGAATAACTCCTGCTAAGTTTGGGATCGATTTGTCCCCAGATAAGGCCTCAGGTTGAAGATCCTGCGGGAACGAGGGTTCCCAAAACTGGCTTAGAACGAGTTGAAGTCGATTGGTCCTAATTAGAGGCCCCAAGCAGATGTAAAGCGAGTGCATCAGCGGCTTACTGATATGAAGCGTTCTGATTGGAGGCCTCATATCCCACAGCCTAGTATCCCAGATATCAATATGCATAATTTTGGAATTAGCTAATTATGTAGAATGTCATCTTAATTTGATAGGTTAGTAGGGAAATGAAAATAAACCTGAATGCTGCATATGCTCCGCTCGAACGTCTTCCCTCATGGCAACACCCGTGGAAAAGCATCTAAAAGCAGGCGCAATGGTGGCTATGCTTATCAGCACGAGACAGTAGATACCCCTTTCTCATTCGTGATGAGTAAATGCCGTTTATATTCAATCATGTCAATAGAGGATCGCATGATAGGTGGGGAATTGAGGCTTCAAAGGCTCCTTTAAGCGCATGTGGGGGCAGCAGACGCTTGCATGACAAGGGCAGTGGGTTGCAAAGCCTCTTTAATTACATTGTCCCTCTCACCGGATATCGAAGCTATTCTCTAGCTTTGCCACCATACGCGGCCTCAGCTCCCTACCGTCCTTTGGATTCCACTGGATTGATCAACTGCCATCGTCCTCATCTACCCTGGTCATTACAGATCTCGAGCGTCGTCAGGTTAGGCTTCTTTCTCGAGTGCTTGTGGTTGGGAGGGACGTAGGCTCAGTGACACCTTTCCTACGCTGCTGAGGGCGATAGTAAAATTTGGTGTTCGCCTCCCTCTATGTTGATAGAAGTACTCAATTTAAGGCATCAAGCTTCAAAATATTCCCGTGCAACGGTCGTCTATATTGAGCCGGAATTTGATTTCCAAGCCTTATGCTCCTAAGACTAATTGGGGACTCGGTCGTCTCCTTCATCCTCATTGCGCGATTATTCGGCGTCGGAGCTCCCAGCTCGCTCTGTCTCGTAGATCATATTCCCTTGCGGAAGTGGAAGCCCTCGTGATAGCTTGGTCATCTGCCTGAGAAAAATTGAGAAACGAAGTCGCCAGATGTTCGTTTTGCACCGTCAGACAGCCTATGTTTCCTTCTGCTCAGCATACGACCATCCCGTGCTCTTCATAAGGGTCCTCCCAGAGTGCTTGCCTCTTCCTTCCCCGCATCGTAGACTACCAATCTTGTTTGTACTGTCATGATGGTAGGCTACCATCCTAAGCGGTACCGTTGAGCGTGAATGATCTTTGCCTTCTACTTCAACTCATGCTCCATTTGAGTCTTCAAGCACAGAAGCGGTCCGTATCAGTCTAGTCTTATGGTCGGTATTCATTTCGAGCCTGGAAGTATGCTGAAAGTCCAATGAATGCAACCGAAGGTGTTGCATTCGAAGAAAATTGAATGTCGTTGACGAAAATGTCGAGCGCGCTTTCTGATGCCCAGATAAACAACAGATTGAGAAGGACATGGTTGCATTGTCACGTGTGTTGGTGAAGAGCGAAAGATTCTTCAGAAAGGAGTGTTACATGGGTGTCACTTTAGGCTAACCCAGACTGGAATAGCTTCTAGCAAATTGGGGCCACCAATAGGAGATTGCCAGAAATCTTGGCTAGAGTCTCAGCCTTATACTCCTCAGCTTCTATTTAACCATGAGTTTTCCCACTTAATGTTTCTTCTTTAACCAACTCGCTCTTGGGCAATTTGTGTCCCACAAATACGATCGCCTACGGGCGTTAAGTTATTGCTTGGCCTTCTCCTCTGTGGTGCACTCCGCGTACAAAGTCTGCCCGGGCCACGGCCTGAGGCCCCAGTGACCGGATTATCGAGAGCCTTCTGCACGCTCTCTTCCTGCTCCTTGGCAGGTATGTCCATGGCCATGGATCTTCAGGGCAGAAATTGCTTACATGCTGCCTATATTAGGTTATCAACATTCTGCACTTGACTTTGCGCGAAGGCTAACAGTCTTCGCGCCGGAGTCATCCCTGCGGAACAATATGATCATCACATAAATGTTGCAGCGCTGGGCCCACTACGTTCATGGGATAGCTCTCAACATACAGAATATGTTCCCTACGAATCTGCTCACTCGTTCGACCGATTTCGGACATCGACAGCCCAAGACCCTACACAGCGTTTACAACATGCACCAGAACTCAAGATTCATGGCTGCGATCCTTTCTTTGGAGTACCTCTGGAAGATGTTAATACTGAGTATGACCCGTATTTGCGTTCAAACCTCCACTTGGAGGCTTCTAGACCAAATTATGAAGACTACTTAGTACGTCAACAAGAGCCGAATGAAGAGAGTGACCAGTCTTCGGTCCTGAGAGATGTATATGAATGGCTACAGCCAGATCCGGGTTTTACTGTCGACGTTGATTTCGTTCAGAACTATGGCTTTGATTACAGCAACCATCCCTCGTTTCTTCTATCCAACACACCACTGCTTGTAGAAGGTACAAGCGCAACTACTCCTGATTCCTCTACCGGTGTATCAAACGGTTCAAATAACTCAACGACCGTTGGATCATCCCTATCGTCACCTTCCCCTTTCACTTCTTGCTCTCCTTCCTCCACAAACCCCTCTTCAGGTCTACCCCCCATACTCGCGGGGCCACCAGGTGTAACACCATCCCTAGCAGGCGCCCCTCAAGTTCTGCAGCCTAAGCGTGGTCCACAATGTCCAGCCTGTCAAAAAGTAGTCTCATGTAGCACTCGGCTCAAGAGTCACCCATGCAACACAAAAAGGTTCCTATGTGGCTTTGAGTATTGCAAGCGAGGCACTAAGGGGTTTACAAGTCAAAAGGACCTTGACCGGCACCAACGAACAGTCCACGCAGACAAAGCTTTGGAACCTCTTGGTCTACAGGTCTGCCAGGCCTGCCCGTACGAGACACGGCGAGTAGATCACTTTCGACGTCACCAGAGAACACACGAAAAGAAGGAAGAGAAGAAGAAGAGAGGAAAGAGATATTGTGAGATCCAGGTCACAGGGGAAAAGGCTAGTTCGTCAAGGTAGTGGAGGTTGCTGTAATTGTTTCGTTGGGTCTGATCATATTATGTATTGATGTTGGCTATTTCATTTGCGTGGCGCGGTCGAGGCTGTGTCAGGTTGAGATGATCATTCTCGCTTTTCTTATTGTTAAGTGGTCATTTATTCGGATTGTGGTTAGGTGAAGACCGTTATGCCCACAACGTAGACTGTACGTTCTTTTGATGGTAGCCAACTTAAGATGGCCTAGCCTTTTGGCTTGATATGGTATTGATATGTGTGGAATAGTTTATGAATTAGTTTGCTCTCCGTAATGCGTCGTTAGGTAGGAGGTATCTCTTGATGAGTATCTCTAACACTACTAACTTCTTTACTTCGACGCCAGTACCCCACGAACATCTTGCCTCCATGACCTCGTAGCTCAGCCATCAAGACTGAACGAGCAGTTCTTGAAGAACATGGTGGGCCCACGAAATTGCTCTTGAGCTGGGCCATTAGGAAACCTTCAAACGTACTTGTTCCTGCTCTATCCAACATGCATGTCGCCCGCCAAGCTCCTCAAACATGAATAATGCCCCCCAAGCTCGCATTGTCACGCGACAAGGATCACACAAAAGACTTTCAGGATCCTCCCCCCCAAGCGCCCTCAAACATGCACGTCGCCCATCAAGCTCTTCAAACATAAATGTCCCCTCCCAAGCTCGCATCGCTATGCGACAAATGTCGCACAAAAAACGACGTTCAAGATCCTCCTGCACTTGTATGGCAATGCTTTTATCAGCAGCAACATGATCATGTTCGTTTTCCGAAGAAGTCTTTGTTGGAGGCCCTGAAGTCATGTCAAGTGTTTGGGGTATACTATTACTAGTCTCACCCATTTTTAGAGCCGCCTTTGCCTTCCGTCTTTCTTGTCTCGAGAGCTGCTGCCGATCTCTGGGCCGCTTCGTCTGCTCTGCAGAATCTATCTCTATTGGAGGCCCTGATGTCATGTCAAGTGTATGGGGTATACTATTAATAGTCTCACCCATTTTTAGAGCCGCCTTTGCCTTCCGTCTTTCTTGCCTCGAGAGCCGCTGCCGATCTCTCAGCCTCTTCGCCTGCTCTGGAGACTTTATTTTTTTCTGTTTCTCTGACAAGTGTATCATTTCATTGTCTTCATGGCAAGGCTTGGACAAGGCCACTAATCGTTCAGGGACCCTATCCACCAGGGTCTGACGTGCGTCCAACCTTTGCGAGAGCTCCTCTTCTAGTGCTTTTTCGATGCTGGGATCATACGCCTCAACAACTGCCCCGTCTTGAAGTGCTTTCTTTTCGGTTTTCTTGGGATCATAAGGTCTGCTTGGTTCTGTAACTGGGAAAGCACGAGCGTACTCCTCCTTCGTGCACCAGGTTGGGCCGCAATTTCTAAAAGGCTGCTGAACAAGATCTGCTGGAACGTCTGCAAAGACAAGCCATTTCTTTCCTCCCTGCTTTAAAGATCCAACGCATGAGCTTCTCGCCGAAGCTCGCTTCAAGTTTTTGATCCTATAATTTCGTACTTTTGGAGGAAGCTCCCGAAGATCGTACGCCCTGACTTCGTATTTTTGGGTTTCGTCGTGGAGGGACTCAGCGTCATACACCTCGTAATGCTGTTCGGTACGTAGAACCCCTTTCAGACGAAGGCAACCGCCTAGTATGGTATCAATGAAGGACTCGTATGGTACAAGGTAGTTTAGCGAATGTTTTCTGGCATTCGTCGCCCCAAACCTGAGATCAGATGCTGCAAATTGAGGAGAGGGTAACACAGGAAATAACATAGACTATCAGCGAAAGGACAGCGTTGATCCCAAGAGAGAAAACAGGGTAGACTTACCTTGGAGGACCTCTGTCATCAATAAAGTCATTTTCAATTCCCTCGGGACCGAACAAGACTGGGAAATCTTGTGGTAAAAACTCACTTTTGTCCCAAATTTGAGATTTTTGTGTATGTTTCAACTTGTGTCCCAGATTTGCGACAATCTGCATAGAAGATCTCGGTTTCGGAGAAGACGGAGAACCATAGTCTGACAATGACCTTTGCATCAACATACTCCTCGGGACTGCAATCTGCCATGGAGCTTTCTTAGTCAGGAGGTAAACACCTGCAGCCTTGGGTGCGGACTTGGATACGCATTCCCAGCTTGCCACTGGAAACTCGACTCCTTTCTGCCTTCTTTTACATGTTAGGTACCTTACGGACCTCCAATCTTTCTTTCTTCCCGGACCTTTCTTCCATGAATTAACCCTGCCCCGCTCACATAATCTCTCTTTATGAAGACCTCTCACTGTACTCTCTTCATCTTCGAACGGATGAATAGAATCTGGAAGACGGTCAAGAGATGGAACGGTCCAACTACTATGCCCAATCAGAGATTGGTATTCATGACAGTAAGACTTGGCTTTCCGCGAGCCCCTCATGTTCATTATATTGGCATGCCAGTTGTGCAAGCTTGAAGGAAATTTCATAACCAGTGGAATATTTCGTCCGTCGGCCACGTCGACCGTCTGATGTTCACAGTAGAAGGCCGCCGATGAACTGACCAGAGTATAAGCAAGTATATCAGGCTGCCAGTACGCCCTTTGAGCCCTCGATATATTCTTCACAAATTTGCGAAGCAGATAACACCACAGTGATAAGCTCAGCAATGATAATTCAATCCTTGGCAGTTCTAGATGTGTAATTTTGGGCACATAATCGGGGAAGTCGCTGCTTCATCACGTATCAGTCGTCCAGATCGCAGGATTGGAGAGTCTTGTCACGTTAAGAGGCTTACACAACTGAGTTCTGTGTTGACGAACCCTGGTAGCATCTCTGTCGGACTTTAATTGACATATCTGAAGTGGTCTTGTTGCCAGTCCGGGTCGCTCTCGAACTGAGCGTAGAGGAATTCGGTAGCCTGACAGGACAATGCTGATTCTTGTATGCAGCCATGATCCAGACAGCACAAAAATTCAAGGAGAAGACTGGGTGAAGATACTACTAGAGCTGAAGAAGTCACTATTGCAACACATGCAAAACGAAGGGATTTCATTTCTATTAATTGCCTTCTCTGACAATAAGGCTACATGATTACGAGTATTTGGGGCCTGCACTGACAGCCAATCGATTGTTTCAGGCGTAGAACTAGTCCGCATGCTGCCCAACCGAGGTACAATAGCTACGTCATCTTCTTGCCAATCCGGTCGGGCTATCTCGAGGCGTTAGAGGTACCGAGGCCGCCAATGAGCTGTCAGGCTGTTCAGCTCGCTTTATGTGGGTGCAAGTTCTATAAATCGACTGCATCCTCCTCACCATCTTGTGTTCTGTTCATCCACATCTCTTCCTCATTTCAAATATTTAAACCACCATCAGTACGATCTGCTTGCTGAGCAGGACTGGCGGTTCTTAGGCAATTGGGCTTAGGCCCAGATTGCCCAGCGAGTTCTAGATAAATTTCGGACCACACGGACCACAGCCTCAATAGAAACATAGCAGCCCCATTGCTGCACGCCTTAACCCTCTGCCTTTGAGCAGGCAAATTCTCCAAAGCATCTTCAGATCTCATCGGTTTTGCTAACTAGATGTGACAGATTCACAATTTCCATATACTGCGTTGATTTCACGCGGAGGCGAGTCTCGCCTTCTCGCATAAGTCATCCATACTGAACAGAATAATTTAAACAAAAGCCTTCTTAGCGATTCTTTGTACAAAGATGTTTCTGAATCTCAGCACGACCAGCTGCGGGCGGAGAGAGGATTTCAACCATCGTTTCTTGATTCCTATGAAGCTGTCCACTTGTTTGATCATCCTCAGATTTCGGCAGGCCGAGACCTACTCACAAACCCCTTTCCATCCCAAAATCCGGTGTTTTCAGGTTATGGATCGTTTACATCCCCTAAGCTACCGCCACAAGTTACTCCTCAAGCGTACACACTTGCAGAGCAGTATCCATACTCTGTAAAATCAGACCAAGACAAATTCAGGTCTTTGTTGACGCACGGTTATTTCGACTTCGGGCTTTTAGAAGCAGATCGGGACTTTACCTTGCCTAACCTACCACCGATGAATTTCGACTTCGACTCCCACTACAACACTTTTTCTTCGCTACCGAGCTGCGAGCAGCCAGCAGTGGCAGACAATTCAACGCCTTCAACAGCCGAATTCTCCTCATCTCCAACGTCTAGCGAGATTGCAAATTTGGGTTGGCCCGCGTCGCTTTCACCATCATCTTCGGCAATCTCTCTCCCCCAACCTTCCCAATCGGGTGATGTTCCTGTGGGTAGCTCATTCAAGGAAACCGTATCGATAGAGGTGCCAGGCCCAATCGGCGTCTCCGAACCCCATCGAATGCGACTGCCTCCGATTGCTACGTCTTTCACATGTTCGGAATGCACGCAAGTTTTCGCGTCTCGAGGCCAGCTCAGGCGCCATGGACGGACCCATGAAAAGCTCTTGTGTGACATTCGCGGTTGCAAAAAGAGCTTCAAAATGTCGAAAGACTTACGCCGTCACCAAGCGACAGTCCATCCAGGCTCAGCATCATGTTCGCTAGCAATATTGATCTGCCCCAGTTGCGATTATAAGACGCGTCGTAAAGATCATCACAAGCGCCATATTGCTACTCATGAGGAAGGGACGAAGAAGACACTTTCGAGAAGCCGAGCACCGAATATGCTCGAAGAGTAACGACGAAGTCTGGGGCTCGGCTGTGATCCTGTACTCAATGTTCATGAGATCTATGTTGCGAATTGGCTCTGTTGACAGCTGAGCTGTGGGCAAATCTCGCGGTGGGGACTTGGAGTTGACTTTTCGGTCAACCAACTAAGATTTTGACATAACCAGCTCCCATCATGACCAGAGGAGCACTGACTTGAACGATAAACCCCAGCGTTGGCACTCGCCCCCGGGTTTGCCCGTTACCATCCCCTAGCATTTCCTCTATGCTTAAGTCCTATCCTCCTGCATTTTCATGTGCCCATGAATTATATATTTCAGCGAGCATTATCTTCAACCTTAAGGTTCTCCTTGATCACTATCCCCCAATGGTCTTCTATTCTTGGGTGTAACCGCCACGGGCAATCTGTCGATTCTTTTCTTGCGAGCCAGCCTTGCTTATTATCTGTTAGATTGCTCTATCCAATCAAGCTGTAGTCCTGGCTTCTGTAAGGTTTTGGTGATCATGTTTCCCGTTCGCTTGCCCAGTAGACATGCTAGTGCCGAAGGCGCGCCAGGATTTGGGTATGTTCCCATTTCGCGGGATCCCTACCGTTAGAAGAGCGTTGTCGAGTTCCTGACCGTCATTGCTTTTAAGAAATAGAACCATTCTAAATCTCTCCGGTGAGATATAAATTTCAAGATACTTGGATCAAGAAGCGGGGAGGAACCTCATTGTCCCAATCATTCAAGGACACATTCACCTTTGACCATAGGAGCACAGGCCCGAATAACGTTGTTGTCCTCCAGCCATCCTGCATAGGCCGACTGATTATCTCAAGGCTGTGGGTAGGAAATTTGTTGATCACGCCAGAAGGCAGGGGCCTTAGCATTTTAAGCATCGCTTAACATGACCTATTGATCTCAGGATTGCAATAATGATACAAATTTACCATGGAAATCGCCCTGCAGAGGTACGGAGTGCGAAAACACAAGTATTGATTTGCGTTAATCGTTGGGGCAACGCCCTAATTCTAGTCACAGCTAGTGGCCCACTGGAGCACCGCCTATTTTGGTATCTTTTCAGGGGGCTATAGCCCGAAATTGAGTTTTTAATGGGTACTTTAACCACAATCAGCTTGGGGCGGTGTTGTCCAGGCACCTCTCTACGAAGTAGAGGTGGATGTGTAAGGCTAGATTCTTGGCGTGCCAAGCGTCGGAATCTGGAAAATTATTTGATCCGACTCCGGCGTAATGTTTACTCCCTACCTATGCTCGTAAACACTTCGTTCAATTGACCACGGCATTGTAGCATTGCTTCAGCATCTTTTTTGCTCAATCATTTTTGGCATTCATCACTTGCATTGCATTAATTTTGCTCAACTTTCCGCTGCATACACTACATGTCTTGAAGCTCGCTGAGCCCATCCAAGACGTCCCTCCGGACTCAACGTGGATTTACTTGCAGGAGGAGGACATGGTCGATCCGATTTGGGGCAATGACCCCGAACTCCAGACATGCCATCCTCGGCGGCGGAATTGGCAGCCCTCTGAACCGCCCTCCAGTAGCGCAGCAGCGTCGTGGACCTCCGCTCGATGCAATCGTCTTCTTCGTCCTTTGTCGTCCAAGATCGCTGCCCTTAAGAAAGAAAGACAAATGGATGTTGGACAAGATAGGACGGCTCAAGAGACCCCCTGTCACAATGCTCACAGCGCGGACGACGGATCTGGAGGCATTGCGAGATCTCACGGCGGACTTCCTTCGCATCTAGGGGGTGCAACAAGCATTTTAACGATATACAGGAGTGATGAGTGGGCTTCTAGTCCACGACCCACCAAAAAAATTAAACGTACATATTCGTCGAAGAACAGAAGCGGGTGCATTAGAGATGCCAACCAAAATGGGAACCAAGTCGAGACATTTTCCCCGCCTGGGGTTACAGAAATAGGCCTACCTCCTGAGTTTGCACCAACATCGTCTCAGACAGACATCGCATATTCAGGTCCAATGAAGCAAAATCCACAGCCTCTGTCGAAGATTGAATGGAACGCCATCCGGGAGCTTCACACACATACGGCATCCGTGCAGTCAAGGCTGATCGACGGAGTCTGGAGGGGACTACAGGCAATATTGCAGGCTACTTCCAAGAGTGAAACATCCTCATCGATTGGTTCCTGCTCCCTCTTCTCTACTTGTTTGAGAAAAATTCCCTCATACATCAAAAAAGAAGAATTGCTGGCGAAAGTGGATGATCCAGCCAACGGTGATGATATAGCATCTGCCGTTTACAGTGATCTCGAAGAGCTCGGCTCCATGGCTGGTGCGGGCTGGAGTCCATTGAAAGACGTGGTCAGAGCGCATGGAGTAGTGATGATAAGTGAAGCTATTGAGGATGGAACACTTGGAATCAACGATGGTCGGCATATGTCATCCCTCTGCCTGGCAGCTGCAGCCTTTGACGAGGCACAAACGATCCTGGAAAGCACAGTAAAGTCACAATTGGCTATCGCCGGCCATTCCTCGAAGGGTTTCTCCGTAGATGAGGCGCAGATGGTTTACGACAGCATAATCAATTTTGCCTTGAGAACAGGAAGACACGGCTTCTTGTACCGCCAGATGGCAACCTTGCTAGAGAATGGCACGCTTCCGCTTGACTGGATATCGAGTCAATGCATGGTTTCATGTTGGAATGGCGTAATTCGATCGATCACGCAACAGGATGAGCATGTTCGGTCTGCTACTGCACTACTTCAAACTTCTTTGTCTCAATGGTACAAGAGGGCTGGTACGATAGCAGTGTCGGAGGTTCATGATCTACGACTTCGCATCTGCAAATCATCTCATCGTCCTGGCTTAAGACCTGTGGCATCGATGCGAGCATCTAAAGCCACGGATACAGTATTGAAGTTCAGTGATATCGGAAACCCGAAGTACGATAACGCTGATAGTGGCTTGTGTTCGACTATCTCCAGCATTTTAACGGTCTTTTCAGCCATCAGTCTGCTCAAGAAATCGGACGTGTCCTCGAACCCAGACGACGCTTTAGGAACCAGCAGCATGATAATATATGACTTTGGTGTAAGAGTGCGCCAAGCTCTCGAATTAGTAACATACAATGTTGACTCTCGGCACGCTTCAAATCTCCTTCTGGAAAGGTTACGTCTATCCTTGATGGCCGCTGGGATGGTTGGAATGACAGACAACGGCTCCATGCCGCAGCTTTGCCCTTCTAGTCTTGCACATTTCACATCACTAGCCGAATTACCAAACAGTGTGCAGACTTTCAGCAGTGCTGGCTCTTTCCTCTGTGCAGTTGCAAGATGCTGCGCAACAGCAAGATCCGATGACGCCTTTGGTTTTACACAGGCTATGGTCGATAACCTTATACTTACCTCAAAATCTGGATCTTGTGGTCAAGCTACACGAAGGCCACTCGGCCAAATTGCTCTAGCTGCTGCTTTTGAGTTCGCGGAGAGCACTAGTCAGCCCAGCCATCTCAACTGGGCGCTGAAAGTAGAAATGGCAGTCAATGGTACGGTCAGTGCCGCTGGCCCGCCCTCAATTGAGAAGACACCAGCTCGCAGTATCAAGCAAAGCAGAAATGGATACCGATGGGAGGAGGGTATTTGCGAATGGATTGCAAAGACTCCAGCCTTGGTGGTTTTTGAGCCAAGTAGAGTGGAATTAAACTCAATCCAGGTTGACGATGCTGCCGAAACGCCGGTGCTGAAAGTACCGCAAAGAATACCTCTTTTGTCCGAATTGACCCCATGTGCCATGAATAAGAAAGTCGCCAGACCGGACAGCTGGCCTCCTCATGGCAAAGTGGAATCAATTAATTCTCGTGTAAAGGCTAACCTAGGGGAGGATGGCGATGGGATTGGAGTGGAAGAGCTACGGCTCGCCAAACCTTACCACACTCGCCAACGTTGTCACAAGCACATGACTAAACCATCAGAGCCTCAGAAGACTTACACAAACCATCTGGACGACGAGGTTGATGAGCTTTGTACGCCAGAGTCTTTACAAGAGAACGAAGTGGCATTCCCCACCGTTCGCGCATGTCCCAATGTGGCAAGTGGCATCCAAAGGAACAAGCGTACCGGCCCATCAGGAATTTCCGATTGTAAGCATCGGTTCGAGATAGACGATATTTCAGATATAGAAGACGAATTGGGCTTCTCATAGTTTGGCTCCATCTTTACCCTACACCAGCCGAGTTTGCCAACGTGCATCAGGTGCGTTACAGATTCGGAAGGCAGTAGTCAGTCGTCCTCTCATTGAGCGATGTTGCGCCATTGTTTGAGGTACAATGAGCAAGGTAGATAGGAAGTAGTGCAGATGTCAAGCCTGTATGGGGTTTGTTCTGCAACAGTGTAATCGAACTACCGTAGAGTATGTTCTACTGAATCATCGCAACGTTGACCAGTTGTGGAAATGGAGGTTTCAGCGAACAGGCAATTTGGGCCGATGCAATGAACTTAGGCCACCTGCCCTTATCCCTTATCGTAATCTTCTGATGCGGGCGAATGGTTTCAGCTAGAGCAAGAGCCACATACGCCCCCCCGGATCTGTATTAATCTGGAACTTGGCCGCGTACTATGGGCGTACTATGGGCACCCCATCAGCGGGCACCAGCCGGGAGCTTCCCCCTGCAGCCGTCACCATCCGCACATCATCAACCCTTGACGCTGCCTCGTCACTCCCATGAGGACATTTTGACCGCGCAATCTTGATTCATTTCCCTTGACTAATCGCCATAATGGGTGCGTACGTGGATCATCGTGGACAGAGCTACGGTCTCACCCGACGACCTCCTGGCGTCTCCTTGAGACGAATATCAGATGTGAAAGACAAAGACTTTCCCTTTCGGCCTTCATCGCCTCCATTCCTCGCCTCTTCTCCTTGCCTTCCCCGTTCGCCTATATGCCCGTCGATTATTGATACTCGACTGACATCCAATCGGGCTGGCCCATGCATTTTCGAGTGAGTGTCCTCATTGAATGCTTTGGTACCCTCGAAGCCACTTACACTGCTGCAGGACTTGACGTTTCGTGGCCTACTTTCGTTCAAAGCTTAAGCTTGCTTGCAACCCCACGCATCCACTCTTATTTATCCTCGTTGCTGGCTCAATTGCGGATTGTTCTCGCTCTGGAGCCTGAATCGACTCACCACCACGAGTTGAGTCTTGAAGATTTGTCAAACAAAACATCAGACGAATTGATCGGATGAAAGATTTTGGACATTTATAATTACGTGTCCGACCCCATTGGCATACCACCATGAATGCTCAAGGCTCTCCCGCAGCAGTTGCCGCCATTGCGGTAGACAACCTGCTCTTCTCATACTACATTCTTATAGTGCTCTCTGCAATTGTGGTCAGCTTCTCCATTTACAGAATCGCCATTGGCTCTGTCCGCCATCTACGAACTCTGACATGCCTCAACAATGACACGCAACGATACTTCAGAACGCCGAATAAGATTTACGGATTTATCAAGCAACATCTCTTCTACGCACCCTTATTTAGAAAGCGTCACAGCAGAGCAGTCCGGGCTGGTCCCGTAGACTTGGGATCTCTGCCGACCCGTTTTCAGGGCCTCTTGCTCGTTGGGATTATTGCCATGAATGTTGTCCTATGTGTGTACGGCATTGAATGGCATGGACCGATCGTGACCAAGCTAAAGCACTTCCGCAACCGAGCAGGAACGCTCGCTGTCGTCAATCTCATCCCGCTGGTGATCATGGCTGGTCGAAACAATCCTCTTATTTGGCTGCTTAATATCCCGTACGATACCTTCAATCTCATGCATCGCTGGTTCGGCCGCATTGTTGTCTCTTTGGTCATTACTCATGCAACAGCGGAAATTATCAATATGGTTGTTATGGGAACTATGGGCCAGAAGGACCCTCCCTCTGGATTCGAAATCTTCAAGCAGACTCTTGCGACTACTCGATTCATTACCTTTGGCTTTGTTGTAAGTCGAGCTGCACCACTCTGCTTGAAGACTTTACTGAACGCTTCCTAGGCCTTCGTTGCATTTATTGCAATAATATTAACAAGCCATGCTGCCTTTCGCCACGCCTTCTACGAAACTTTCTGGCACATTCACGTGGCTTTAGTCTCCCTTATACTGGCTGCTTTGTGGATCCATTTGGAAGGTCTGACGCAATTGAACTATGTTAAAGCCGTCATTGCAATCTGGGTGGTTGAGGTGAGCTATTCCCTCTGCCAATTGCCTACATGTCTATTAACCGCTCCCCAGCGCGTCCAACGCCTAGTGATTCTCCTCTACCGCAACCTGGGTCCCACCACCACCCGTGCAAATGTCGGACTCCTTCCGGGCGACGCCCTCCGCGTAAACATCAGCCTCGCCCACCCCTGGATCTTCTACCCAGGCCAACACATCTTCCTCACCATCCCCTCTATCGGCCTCCACACCGCCCACCCCTTCTCCATCGCCTGGTCCGAAACCCTCCCCCAATTCGCTCCCGCCCACGACCTCGAAAAAGCCACCCTAAACTCAGACATCCTCTCCCTACCCCAAACCTCCCTCTCCCTCGTAATCCGCCGCCGCTCCGGCTTCACCAACCGCCTCTACACCAAATGTGCCTCCGCGCCCAACACCCGCCTCTCCCTCCCCGCCCTCGTCGAAGGCCCCTACGGCGGCTCCCATACCTTCACCTCCTACGGCACCATCATGCTCTTCGCCGGCGGCGTCGGAATAACGCATCAACTCCCGTTCGTGCGCTCCCTCCTCGCAGGCTACGCCTCCGGCACCGTCGCCGCGCGAAAAGTAACTCTCATCTGGGTGATCCAAGCCCCTGAACACTTAGAATGGATACGCCCCTGGATGACCTCCATCCTCGCAATGCCGAAACGCCGAGATTTACTCCGGATACAATTATTTGTCACGAGGCCGCGGAATAGTAGGGAAATTCATAGTCCGAGCGCGACGGTGCAGATGTTTCCGGGGAAACCGAATGTAGAGCGGTTGGTGGAGATGGAGTGTAGAGAGCAGGTGGGGGCGATGGGCGTGGGGGTTTGTGGACCGGGGGGGTTGGGGGATGATGTGAGGGAGGCGGTTAGGAAGAGGCAGGGGAAGAGGGAGGTGGATTTGCTGGAGGAGGGGTTTGGGTGGTAGAAGTGTTGGCTGGGAGGTGGAGGGGGGCGGTGGGATGAAGGGTGTAAAGGGGCTACGATGGAGAGTACCAGGAGGTGGGTTCTTTGGAGTTGGGTGGCGGAAATGTGTTTTATGCGATAATGACCCGCTTTTGCTTCGTTTGTATCAATGTTACCCGTAAAGGGATGATGAGGTGGGATTACCCCAAGATAGCTGTCATATGTATATGGTGCAATTATGTTTCTCCAACAACGTCAATTAAAGCACCCAGCAATGCACAATCAAAATCAAATTCTATCATGGTTTGATTCCATATGCCAAAACAGCTTACCTGCATAAGCTATCCTACTTATCTTATCTCTCTTTCTTTCTCAAAAACCACTCCAATTTTCGCCATTCAAATGCCATAAACTATAATGAAAATGAGGTGGGTGAAAATCCCTTTCGAATCAACGCAATGAACAGCCAGCCAACCACACAGCAGCATATCCATCCATCCCCCACCCCTCTCTTTAGCATAGCCTCCTCCATCCTCCAACCCCCCCTCCAAACCCCCCTCCCTCTCCACCCCTCACCGCCTCCCCCTCTCATCCAACCTCCCCAACCACCCCTGCGTCTCCCTAACCAACTCCTTCCTCCTAGCCCTAACCCCCTCATCCCCCTCCGTCTCCACCCCATCCAATTTCAAAATAACCTGCGCCAGTATCCCCTCACTCAATTTCTTGTACTCGAAATCTCTGGTCTTAGGATCGGAAGGTGGGTGCGCGATGAAGCGCTCGCATTGGGGTTTAAAGGTTTGGTGGAAGGAGGTGGAGATGAGGTCGAGGGCTTCGGAGGGGGTGGTGGGTTTTTTGGGGGGTTGTTCGGATGCGGATGGGGGAGGGGGGCGGTGGGGAGAGGGTTGTCGGGAGGAGGGGGTGCCGTTTGTGTTGGTTGTGGATGTGGATGGGGGTTGGAGGAATGTGGTGGAGGAGGAGGTAGGGGGGGAGGCTCGGGAGGGGGAAGGGTCTCGTCGTTTCTTTTGGCGGCCGCCGCGGTGGTTGCGGCGTTTTTTGGGCTCGCGGTCGGAGATTATGGTGCCGTCGACGTCGATTCTTGTACCGCCTCCTCCTCGGCCCATGTCGTCGATGCCGTTGGCGAGCATTTCTGACGATTCGCTGGAGCTGGAGTCGTTGCCGTCGTCGCCGCCGCGGTAGGGTTCGGAGGATATGACGCAGAGGATTTCGGAGTTCTGTTTTAGGTTCTCTTCTTTGCAGGCGCGGTGGTCGTCACGGAGGGATTTGCCTTTGTAGAGGAGCTTGATGCAGCGGGGATCGCGGGTGCCGGTTGCTTTGGCAGCGACTTTGCGGAGGTCCCCGACCGAGATTCTGCCTTCTGCTATGTCGTAGGCCGGGAAGTGGAGCGGATAGGTGGTTCCCTTGTGTTTCATTATTAGGATGTCGGGATCCAGTGGTGGGTCCGCTTGGCGGGTGCGAGGGAAGTTGTAGCTATCGTTTCGCTCGCCGCGGTACCGATTCTGAGGATTATAGTCATCTTCATCTAGGTACTCATAGTCGCCTTCTGTAACGCGTGGAGGAGCTCCGCCGTACTGGGTGGCGGGGGAATACTCCCCAGAGCGGACTCCATGCCAGTAGTTGCGGGTCATAAAGACGAGAAGTGCGATTAATGGGAGGATCCAAGCAGTGGCGATAGTAGTCGGGTCGAGGTTTGTGATGATGGAGCTGGTTCCTTTAGGTGGGGCACTTGAGTATTTCTGTAGTTGGTGGGGCAAGTTGCGGTGGATAGTCTGGGAGGCTAGGTCGATGTAGGCTTGGAGCGAGGGGGGCAGACTGGTATATAGAGCCTGCAGCTGAGAGGTAGCCAGTGTGAGACCCTCACTTACAAGTGAGGACGCCACCTTGAGATAATTTGGTTGTTCTGTCGTGTGGTTGGTGCTGGGGAGTGGGATTATGTGGTGAGATTCTTTTTTGGAAGCTAACGTCACGGGAATCCTTTCGTTCGAGATTTTCTCGAAATTGTCCACAACCAGCATCAATCATTCATGGTAATATTGTCGTCCACCAACTTACTCGTCGCACCATTATAAGCTTGCGAATCACATATGCCAAATTTGTCATAGTTGGGATTTTCGATCTTTTTCTATGTACACTCTAATCTGGTTTACATTGTCCCAACGTAATGAATGGATATCAAATGGAGTGCGCCAGATTCCTATGCTATAAGCATCCCCCACCAAGTCATGCAGTTCCCTTGGCCGTAGATTTGTAACATGCACAGMTAAGGCCGTTATACAAGTACATAAAGCGAACACATCTAGCTATCATGTCAGCGTGGACTTCAAAGGCTTCGAGAATGGCAGCMTACCAGAGAGAGACCAAGGATCATTGAGATCCAGAATAGAACATTCTAACCTCGTTAATATCATCGAAAATAGTCCCACAGCTAGACCATTGATGTACATACGTTGAACAGCTTCCGACTTCTTACGATCTTTGTCCTCTGCAATGCTACTATGGGCAACTGGCTCATCTGCGCGACGAAGCCGTACCCTCGAAGCTTTTTGGTGATACAACCCATGACAAGTTCATGACCGAAAGCGCTGACAAGGAAGGTGATCAGTGTAGCTGTATTGCGGGACACGTAAGGTCTGGATGCACCATAGACGTGACGACGGAGGAAATGATGGACTGGAATGTTCCACTCGCGTGAAAACTCAAGCCTGTCACGAGATGAGCAACTGAAGACATACGCACGCACAAGTCTTACCAGTCGCACGAGTTCCACCAGTCTGAGTAGAAATGGCGATCAGCGAAGCAAGAGATCTCTGCGAAAGCTCCCAAGAGATATTCAAATATGACCAGAAAGACAAGCAATAAGGTCACCATAAAGGGGAACAGAAGGAGGCTGATAGTTTCTGCAAGAATTAGGCCCTGCTCAGACCACCCTTCAACTCCCTGAAGTCGTATAGCGGACTCGTTGAGTACAGGCACGATAAATTCTTCACTTGTTATCGTCAGCAGGAAGATGCAGCCAAAGACAGCCAGTGTCTTCCAGAAAAGCTCCACCCATTGAATCTTTGGCGTTCTTGGATATTCAAGCTCGTAGCATAAGGTTGGACAGATGATGTAGTCGGCGTAATTGAACAATGACAGATTCTGAGGATATGTAACCTGGCCGAGGGGGGAAGTTAGCTCAAGAGCAAGGTCTTCACGCAACTGCGTCAAGCTCTCATTCTCATGATTCTTCCTGTCCGCTACAGTTTTGTCCATGTCGCTGAGCTCTCCGCTCGAGCTTGGGTATCGAACAGCTGCGGCAGTAGAAGCATTCTCAGGATTGTCGAGGGCAGACAGTCGGTGCTCGGTTGTGCTCAGATGCCCGTTGTAGAACGCGTACGAATGCATCTTCATAAGCAGGACTAGGGTATGCAGGGTGAAGAAGACCTGGGCTGTCCATGTCCAATTGAATATAAATGGCCAACTACTCCCATCAGCAAATATGTTCAGTCCCTTCAATGTGATTCGCGTACTTGACCCAGAGGACCAGCCAAGCGGCTTGGAAAATGCTGTGTATGGGCATTCCAAGATTTTCCCATCTGAGCCACGCAAACGCTCCGCTACTTCTTCTGAACAACATCTGCAAGGGCACACTCAAGGCCGTACTTGCGACCATCACCCCATCGCTAAGGCCCAGCTCCCAGGTCTTTGTAGTCAACAGGTCCCACACCTGATGTCTTAGTGGATAGCCCGTATCCTTGATATTCCTCAACATCGAGGTGAGAACCATGATTGCCAATCCAATCCAGAAGAGCACAAAGAATCCTCTAAAGTCTCGATACTCACTCTTCGGATCGAAGTGAGATACACGAGCAGCATATTCAACGGTAGGAAACATTCTGTGCTTCTGCTGGGCTCTTACTTGCTTCCGCGCCGAGGAAATGGATTGGGCAGACGGAGGTGCATCTGGAGGGAGAGGTGTAGAGCGCCCACTATGTAATCTTAGTACCTTGATCCCTCGAACGACAGAGGGTGGAGTCTACTCACCTAGACATGCCGGACAGCTGTCCCTCGTGGTGGCCATTGGGCTTTAGACTACCCTCCTCTGACTGCGCTCGAAGAATCATGGGATTGCCAGGCTTGACAGGACGTGGGCGCAATATATGGTCGGTCCCACCATTTTGGTAAGATGGCGAATGTGCTGCCATTGTGTCCCCAATATTTTCGACGCCCAGCGTTGGCTTTGCGAGCTCTGTTTATGAAAGGTGTCCACTTATATCTAGCTCTCGTCTGACATGCAGAGGCTGGATAGGCAGCATTGGAGGGGAGGATAAAGATTTATAATCGTGATACAGGCAACATCGGTTTGATCAAGTTGTTCCACCATGTTCCGGTGAGTGATGTAGGAATAGCAGCTGACATGGATATGAGGGGATTTAGAGGGATGCCGAGCAGCTGGGACTGTTCAACCTTTCGGAAAATAACCAGCTCCGACTGCGTACCTCAGCAAAAAGGGCATTGTAGGCAACCGTAATTGGCCTGATTGTAAACTGGAACGGCGCTCGACCGTCGAAGATTGTTTTCTAGGGGGATTTTCAGAACTAGCATTCTATTGAAAGGTCACTCAGACTACAGTCACCCAAAACGAAATCTTATGCAAAAATTACGTTGAGGCTTCATTAGGGTGTTTAGTTGTGCAGGTTGTAGCGGCCATTGCCCGGTTAAATTGCGGGCGTGTCCAGTTTAGTCCTGAACCCCCAAACAAAGTCCATGTTTGATATCAGAGCAATGTGTATCGTAAATGCATACTACATTCCTCAAAGACCAATAGGACGTTGAGTTGTTTCGCCCGGGACTATTACCATACAAGTTTCATATCTAGATTGGGGTCCATGAGACCGCCATGAGCTCCTGCAAGTTCCCCTGGTTTCCTGACCTGCATGCCATTAATGTCTGAAATAGTGAAGCAATTCATTCGCAATGTGCGTGCTTCGAAGACGATCGCGGATGAGAGATCCGTGGTCCAGAAAGAGAGTGCTGCAATAAGAGCGAGCTTCAGAGAAGAAAGTGGAGATCATAATATACGGTGCCTAGCATGACATTGGAGTACTGACTTTTCGGAGCTGACAACGATGCAGGAGGAATAACGTTGCTAAGCTTCTATATCTTTTTACTCTCGGAGAGAGAACGCATTTCGGCCAGATAGAATGTCTAAAGCTTTTAGCATCACCGCGATTCGCAGACAAGCGATTGGGATACCTGGGCACAATGTTACTGCTGGATGAGAACCAGGAGGTTCTAACCTTAGTGACCAACTCTTTACAGAAGTATGTCCAATTCTAACATCTAGCTGTGACTCCAAAGTTTGACTGATGGTGGTGGTAGCGACCTCAATCACTCAAATCAATACGTCGTTGGACTTGCCCTTTGCACACTGGGTAACATCGCTTCCATTGAGATGTCGAGGGACCTGTTTTCCCAAATCGAAACCCTTCTTTCTACATCAAATCCATACATTCGCCGGAAAGCCGCTCTCTGTGCTATGCGAATATGTCGTAAGGTTCCTGACCTTCAAGAGCATTTTATCGAGAAAGCGAAGCTGCTACTATCAGACCGAAATCATGGCGTACTGCTATGTGGCCTCACCTTTGTGACCAGCATGTGCGAGGCAGATGAAGCTGAGGGGGGGGAAGAAGGGATAGTGGAAATGTTCAGACCGTTGACTGGGGGGCTAGTGAGGACACTGAAGGGTCTGGCAAGTTCAGGATACGCACCGGAGCATGATGTGAACGGCATAACGGATCCGTTCTTGCAAGTTAAGATCCTTCGGCTACTCAGAGTCCTTGGGCGAGGGGATGCTCGAACCAGTGAGCAGATCAACGACATCCTAGCGCAAGTGGCCACGAATACAGAGTCAGCTAAGAATGTGGGCAACTCGATTCTCTACGAATCCGTCTTGACTATCCTTGATATCGAGGCAGACTCGGGTTTGCGTGTGCTGGGCGTCAACATCTTGGGAAAGTTCTTAACCAATAAGGACAACAATATTAGATATGTGGCGCTGAACACGTTAATCAAAGTCGTTGCTGTCGAGCCAAACGCGGTTCAACGACATAGAAACACGATCCTGGAATGTCTTCGAGACCCAGATATCAGTATCCGAAGGAGAGCGCTCGACTTGAGCTTTACGCTCATCAACGAAGGGAATGTTCGTGTTCTGATTAGGGAATTACTAGCCTTCCTGGAGGTAGCAGACAACGAGTTCAAACCGATCATGACAAGTCAAATTGGAGTTGCCGCAGATCGCTTTGCTCCCACTAAAAGGTGGCACGTCGATACTATGCTTAGGGTGCTAAAGCTGGCTGGCAACTATGTCAAGGAACAGATCCTTTCATCCTTTGTACGCCTTATAGCCACGACTCCAGATCTCCAGACGTACTCAGTGCAGAAGCTGTATGCCGCCTTGAAGGATGATATCACCCAGGAAGGCTTGACCTTGGCTGGTACTTGGGTCATTGGAGAATATGGAGATCTTCTGCTTCGAGGAGGACAGTATGAGGAGGAGGAACTAGTAAAGGAAGTCAAGGAAAGCGAAATTGTCGAACTCTTCACGACGATCCTAAACAGCGCCTACTCGTCCCAGATCGTAACAGAATATATCATTACCTCGGCAATGAAGCTCACAGCCCGGCTCAAAGACCCTTCACAGATAGATCGAATACGGCGGCTGCTGTCCAATCGCACATCAGACCTAAGCATCGAAATACAACAAAGAGCCGTTGAGTACGGCAACCTGTTTGCCTATGATGACATTCGGCGAGGCGTTCTCGAGCGAATGCCACCTCCTGAAATTCGAGAAGAGCAGCGCGTCCTCGGTGAAGCAACCCCAAAGCAGAAAAAGGTCGCTGCAAAAGCCAGGAGACCTGCCAAACAAACAGAACAAGACATGCTCCTCGACCTGATGGGTGGCTCAGACGTCCCAGCAGCAGATCTCAGCGCAACAATGAACGGCGCACAAAACAACGCAGACCTCCTAGCCGACATCCTTGGAGGCGGTCCGTCAATTCCCTCCCAGCCATCCATGCCCAACACTACATCCTCAATGCTCGATCTCGCGTCCCCCCATACTGCCTCCGGCACCAACGGCCTCTCCTCCCCATCGCCTCAAAATCTTCAAACCTCTCCATCAGCCGACCTCTTCAACTCTACCTCCCCCCCTCCCCAAGACGCGTCCCCAGCCCCAAATACTCAAGCCCACACCGCCTACAACAAGAACAACATGCTTCTCACGCTCCAACTCCAGCGCAGTGCGGGCATTGCCCAGGTCCTCGCCCGTTTCCGAAACACCAGTAATTTCGACAGATTTAGTGGTGTGAATCTGCAGGCTGCTGTGCCAAAGAGTCAGAAACTCCAGCTCAATGCCGTTAGCAAGGGGGATCTAGAGGGTGGGGAAGAAGCAACGCAGGCGATGAGGGTCAGTGCTGTGCTAGGGGTGAGTTGACATGTCCGATTATCCTTTGTGCGATCTGTGAGTGGTGCTGATGAGAAATGCAGGCGTTGCCGCCGAAGCTAAGGTTACGGCTGAAGGTTAGCTATACGAAAGATGGGATGTCACCTGTGACTGATCAGGTGGATTGGTCGGAGCCGACGTGAGGATGTGATGTGAATGATTGATGCTGGGGACGTTATTGTAGGTAAATAGACGGGAATTAAGTGCTGTGGGGGATCTTGCATTATCTGGAGAGCGTTTCATAGCGATGGCAAATGAAATCAGGCTTTTGAAGACCTTGCTAATTGCACTCTGCCATCTCTTACAGGGTCACTTCTGAACTTATTGGGGCAAATCATTCATTAATTACAACATAACGGCACACGACCTTAGACAGCGTTCACTTCCGGAATGCAAGCCTTCCACTCACGTGGTCGAATCCCTCGAACCAGGGATAAAATCCGGCACAACGCAACGCCAAGCGATGATACAACAAACCATAAACGACATACACACCAAAACGCAAACACCCATCGTCCCAAGGCCAAGTCCCCACAACACCCACCCGAGCAACGACACCCAATTCTGGACACCAAGCGTTACATCTCACTCCACAAAAGCAGATCCAAACGCCAAATTGTTAGCCAAACACCGAAATGTCCTCTAACCTAATGCCAAATCCGGAAATCCCCACGCTACTCCTTTCTCCTCTCCCTCCTCATCGCCCTGGCCGCCAAATACATCACATGCTCCGGATGCTCAGGATTAGCTTCTTCCGCCAGCCTCAACCTCAGCAGTACTCGTCTCTCACTCTCCGCCTCACTGCGTGCAGAAGCATCCGGTGCATTTGCAGCAGCAACGTCAGGACCAGTGGCGTTGGAACGTGAACCTGCGGCCAATGATGGCCCTGATGCAGCAGCGGATGAACTTGGAGTGTCTTGTAACGCTCCCGACATATGCAAGTTGGTTGAAGGAGTAGATGCTAGGTTCCTCCTTGGGCGCGTTGTTGGTCGGATGCAAGCTTCATCGGCATCTTCCAGGGCTTCACTTGCTTTTCTCTTGTTGTTGCCATTGCCATTTTCCTTGCAATGCGAGCTCACATGCTTTTTCTTCTCCTTCGCTCCTCTTTTTCCCTGCTCGGCGTCCTCGTTATTGGCTTCTTTCCTCTTGTCATTAGAGGCAGTCTGGACTGGCTCGGGTGTTGTCTCCTTGCTGCTGAATTCGACGGTCTGTCCGAGACGAGAGGGTACATAGCCTTGACTACGGCGAGATGATGAAGCGAAGAAGTGTGCAGGTGCGACGGGAGGAAGAGGGGCGAGGGGCTGTGGGCCGAATAGCTGGCGGTTACGAAGACTTGAGCGGGTAGGTGAAGGTGAGCGTGCCGGAGTTCCGCTGGCGTTGTTGTTGACAGTGCTGTCCTCTCTTCTCAAGCCCATAGCTATGGATCTGGAGATGGTAGTTTGGTCGGAGGCTGGGGTTGGGGTAGGTTGGTGCTCGTTAGAGTTGCCATATCCATTGGCCTTCTCTTTGCCCTTGCCTTTGGTGCGGGTGCTAGGTCCTTGATTAGACGGTGAAGGGTAGGGAAGATTGGACGACATGGCCTGGTCCTCGCGTTCTGCCTTCGGCGCAGGGGGTTTGATGCGGCATTCTCTCATGAAGCTTGTCGTGGTATAAAGGTCTGGGTTGTAGTACGCAGCGCCAGGCCTTCCAGTTTTCTCGTCGTCAACAGCTGCTTCTTCAAGCGGAATGGTCGGCTCGCGATCCTCTTCAAGTGGGATGGTGTGTTCGCGATCCTCGGGGTTGCAGTGGCCGCATCCTCTCTTCCATCTGCGAGATGCATCTACGGTGCCAGATCTACTTCCTACCAGTGCCCAAACAGCGTCCCCTGGGTGTGCTCTTATTGTTCGGGGCTCGTTCCCATTCCGTGGTGCCCTTTCGATATATATATAGTCCAGGTTCGCTGCATCCTCCTCGCAGTCCTCGTCACAGGATTCATATTCGCTAGAGGAATCATCTTCGATGGACGAAAGAAGGGACGAAAGGGGGCCATCATCTTTTCTTTGCTTCCTCTTTCGAATCTCATCAGTCTTGTGACTGTTATTGACAAGAGCGCGTAAGAGCTCCGCGCCCAGGTCGGCGTCGTAGTCATATCGGAGGGCTATGTTAATGTCCAGATTATACCAAGGTTCTGTTTCTTGCCCAGGAAAGGGGTTGTCTTCCTGATCCGTGGCATTGCTCCTCGTCCTTGATCCTGAATTTCCTTGAGGAATATCACGGTGGTGAGAATTTGAAGCCAAGAAGCCTATAGCGTTCTGTTCGAGCTCGCTTACCCGGAAGGTGAAACAAAATGCTTGCACAGGGGAAACCGGGGCCGATGAGCCAATCTGCACAGAGAGATCTGAAGGGGGAGATGCTAGCTGCGTAAGCGGTCGTGCTTCCCATGCGTCTGCGTCGACGATTTCTGCAACATCTGGGAAGCTGTTGGAGGATCTGGCCATGGTGTTGGGCCGTCTTCCTGGGGCATCGACGTTGATGATTTCTTTGATGACTTCTACATCATCTGTACTGCGGTTGGAGTCTCTTACCACGCCGTTACGCTGTGCTACCAATACATCGACGTCGACGATTTCTGCAACATCTGGGAACCCGTTGGAGGATCTAGCAGCGGCGTTAGGCCGTGTCACCGGTGCATCGACGTCGATAAATTCGACAACATCTGGAATCCGGTCAGAAGATCCAGCGACGGTAGGCCGTGTTACCGGTGCATCGGCGTCGATGACTTCTTGGACGATTTCTACATCATCAGGGCTCCGGTTAGAGGATCTAGCAGTGGCATTAGGCCGTGTTACCGGTGCATCAGCGTCAATAATTTCATTAATGATTTCCACATCAGCTGAGATCCTGTTGGAGTCTCTTGCCGCTATATTGGGTGGTGCTACCGGTACATCGACATGGATGATTTCTGCGACATCTGGGAAGCCGTTGGAGTATCTCGCCGCGGCGTCAGGCCGCCGATAAGTTAAGGGATGTCTTGATCCCGGCGGTGGTGGTATATTTCGTGGCCCGCCACGGACACTCGCTGAAGCCCTTCCATAAATGTTAATGCTAGAAGAGGAAGCAGCAGCGATTGAATCGATTGGTCGAGAAGCTGGTGGAAATATGCTCTGTAGGCTTGGTAAAACAGGACGTGCATTAGCAGAAGAAGATGCTGCTCTCGTCCCATGAACCCAAACAGCTGGCGTTTGAGCAGCCGGGCTCGTCGTGCCAGTCAGATGAGAATTTGTGGAAGATGTGATTCGCGGTGTTGGATTGACTTTTGGTGGCTCCTTGCGAACACAATCTTTCTTGGGTGGAGGGGGAGTGGGTAATCCATTGTCAGAGGCTGGGTTTACCTCAGGTGGAGGGCGTCTTTCATCGTCATAATCTGGGTCAAACCCGGGGTAGGGAAGTGCGTTGTTGGCGGTGGCGTCCTGTTGCGGAGCTGGTGCGTCGTTTGCATTGGCGTCCTGTTGCGGAGCTGGTTCATCAGTTGTGGCTGCTGTCTCATGAACGTTAGTGCTTGGAGCATAAGCAGAAGCGATTTCAGCAAGTTGCTGAAGGTTACTAGCTGAGTCGCCCGCTGACGCTTCTGAGGGATGAGATTCGTTAGGAGAGGTATTTAGTATTCTTCCAACATCCATGGTGAGTGAGTGTTGTTATGAAGTCGTTGATGCGCTGTCAGTGGGTATATTGTTTCGTGAGTCGTGTTCGAGATGAGCTAGTTGGGGGTATTCGCTACGCTATGAGATGAGATGAAAGGGCGTGTATGAGTGTCGTGGATCTTCGCAACGCTATGCAGTCGACAGGGCGTGTATGACTGTCGTGGATGTCCGCAACGCTATGCAGTTGAAAGGGCTTGAATGACTGTCACGTGATGTTGCGAGAGCAGAGTATCACAAACATATGAAGACCAGCTTTCTCAGAAGATGGCTACCAGAGCCCATACCATATTGGAGAGCGAGCGCGCGTGGAAAAAAGAGTGTCAGTATGCGAGAGTGCATGTGGAAAAAAGAGACAGCAGGGCCGCGACGAATACTAGCAAGAAGGAGAGAATTTGCCAAGGAAAAAGGGCAGCTGCGCAAGAGCATATTTCATGTGTGTACCAAGGATCCAGTGCAACATCGCAGAATCCCGGAAGATGGTTGAGGTTTTGGCTGAAAAAGAGAGATTTTAGATTCATGGTAGTAGGTGTAGCTCAAGCCATCATTATATGCACGTGGTGAAGATACATATCAATCGTCTGCATATATACACAAACAGCAGTAGTTTTCGAGAAGACGAAGAAGATGAAGAAGTGCTACATCTCCCTATCATACCAGTGACTCCAATCAAGCTCTAATAAGGCTGAGGTATAAAGACATCCACATTCATATTGCCAAGAAAATAAAGAATAACTGCGTAATAAGCATACTTTGATATGAACCAAGGATCCTCCTCTCGAACAGCGCGGAACTCCAATAAATGGCTGACGTTATGGCTGAAAAAGAGAGATTTTAGGTTCGTGGTAATAGGTGTAGCTCAACCCATCAACGCACGTGCTCGCTGGAAACACATGTCAATTGTCTGCGTATATACACACAAACACAGCAGTTCTCAATAAGCCGAGAAGAGGAAGAGGAGCTGCATCTCTATGTCATGCCAGGAAGTCCAATTCAATAAGAGCTATAACAAGGCTGTGTGGGCAACCACATTCCGACGCGAGCCTTGGCAAGGCTAGTGGCGCCGGCGGCATCTTAGCGGCTCCACTCCACATTGTGGAAGTGAATGGAGATGTACAGAGTACTACAGCTTCATTTAATGCTAGGAAGGGTAAGGGTCTTAACGTTTCATCCCAAGAGTTTGTTAGCAAGGCTGGGTGGGTGGTGCCGGCTTCATCTTAGCCGCGCAACGCCGTAGAGGTGGAGGTAGATGAATAGTATAGTACACGAAGTGACGATTCGCTGATAGGGCATCGAGGAGCTGCTCACAATGTCTGGGATTGCGCCTCTAGCGGCGGTGGCTGACTTGTGCACTGTGGCGATTAGCTCGTCCTTGGACATGAAGACTATTTCTTGAGACGGTGTTAGTAGCGCTGCACGGTGTCAAGAGCTTTTCCCTAGACCAAGGGTAGCTGTTTCGACAGTCAGTAACACCGACAAGCACATGAAAGCAGTATTTATGCATGTTCGGGTATGTGTCATAATTCGTTATGTAGGTAATACAAAGCCAAATACTTAGCGACAGCATGTCAATGTCGCTACCGTAGACCTCCATTCAGACTGCATGAATTAGCATTGGAGTATGCATTCACTGAAGCCTGAAGGCAAAGAACAGAAGGATAACCTAATCCTTCCCATAAATAACCCCTTCATCGTTTCCTTCTATGTAACACAATCCACCAGCGAAGTACCCATCGATTAGCCGAGCGTATGCCTTGAAGTCTACCGCTAAACCCTCAACACAGGGTGAGAAGCTGTTGAAACAGATTTTAGGTGCAGTGAGGAGACTCAATTGTCAGTCAAACCTGACGTGCCATCCAAGGCCGCCCAGCTAAACGTCTTACGAAACAGTGGTTTCGTTCCGATGATGCATGTTCGGACGACGAAATTTCCCTGGCCAAGCATCTCGATAGCCCGGGTCTTCTGAGCCTCGTCGCACATATTTATCGGCGTGGCGTACCTCATCAGTGTACACCTTCGGTGAGGAGTGTTTAGCTCTTGGAGACTCTTCAAGCGGTGGTGAATATTCTCTGTAGAGTTTGGGGGGATTTTGGGCCTTTGATGGGGGAGCGCGGGCAGATTCTGTGCGCATATAGTTCTGTCGTGCCGAGCGCTCATCAGAAACGTAAGGCATTGAGCGGCCGGTAGTCGGAGCGCGGGCGGTGGAGCCTCTGGGAGGCAAGCTTGGACGTCGCTGGAAGGAATCTTCGCTTCTTCGAGCCGGGGTTTCCTCGGGCTCCAGAACGAACCTGTCGCCCTCATCTTCCATGTATCGATAACTTGTAGACTTTTGGTGCCGAGGACTGGGCCTTCTCGGCTTTGGGTAGATCTCCTCAGTCGCTTCAGACTCTGACTCGCTACTGCTGCCACTGTAGTCTGAGGACGCCTTCATGTTCTTCAGAGTCGAAGTTTGTAATGGCCTGGTTTCACCACGATGCATGCGGTCTACCGGCATAGTCTCTGACCGCTGCAGAGGCTTCGGTCGATACGGTGTTGGTTCCTGATAAGTTGTTGAGCGGTGGGGTGGGCCTCTCGTAGAAGCGGGGCTGATGGAGCTCTTCATTCCCTTAGCTGCAGACGAGGTAGAGGAAACATTGTTCTTTCCCCTCGAAGATGTCTCAACAATCTCAGGCGCGCGTCTTTCCTTTTTTGATCTGATCGGACTTGCAGCACGGCTTCCACCCCGACCACGACCAGAAGAGCGTTTAGTCGAGTCAGCCATCGGATACGAAGAAGGAGGTGGTGGTTGTGATGTTCTAGTCTCGAGCTTCGAAGTGGTCCTGGTGTGTGTTGGACGGCGGGAAGGCTCTGCTTCGACTGCTTCGCGTGATTTATTGTTCTTGATGTAATCTTTGACTGCACCAGTCTTTATTTCCAGGTCTGAGTCGGCATACTCCTTGCTATCATGTTTGTTGCTCCTCCGCGGCCCCTCATCACCCGATCGCTTTCGAGGCTCCTCGTACCTGGCTTTTGGTGCAGGTTCTCGGTTGGTCTTATAAAATCGGTCATCTAATTCGGAGTCCGAGTCCTCATCGTCGACATGAGCAGAGAACTTCCTGCTGGACTTGGCTTCATAGTCCTTCTTCCTGTCTTTATCCCTCTTTCTGGATTCACGAGCATAAGCCTCTCTATCCCTCTCTTTTCTCCTACGCTCTCGTTCTCGCTCCTCTTCAACCTCACGGGTTCGCCTCTTGTCTTCCGAAGCGCGACCGGATGTTCGTCGGGAAGAATAATGGTCATCAAATTTTCCGGCTGGCCTTCGATCTCCGGGGTATTCTGCGGTGTACGTTTCCCGGTCATAGGTGCGGGGGTTGCTTGGGGGTACCCTCACCTCGTACCTCACGCCGTCGTACACCTCGTATCGGGGCGGAACGCCAGTCCGTGACGGTCCATAGTAGTCATCTGTTTGGCGTGTGGTGCTCCTCTCCCCCAGTATCTCGGTCCTCTCCGCTCTCAATTCTGCCAGTTTGACCTTTTCATCATATTTATGCCTCTTCGACTCGTCACTGAGTGTCTCGTAGGCTTCCTGCACTTCGTGAAACTTCTCCTGTCTAATCGCCTTCTCTGCCTCATCCTGTGTCTTGTCCGGATGGCAGGAGAGCACGAGCTTTCGATAAGCACTCCGAATAGTGGCGAGAGTGGCATCCTTGGGGACACCGAGTGTTTGGTAGTAACTCGTCTTTGGTAAATCTTCCATGACTGTGCGGTCGTACAAGGGTCAAATTATCAACACGAAATGCAAGAGCATCAAGAAGTAAGGTATGTCTCTTGAAGACAGCGAAAGGGATGTCATGCGTATTTATTTCGGCGGTTTGCGTGGTTTTCAATAAGCCTGTCAAGCTATGAGCGCGTGGCTGGGCTATCGCATGGAATGCGTTCGTTGACCTCTAAGCGATAGAAACGAACGTTTGAGGATCTCCAGGACGTAGGTGTTAAACTCCAGAAGATAACTGTATTGTGAGTCAGCATTTGGGGCTGAGTAGTACCGGAACGAAGATTTTGCTCGCTGTTGCACAACCTACGTACCTGACGTACGAGTCGCTAGATCGACGCCAAGATGGACGAGAGCGGTTGCGGGTGGCAATAACAGAAGTGAGTGATTTTACCGTCTTGATGACAAACCAACCTCCACAACTCTCGCGAACAGCGAGAGAGTCTTCTGGACAGGTAGAGAAGCGTTCAGTTTGACAAGTCCACGGGAAAAGGAGCTCAGTGTTGATTTTGAATGTGCTGTCTTCTTCTTGTGGCACACTGAGGCGGTGAAGTGGGTTAGTGCGATGCTTGCTGCAGTGCGACCGAACTCTCTTCCTGGCTACCCCGTTCACCGCTGAGTGGGTGGTTCGTGGGAAGAAGTGAAAGCGAAGGAACCTCGAGATGTGAAGCAACGACGGATCTTGATTGTCAGGCTTACCATCCGCAGTCAGGCACACAACCCGCAGTCAGGCACTAAAGCAGACCCAACAGCTGATACGGGCGTTATTACCCCCTGGCTTTGGGCTTGAATGCTGTTCTAAATTTGGCAGGGAATCTTCAGAGAATCAAAGAATATACAAGGCCCAGCCTTGGAGAAAGTGCAATTGAGTTTCTGGCAGTATGGGGAAAGCAATGTGGGATACAAAGATGTTGATCATAAGCAGCAAAAGAGCTGGATAAAGTAGTTCTTTAGTAGTATTACATCTACAAGTCACGCACTGCTTACCTTTCTACCTGTCCGAGGGCGGAACGACCAGTGGATTTCATTGGTCTCTGCCAGCCTCGGACTGCATAGGCCAAACCCCACCATGATGACTTCAGACCTGGGGGCAATCAGACCTCGTCTCTAGGTTGCGGGCCGGCCACGAGGCCTGATGGTCCGCGGCAACACCACGGGCATTTTATCAACTACTTGAATCAAGGGTGGGGTTAGCTGCGACTGAGCGAACAGAGGAAAGTAAGGACTTTTAGTCTTGCTGAGCTGGCCAGATGGTGTTCGCTCCCTCAATGGGGCATGGCTCAGCGGCTACAGAGTATTCGACCAATTACCAGAGTCGAAGCAGCTGTGCCCCTGCAGGATGATGCACGGCATATCACAGCATGAGACTCAATCAATATCACTCCACGTGAGGTACGTCGTAGTGGGGTGGTGCGTTTCGAGAGGTTTCGTCGTGAGTAGGTTGAACCATGACTCACATATGAAACCCCATGATAACGGATACAGAAACAGTGGTAGCGTAACGCTTTGATATTTAATAGCATAGAATCTAGGGTTTAGGTATCAATCGGGCGTTAGTTGAGCTTCGCTGCGGTTTGAGGCTGAACATTCGTCGTCGGCTCGACTTGCACATGGGCTAGGGATCATTATTTGAGGCGAAACGAAACGGAAATCGATAACCGTATGCACACAGCCACGATACATGGAACGTCCCAATTCATGCAAACCCTTGTGAACCCTTGGAAGCAAAGAGGAAAGCATGTGTGCTAGGTCACAGTCAATAGGCTGGATCGCATGTCTTTGATTGACGATATGCTCTCCTTCTTTGGCCCCTTCGTCACCTCATGCCGGCTCTGCTTTCTCTTGCCTGACTGGCAAGTCTATATCCACAGTAATAGGCTTGTTGTATTTACGGCGGTTCTTTTCCTTGTATGGCCAGCTTGAAGCCATTATAGCGGCGTTGATGATGCAAGTCTCTTTCCGTCCCAACCTGCCAGCCAAAGCTTCCATGTCACAACGTCCAGACGGTGGTAAGCCTCCATGACCCCGAATGCCCTCATGATATGAAAAGACATGACCATCTTCTGGACTCTTCAAGGTAAACGTAGGACGCTCTTTAGGTTTCCGGTTAGGCAGCGACACTGACCCAGAATCCGTTGTTGGGACATCTACTGAGACGATAGTAGATTTCTCATTATCCCATGACACTTTATTCTCTAACGGGGCTGGTGAACCTGAAGACAAGTCGATAAGGCTTTGCTTTTTACTGTCAAGCCCCGGGTCCGTCCAGTATTCCGTGATCGATTCTTTATAACGTGTATTGGGAGTCTCGAGGTCCCAATATACGATTTCAGCACCCCTGCCCTCGTGTATATGTCCACAAATGGCTAAAGAGGGACGCACTCGCCATAGCTGCTCTCGTAGAGCTTGGCAACCTGCCGCTCCTCCATGTTTTGACTCGTCACAGTGGTATTTAGGAGGCGTGTGAGTGATGACGATATCGGTATCTAAGGGTATCACATCATCCCATATCTTTGAAGCCTCTTCTGGCGAATAACCAAACGCCCAGAGACCGTGGGCAGGCGAGTAAGGGGATCCAAAGACCTTGAAGCTGGTCTGGTGGCCATCCTCTCTCGTCAAGCGTACTTCGGTAGCTTCATGCTTGAGGAATGTTATCGATTTGTAGCCTTTGACCAAGTCATTGCAAGCTTGAGAGTCTTGAGGATATTGGTTATGGAAGTAAAGACCATGCTCAGCGTAGAAATCCCGATGAAGGGTAACGTCGTGGTTGCCTCAGAGAACCCGCTCAGCTTGTTGATACAGTTCGAATAATATGAAGACCCACCTGCAACCACAATTTTGACTTCGAAGTCAGCTTGCTCGATCCAATCCAATGTCTTTTGAAGCTCTGCATATGTTCCCTGCTTGGTCAGGTCGCCAGCATGGATTAGGACATCGCCTTTTGGCAACTTGAATGCGCCGTCTGCGGGAGACGCATTGTGCGTGTCCGAGACACAAACGAAACGAGTCTTTCTGTACTCCATGATAATTCAAATCATACCCAAAGGAATCCTTCCCTGGCACTAACAATTACTATCGGCGTAGTAATCAACAGTGGGACGAGGGCCCCCAATATATTCCTCTTCAGGCGTCCCACCCTTCAATACCAGCTCCATAGTATTCTGCATGAGTCATTGAGGCTGAAGGCATTAGCGCAGATGCATGCTGCTGTCCCTTGTATCTTGCATTGCTTGCGCCTTTGGGAAGGCGCGATCTAGGTAAGGCTCCATGGCAATATGCTATCAAATATCATGTTTGCACCGTGGAGGCTGTGCAGCGCCAGGAGTATGGTGTAACGAAAATCTAGGACGGATGAGTCCGAGGACAGCAGACGCTGTGACCAACGACCAATCCGCTCGGAAGGGTGATAATAAGAGTTGGCTAAAAGCAGGTGATTATGGATTCATCAGCCTGCTATTCTGGTGTTTATGCCAGAAAAGTGTGGCGGAACCTCGGGAGCAAGCATCAATGGCGTCATCTAGCGAATTCATTCCATTGATACAATCCACTCTTGTTCATGGTATAAAACCCTGAATCCCTCCTAAGCAAACAATCAATCCTCACCCAGTCAAATCTACCATACAGTTGCCCAACATTTCGTTCCTACGCAGATTCTTCGCTTCGCGCGCGAACCCAGCAGCCATGTCCGCAGCAAAGACGAAGGCCCAAGGCATCATCGATGAGAACGCTGTCGGTAGGCTTGAGCTCCTCCGAAGTACCTCACTTACGCATGCTGATTTATACTGTAATTTAGCGGTATTTAGCAAGTCATATTGCCCATATTGCAAGGCAACCAAAGCTCTCTTGAGCGAGATGGGTGCGAAACCCTATGTCATTGAGCTGGATCAAGTCGGTAAGTAGAAGCTCTCAAAGGGTCATTGCCCACTGAGCCAACGGCTGACACTCTTTCTTCCCCTAGACGACGGTGCCGCGATCCAAGACGCGCTCGAAGAGATGACCAACCAGCGCTCCGTTCCCAATATCTTCATTGCTAAGAAACACATTGGCGGCAACTCAGACCTGCAGGCGAAAAAGAGCGAGCTGCCGGGGTTGTTGAAAGATGCCGGTGCTGTGTAAAGCGCTCATATGTGGATTAGGCGACATTGATCTCGGCTTAGCCCTTCATGTCTGCCTTCATGTCTCATATAGCAAGGTATATGGTGTAAGATAATGAAACATGTTCCGAACACTCCGAACACTCCTCGCTTAATAAACCTACGTGTGGCTCATGACTCTCCGCTATCACTATATTGGATGTGATAGCCGTGACTGGGAACCACTGAGCGTCTCTCAAAGTTTCTAGTCGTTTTGTTTTGCACTAATTGTGTTGCAAGTGCGTATGTGCCATTCTCGAGCAATTGTAAGTGCCCTAACTTCATGCAAATTTCTGTTGGTTGCTCTTGACATCTCCCTTAAGTTACACAGAGTGTGACTGGTGTTTTCATATATACCATCCATGGTTCCTCCGCAATTCATCAGGTATCCCTCAGCCTCGCTATAGGCCACGCGGTAAGTTGCATGCCTGATGTGCCTCTTCACTCAACGCGGGCCTACACCGCGGGTTGACGGCCTTCCAAGTGCGAGATCTTTTATCAATATCAGCATGGTGTATTCGACCTATACCGACTACAGCAAGGCATTGGCCACAGTCTGGAAAGCACGAGGATGACGAGTCCAGCCTTGCATACAATGAAATTGCAGGACTCTATTCAACAACTGCTAAAACATGAAACCACCTTTTTGATCATCGTCACTGCACTTGGAGCTATGCTCTCGCGCTTAAGCAGCTTCATCTGTGGTCTGCAATTGATCCATGGCTAACGGCCTTCACATTTCGTTCAGGATGATCGATTTGACCCTAACCTCATGTACGGTCGTCTCCAATATTGCACCAAGTTTGCTCGGTGATATAGCTAATGTATTAAGGAGTTGAGGTCTTATTATTTTCGATCGAATAAGTGCATCTAAGAAGCTTTTGGTATTTGGTCACCGTTAGTACCCTGTGCACATCTGGGCATGCCCGGTTGGTAAACCAAAAGACAGTATGTTTGACAACTTGTCAGTTTGAAACGATATGGGTGCAGTGTCTGTACCTCTGCCATTTCAGGTTATGCCTTGGCGCTGTAACTACTGTCCATGATCATATGGTTCGATAATGAGATTAATAATTGTCACCGTGCTGACATTACATAGGTGTTGCAGACTTTACTTGGACATGTACATCCTGACTTTCCTGTCAGATGCACCGAAGGTCCAGCAGATCTACAGTCAGTCCTTGATGAGCTACGGCCTGGCTGGTGCTTTCCGCTTTTCGGTCAGATCTGCTTGGCAAGGTAACCGTTGCTCTGGATGGAAAATGTATGGGTCATGCATTGGGGATTAGCGAAGGGCCAGAGAGCCAGTCTTAGAGAAAAGCCACTCCTGCTTTGAAGAGGCCGAGACAGTTTGAGAGTATTCGTAGCCCTCGTGTTCGGATATGTCAGGGAGCAAGTCAGGATTTCGAGCCCTAAGGTCAGACCACTCGTGGGAGAGACATATCTGTAGAACTGTATTCGTAGTGGAGCAGGACGCTTTCACAGGATATCTATCCAGCTTCAGATAACAAGCCCGCTTCAGATCTCAAGCCCGCTTCTATGATCTCGAAGTTGCTACTTGAAGCAACAAGAATCACTGAAATCATTTGTTATCACGAACATATAGTCAATTAAGAACCAATACACCCTTGGAGCTACCTTAGGGATAGAATAATGGGAATTCGGAATGATTCCGCTCTCAAGTCTTGGCATGTCGACATTGAACCGTTGCTGGGAGGCTTCTGTCCATCATTACCGGGCACGGTTTCCTGTCGGACCCGACGATATGGCTGCTAAAGTTCCACGTTTCGCCTCTGGATCGTTGCGATGTTTGCGTCCTAGAGCCAATATATGTTTTCATGATGTTCCTCGAACACCTTTCATATCTCCCAAATACTCCCAACGACCTCATGCGTATTCCACCTCGCCGCCTAATTCTTCGCCTCGCAACAAGCCCAACTACAGGGTAGCAATACTGTGTGGGCTCACAGCAGTGGCAGCTACCTGGGCGGTAACTACCCGCGAACCTAAGCGACTCGATGCCTCTCCTAGTACAGGCAGTCCTCCCTTGACGAGCGGTGTCAAAGTTGAAATTACGGGAAAAGACACTGGCGATAATGTGGAAGAAGTCGCTACAGGCACATCTACAATACCATACTTTCCACGCACAATATGGCTGCCAAAGTCTGGTGGGCGAGACGAAGGAAGATCTGCTGCATTACCTGCTGGCATGGGCGCAGCCCAGGACGAAGACGAGTATCAACTGCTCGGGCTGGGAATACGAAAAGTATCTCTGTTCAGGATTCAAGTCTACGTCGTGGGGCTATACGTTGCGAGAGCAGACATGGGCAGACTGCAAGAGGAGCTAATAAAGGCATCGGTGGGTAGTGGTGCAAGCACCCTGGTTCAGGGAGAGAAAGAGCAATTGCAGAAAACATTGCTCGACGGTCAAGGAAGTACCAAAGTGTGGGAAGAGGTACTTAAAGAGGGAGGAGTAAGGAGTGCCGTGAGGATCGTGCCCACAAGAAACACCAATTTCTCGCACCTGAGGGATGGCTGGCTGAGGGGTATAGACCTCAGGGCCAAAGGCAAAGAGTTCGAGGGAGAGGATTTCAAAGCGGCAGTAGACGAGTTCAAGAGCATGCTTGGGGGACGGGGCTCTGTGGCTAAAGGAAAGGTTCTGCTTTTGGGTAGGGGCGCTAATGGCGCATTAAGAGCATGGGTTGAAGAAGAGGCTCCTTCTTCAGCTGGACCGGGTTCGGCAATTGCAAATACAAAGGGAGAGAAAATGACTTTGCTCGGTGGTCTGAAAGACGAAAGGATCAGTAGGCTCGTATGGATGGGGTATCTGGCGGGTGATCATATAGCTAGTGAGGAGGCGAGAGAAAGCGTCGTCAGGGGTGTCATGGAGATCGTGGAGAGACCCATTGGGACTGTGGAAACCCAAGTCATATAAAAGACATAAGAAACCATGTACATGTATCTGTTTAAATGTATGGCTAGCTTCGGAGGATATGAGCACTCGAGGGCGCTACTGCACTTAGCCTATCAGATCTGTTTTAAAGTTCATTACGCGTAACACTCGGCGCTGGAACCCTGCCTCTGTTCATTGTGCCCCTGCACACATATAATTTCATCCGAATGCTTCGACGTAGGCGCCGATGGCCAATTAATTAATCTCAGTCCGATCAATGTCGAGCAATGGTACTGCCAGGGAAGAACGGTCTCCCCATGACGAGACGCCCGGTTCCAAGAGACGACGGATAGCATTCTCATGTCTTGCTTGTCGCCGCAGGAAGTTGAAATGTGATCGTAGCTATCCATCATGTAGTCGATGTCAAAAAGGCGGTCGTCCTGAGAATTGTACATACGACACAGAGGCCGTCGACACGCTGAACCATTCTTCTGGGGAGAGGAACCGAGGTGCACGTGACTTTTCTGTATCTGGAGGTTTACCAAGAGCTATACCCCGGCTCCCATCGGTTGCCCGCAGTTTTGCAGGTGATGATGGGGACGAGATCATCCCAAGACGACAACCAGATGGTGCTACTGCAAGGCTTTCCGCGCAAGAGGAGCGTATCCGACAACTTGAGAACAGGATCATTGGACTGGAAAGGATAACCAATGGAAGCGGTCGATCTCACTGGCCAAGGTCTACCAGAAGTCCAGAGCTGACCGATACTGAGCTCAATCCACCATTAGACCAAAGAGAGGCCGCAGAAAAAGAGTCCATGATTTTCAGAGGCAAGGGCTTCAAAACTCAATTTTATGGTGCTAGTTACCACATGAGCTACCTATCCCATGTATGATCTCCTATACATATTGAATCATCTCATTATTGACAACAGTAGCTTCCTGAGCTCCGAGTGTTTATGAAGGATATGATTGTGCACCACCCAAGTTTAGCACACGTCCAAACGGAACTGAACGGCGCGAAGATTAAGGGCGCTGGACAGGACGATACAATCCCTCCCAACGATCAAACTCTGGCTACGTTACTTCCGTCTCGAAAAATCGCAGACCAGCTTGTAGAGATTTATATCAATAATTTTGAGACTACTTATCGAATCCTACACCTGCCGACTTTCTGGGCAGAATATTCCGACTTTTGGAATGCACACCGGGAGGCAAGACCTGCCTTTGTGGCATTGCTTCTACTTATTCTTGCCACTGGCAATTGCGTTGGAAAGAAAGGCCCAACCATGTTCCGTGGCGATAGCTCTGTTGACCGCGAGACAGCCATTATGTGGATTCGAAATTGTGATGCGTGGCTAAGATCTCAAAGCCAAAAGCATACCACGCTCATTATTTTCCAACTCAATTGTCTTTCGTATATAGCGAAACAGATGAATTCTGTTAAACGTAAACGAACTTGGACGTCTGCAGGTACTCTCGCCAGACTAGCAATGTCCGCTGGACTTCACCGAGATGCGCATATTGTTAACCTTCGACATGGGACACCATCCTTCAAAAGGGTTTCCGTCTTCGACCAGGAGATGCGAAGGCGCATCTGGACGACGGTAGCCGAGCTAGAACTGCAAGCCGCAATCGACAGGGGGATGCCGGCAATGACCAGAGACCTTGTTGAGGATTGCGGTGCACCCAATAACATTGACGATGAAGACATGGACCCATCATCCGAGCAACTCCCCAGTCCTAGTCCGTTGTCGCAGTTCACCAGATCTTCGTACCAGCATCTGTCCCGTTCGAGTTGGGCTTTACGGCTTGAAGTTGTTTCATTAGTGAACGGGCCGAAGTCGCACATGCCCTACGAGGACGTCCTCCTATACGACAAAAAGATCATGCAGTGTCTAGACGATATTCCACACTGGCATGACCTGGAAAGTCAAGTTGCGCGCATCCTCTTGCAACTACAGCTCCAACAACTTCTCGTTTTCTTACATGCACCTTATGCGCGAGATGAACCTTGGGGCTCTAGATACGACTATTCTGCTATTGTCCATCTACGAAGCGCTATGACCATCATTGACCTACATGACCAACTTCTGAGCAACAGAAACAGCTTTCTGTGCTTATTCAGAAACGACGCCCTCAACGCTGCACTAAGTATCTGCTACAATGTTTCCATGTCCGGTGTAAAGCCAGGTAAATAGCTAATTCGAATCTCTCCCGGCATCCATCGCTAAATTCTAGAATCACAGGTCGAGGCCTACCATCTCGAAGCTCAATCGTCCAACTAAGCGGTGACCCGATTCAATACCTCGAAAAAGCCCTCGCAATGCTAGAAGAAAAGATAATGCGTCTAGGCGTCGGCTTACAAGAATACTACTGCGTCTGTGCCATCATCGGTCTAATAAAAAGACCACCATCACCCGAACAATCACGAAACGAGCAAATGAGATCTGCAGACAGAGTCACTGCAATGATTCAAAGAGTGCTGGCAGCACAAGATAATTACTCGGCGGCAGCCACATTGGCCAGCTTGCCTAACATGGTATATATCGTTCCACCTTGCTACCACCACGAGCTGACAATTCGCTTTCTAGCCAGTCCAAGCCCCCAACGGTATACAGAATGGAAATGGCGTTCTGCAACCTCTTCCTCCCTCACAACCTGCCTCGCAATCTCTATCGAATTCGCAACAACCTATGCCAATGGATGGCCCAGGGTTGCTTGATGTAAGACAAGATACCCTCCTCACCCAACCACCCTCAAGCTTATATGACCTACCCCAACGAAAATGATAACTGACACACCATCCCTTTTTCTCCTTTTTAGGATTTCAGCCAAAACCTCGAAGGCTTAGACCTCACCAACATAGCTGCATGGGACCTCGAAGCTTTCTGGAATTTCTAGTTATTGGCCTCAAGGACAAACAATACCATTCTACAACCTCTACCTCCTCCCTCACAACCTCCCCCTCCGCGATCTATATCGAATCCACATGACAACAACCTATGACAACATCTAGAGAAAGGGTCTGCCACGGTTGCTTAATGATGTAAGAACAAGACCCTCCAGCACCCTCCTTACCCACCCCACCCCATCCCCCAACCCTGGTTATATCATATACTCCAATCCAACAAATATGAACACGATAACTAACATGGCCCCGCTTTTCTTCTTCACTAGGAATTCTCCCATAATCAAAAGCTCGAAGGACTGGACCTCACTAATTTAACATTGCTGGGTGGGACTTGGGAAGCTTTTTGTATGGAATTTTCTAGTCCTAATTCTAGTTCGCGCTGATACCCATGTATATTGCTACCTAATTACATACCTAATCATCCAAAATAATGTAATCAATCAATCTTGCTTATATGAAAGCAAAAAGGAATATTTTGTCACTGATTTCGATAATCAATATGCCGTGAAAACTCGGTGTAAGTGTAAGGATCACGCATGCATGCAAATAGCGGTTTTCCGTTCCGTGTGTGTGTATACGAGCCAGATTGCATTCGCTCTTTTCATCTGCTTGCAGGTAGATGGTCCACTTATATACATACATATTCTCAAATGCGATACTCCAAACCGAGAAGATGTGCGGTTTACATAATTATATAGCATCTTATCTGCTTTTCTCAACCCAAAGAGTACAGTACTTATGTAACTATGCTTTCCCACCACCTTCTTCCCAAGTACATATATACTCTGCCTACCCTTACCCCCCACCCCAAATTTTGTCCTGGCCAAATAAGAATTGAAGGTGCATCCATTCCTCCAGAAGACACCCACAATCGCTATCCGAATCCCTAAAATCAACCACCCCCCTCCTTCCGGAGGATCCCCCCAGTAGGTGGGCTCAGACGTCTCGACAGACACGTACTTAACGCTTCAGCTCCAGCCAATCTATGAAATGCATCCTAGTTTGTCGTCCATCCATACCATCACCTCACTATCATCCATTATCAATCCCAGACCAGTCATGTAAAACTGCTTCCTTGTCTGTCGTCCATATATATCATCACCTCACCAATCGGTCGTTATCGATCCCAGAAAAGAGCTCTCATTCTCCTTTCACGTAGGATGTGAATTTAGAACATCGTATATCAAAGCTATTCTGCTTTGTGCCCACTCTATCTATCCCTCCATGCTTGCTTCCTCATTGAGCCTGGTTAATCGGAGCTCCATGTATTCCTCCCATCTAAGTAGGGATTTCTTATAGGAGGCCTCCTACCCGGCTCTCGTCCAACTTTCATCTGTTCCGGCGCCATGGTGTTGCTATTTCGTGGTGATGTTGCTGCTAGGCCATGGTATTGGTATTTCGCGGAAACGTATTGCTGCTGGGGACTTAGGTCGTTTGGCGTGGGGGTTAGGCTGGCAGAGAAGGTTGGAGGATATGCTGAGGCAGAGAGAGGGGGTCCTTTTCTCCAGGATTGCAATTTCATGGGCGAGCATGGGGTAGGAGACGAGGAGCGGTTGAGTTCTAAATTTTGGGGGCCGAGGGAAACGGATGTGCTCGGACGCGGGAGGCGTTGGATGATGCTATCGATCGATGTTGGTATTTTGAGTTGGGGAAAGTTGGGTGAGGGAGTTATAGGAAATGGTGGTGTAGATGTCCGAACAGGAGCTTCTGATAATCTCCGGGTTTGCATGGGTGTGTGTGCGGAGAAGTAGAGAGGTTTGCTTTTGGGCCCAACTCCCTGTACTGATTCTCTGTTCCCAGGTTACAGATGATCCTTTGGGGAGGCAGAAAGGAAGAAGGAGAGGCGGGATACAGAAGGCGTGTCCTGTGAGATGAGCTGATGTCCAAGCTGCAACGGGGAAGGAGGGAAGTAGGGAAGAGATGGCCATAGCGCAAAGGTAATGGTCTTTCGGTGCCCGTTCGCCAGAGCTAGGTGCATATCTCATCCAACGCGACTGGTTTCCGATTCCGGGAGCTCTGCGTACTAGTATACAAATCTGATTTGGGAAGTCCGAACGTCCCGAATGCTGGAATCGAAGAGCCTTGAACCTTGATAAGGCCTCCTACATTCCGATGCTTAGGTACGCTGCTTCTCGACAGATACGGTGTAGTGTATAGTAGTATGATAGTGGTCTGATGTGAAGGCGCGATGGATCCTGCTGCTTGGTGGAGAAATGTGCCCGGAGCGTTTTAATGCAATTGCCTCACTTCCGTTTTGGGTCTGGGAACGGGAGTGGATCTTGTCCATGATCTCGCAAGGCTTGACGCCGCAAAGCCACCATCTCCTGTGCCTTGACTAGGTGCGTGCGATGAGCACGATGATGTAGACTGTGGTCTGGAAGGGTCCATCTTGCAGCCATCAGCCATTCCATCGAAACTCGGCTTGAATGAAAGTTGTGTAACCGATTGGAGGATATCATACACCATAATATCAAGTAAGAGGGTCGCCCTTGCCTTCTTCGGTAATTATCTAGTCTCTCGTAGAGCAAATGCGGCTCGATCCGTCTGAGAAGTTTGGACTTCCTTCGTTGTCAGCTGTGAGGAAGATGAGCAAACATATCGATCGCTGCTTGAGCGTCCACGAAAGAAAAGCACTCAGGAATGACAAAAATCTTTCGAGGCGAGAGCGAAACGTTGTTGCATCTAAGGGTTATCGACCGTATGTGTACATACATACACGCTTTTGGTCTACCTGGACTCCCCCTCCTTCTAATTCTTCTACCTCTACCTCTATCCCATAGTCTTGCATCTCAATATCAAAAACACTCTATCCCCTTCCATCTATACTCCTAGGCACCTAGCAATTATTGCATCCATGAAATTCTCGTACTTGCGTGAACCCATTGGCCATCATTTTCCTCGTCTCTGCAACCGGCGTAAGCAAGCATCCCCTCTCAAGCGCACTCCTCACGTTCTCCACCACCAACACCTCCATCTTCCTTTGCGTTTCCACTGTCGCCGTCCCTACGTGAGGCAAAAGCACACAATTCTCATTGTTGATAAGGCCTGGGTGGATGTCCGGTTCGCGCTCGTGAACATCCAATCCCGCGCCCCAAACTTTTCCTTCTTCCAAAGCTTGCACAAGAGCATCTTCATTGACGATAGGGCCACGGGCTGTATTGACGAGAACCACGCCCGTCTTCATCATGGCAAATTCTCTATAGGACACCAGTCCTCGGGTGCTAGCATTGAGCGGCAGGTGCACTGATATGATATCGCTTGTTTGCAACAATTCTTCGAAGCTGACGTATTTTGCGCCGGTAATGTTTTGCTGCTCAGGGACACACGAGCGGTTATGATATTGAACTCGGAGGCCAAAAGGTAATGCGCGCCGCGCCACGGCCGTACCAATACCACCCATTCCCAATATTCCTAGCATTTTGCCTTCAGGTTCGTGCGTCAGGCCCATGTTACCTCGCCATTTGCCGGCGCGAAGAGCGGTGTAGGGTATGTGTATCCGACGGAGGGCACCGAGAATCAGAAATATAGCCGTATCGGCGCTACAAGCGTCAACAGCTCCGGGAGTGTTGGAGACCGAGATGCCACGTGCAGCACAAGCATGGGCATCTATGGAGTCATAGCCTGCGCCGTTGTGAGAGACGAATTTGAGACTGGAGGGGAGGACGTCGACCAATTCTTTGTCGAAGCGTCCCGTAATCTGTAAGGAAAAAGCAATTCTTGAGCCTCTTGACCCTGCAGCACGTGTGAGGGGTAATGTATATTGTAGCAACTTACCTGAGTTGAGTCGTAGGTTCTCGAAATCACCAATACTCCGTCATAGACGCCTGCTCTGCAATCGTTCAGAAATTGCTCTCTGGTGCCGCGATTGACTTGCTGCTCATTTTAAGGAATGTCAGCACAGTAGGTCTTCCGAAGCAAAGTTAATCATACGCGCAATTCTGCTATCTCACTCAAGGCATTCCATTCGGCGTGGGCCAAGATAACCTCTCCAAGTAGCAGAACAATTGGCTTCACGCCTTCGTCTGGCGACATGTTGAATGCAGCGGCAGCGGAAAAGGGATTGGGGCATCAATGGAAAGTATAAAGAAGTTGGTGTATTTTTTCTGTTGCAAGAAGTCCTCGGTGGTGAAGCACTGGTGTATCTCTTTTCCATCCATATCTGCATATACTTTAGTAGGATCGTCCAGACTAGGTGCGAGCGATTGAGCGATTGTCGGCCTACATCAAGGACGAAAATTCCCAGGGCTGGGAATCGAGAATCTTTTTTGGCTGGTGGGAACTTGAACGTGCGCAGGGCACGCAGGTTTGGGGCCTTTCGGCGCAGACGGCGTTAGGATGCATGACTCCAACGGCTTGAGAGCCTGCATACTGCTAGAACACAGTGGGAAGAGGCTAGAAGGAGGCCGTGGGGTGTAATGTGGACTCCGGTGAAAGGGTCCGTCTTCAATTGAACGATGACCTGGTTGGCGTAAGGGAGAGTGGGTAGGTGTGCTCGGAAGCGCACCCTGATTGGGGAGATTAGGTAGTTATCAAAGACTTCGGCACCCACGATCTGGACTTAATCACCAATTGGTGAGGCGACAACACCCTTCAAGCTATCGCGCCCCAGTACCCAGTGAGCCTGTCACTTCTACGGTGTACGTTGGCCACCCCCAACGCTGGGCCAGCATCCTGTCCTTTCCCGCTTCCCCTCCCGAAATTAGGATGGGGGGCAGTCGAGTTCTAAATGCCCCATTACCAAACCTTGCCAGCGCCTTGTCTTCTCTTAACTCTGATACTGTTCTGTTTTCGAGATGGCTTTGGGAATGATCGACCCAAAGCAGCATGGTGAGACGGGCGAAATGCGTCACAACAGCACTGTAGTACGACTTCTGACAGCCCCTAAGCATACACCAAACTGTCTGGTGCCTCCTTCAAGTCCACTAGAGCTGCTCTAGGCCTTCCTATCCCAGCCTATCGCCCCATCCAACCCCCATCGACCACCAATATTTCTCCCGTGACATATCGCGATGCCTCGGACGCCAGGAACACAACCGGGCCTTTAAAATCGTCAGGAAGACCCCACCTACCCGCAGGGATTCTGCCTAAAATACTCTCTGCCCGATCCTCGTCATGTATCAAAGCCGAGTTCATCTCGGTCGCAATATACCCCGGCGCAATAGCGTTTACGCATATACCTTTGCCTGCCCATTCATTCGACAAAGCCTTGGTCAGCTGTGCCACTCCTCCTTTGGATGCAGCATAAGCGGGCACTGTAATGCCTCCTTGGAAAGATAGCAGCGATGCCACATTGATGATTGCTCCTCTTCTACCACCAGGACCGGGTCTGTGCTTGAGCATGTGAGCTCCAACATCCCGACAAAGCGTAAAGACTGTAGTTAGATTGACTTGTAGAATCTAAGAGAGTAAGTATGCTCCGGTGCAGGTGCTAGATAGCGGACATACAAACCTCATTCCAGTCGTCGGTAGGGAATTGGTGACTTGGGTACCTCTTCTGGATGCCAGCACAATTGAGTAGGATATCTATCTTGTGACCATCTTCAAGTACACTAGGAATTAGAGCCGCAACCGATGCCGATACTGAGAGGTCTGCTTCATAGATCCAGACATCTTGACCAAGGTCCTCCACAGCAGCCTTAGTGGTGATGTCGGCCCTGTCTCGCTGTACCCTCGCTTAGAACCTGGTTTTCCAAGTGATCGTTACCAAGATGATTATTCACCTGAACAAGGATAATGTTTGCTCCCGCTTCGGCGAGGGCCAGTGTCATTGCACGCCCAATGCCACGTGTGCCGCCTGTGACGAGCGCTGTCTGTCCGTGAAGCGAGAACATCGAGGCGAGTGTTGATCGCGGTGCTGAGGCTAGCGAGGCTGCCATGACCAACAAGGCAGTAGTGTGTCTGACAGAATAGAGAGGAAAGGCTGGAGGTCAGGACGCTGCTATTAACTCCCGATTGGGTTCCTACGCCGATCATACCTTCGGCATTCACAAGTGTGGTGAGATCATAGCGACTCCCGCCCCCAAGGTATTAGCACTTCAATCCGGTCCAGAACTCGGGACTACGTTGCAACGAACATATTCAGAACGTTACCATATACTCGGGTGCGGCAACTTCGATATTGGTAAAGTAACTATCTACGTCTACGTGCATGATACATACAGTATATCTCCATGGGGAAAACGCCGATCTTCGAGTCATTAAGCTCCACTTCCAATGCGACTTTCAAGTCAGCCACCAAAATAAATGCAGATATCAGAGCGCCACCAGAATGCAGGCAATATACAGATTGCCCTAGCTGAATGCAAGATTCAAATAAACCCCGAGGCTCGAGGAAGTCCTCGTCTTCATCAAGCAACTTCTTCATGAAACCATAACAAATTGGCCAATCGCCGGCACACCACCACAAGTCACGTAAACCACATATGGTCCAGGCTGCGCGACGTTGTTGTTTGGAGGCATGGTAACTGTTAGTTTTTGCGAGGTTGCGCCAGCCACATAACCCGTGTTGTCAAGGAATAGCATACGGTGGCTCATGTGTAGACTATGAGTAACATATCCCCCATGGTACAATACCACGGCGCAGACTGTATTGCCAGGAGGAGCAGTGAACGTTACTGTGAATTTGCTTCCATTTGCAGTGAGGGAAAGCGAAGAGAGAACTACATCCTCCGGACGCTCAGGGTTGCCATGAAGATACGGTGGAGTGTAGATTTCTACTCTGAACTCGGTAACGTAGTCTTCAGAGGGCTTTTGGTTCGGGACGGGAGTGAGCACTGGCTGCTGTACGGGATTGGACCCGCAAACCATGAGAGTACCATCCAGTAATAGAAGAGCACAAGAGTGGTAGAGTCTTGCGATTGTCGAACTATTGCCAGTCGAGAAGCGTTGTCCTGGAGGTCTTGTTGGACCATAGATCAAAGCCTCGAGAGTGGGAGCAGTAGCTAGTCCAAAGCCTTGAGCACCCTGATTGCAGCCATTGACCCAGATGACAGTACCATCGGGGAGGAGAGTGCCCTCTACCATGCCACGACCTTCGGGCATTGATTCCATTGCCCATGTCGGATCATCAGCTAGAGGCTGTATGCTACCACAACTCGGCTCTGTCGGACTCGTGATATCTTGATAAGCTCCTCCACCGCATATTACGATCTCGGGGGCCCAGTCGTTAGCGCTTGATAGGGGTAGGAGCACACTGCCGCCCGTATTAGGGTAGGTACGAAAGTCTCCTGGCAGGTCTGGCAGCTTTGTGACAGTTTGGTTGCCCGCCACACTGAAGATTTCTGCCGATTTTGAGACGAAGATGAAGAGGTTTCCGTCACTGAGTAGGTGGACGAATGGATACATATAGTATGGCTGATTGGTCTCCAAAATTGCTAAAGGGATACTGACACCGCTTGAGATACCATTTACGTCGAGTATCTCGTAAGTTGGATTGTTGTTCGCCGGGACTGTGGGATCAAGTCCATTGAGGCTTCCGGAAGCAACAAAGATGGTGCCATCAGGCATGGTTTGGGCAGTGGCATACCATCGTGCGGTCGACAATTTGTTACCTGGCTCGCTCCAATTACTTCCATCCAATGAAGCGTCGGTAGAGGAACGGCTAAGATAGCGAATACCGGTAAAACCGTCTCCAACTGTAGGATCAATGTCCAGCAGGGGTGCATTCCCACCAAGTGAGACCCACCGGCCGTCAGCCAGGAACGCGCCGCCGGAACAGAAAGCATTGGTCTAGAAACGGATCAGCAACCTCCTGGATGTGATCACAAAGAGCATACCTTATATTGAAGGCCAACGACTGTGTTCGTCGCTGGGTCGTATTCTGCGGAATAGGCGTATTGTCCGTCAGACAACTTGATCTGTGTGTAATTTTCGACCTTGTCTAAAAAGATGACTCGTCCATTAGGCATCAAACCGGCGTGCATTGCCGGTACACCAGATTGACCGACAACTTTGAAGGACCCAGCGTTTGCAGCGGCTGGAGCAGGCGAGGGACCTGGAGCAGGAATCTCTGGGGCGTTCAAGCACGGTCCACTTTGACAGCCACTGCCGCAATGCGCAGTATCGTTGCCACAAAACTGCGTTTTGTCAATTAAAGTTACTTGAAGCCAACCTAATTGCCTACCCCATATAAGGAACAACAAGCACCATTAGGCCAGTCCCCGCACACAGTATTTCCGTTTCCTGCACCACAAGTGCCATTGTTGGTGACGGGGCCAGTACTAGGCGCTGTCGAAGGCTTCCCCAAGACCGGTTCCTCTGTTGCTGAGGCCGTGGCTGTGGGCTTAGGTGATAGAGAGGTCGAGGAAGGTGTACTGGCAGCAGAAGAACACCCGGATATGCAACCAGCACCACAGTAGTCAACTGTGTCACCACACCAGCCATACTGGGAACAGCATGTCCCGTTGTAGACTGTGCTGTTGGGATCGCAAGTCAGACCGTCGTTGTTTGGTCCGCACTTCCCATCCGGAGAGTATGCCCGAGATATGAGGTTCTCAAGGGACCGAGGCACGGGATTGTAGAGAGCATCAAGTTCGAAGCTTTGCGGATGTGTTTGGATGGCAGGTTTGACACAGCTGCCTGATGTTAGGATCACATAAGATGAATGGCATAGATAGATCTGATGGCCTACCTTCCGTCGTCGGCGCATTTCATACCTCGCAGACATCCTGTAAAGTTAGGGGAAGAGTGATCGCATGAGAGTGTGACTTTATAATTGACGGGTATATTGCCCAAAACGATCTGCCCAAAATAGATACTGAAAAGTACGCTGATGGGGGCCTTCATAGTGAATTAATCTCGAAGTTGGGTCTGAAATGACATAGACTTGCGAATGACTGCAGTGATGTAGACTTGTGAATGTCCCTGGATTGGAAAGTAATGCTCTAGAGAATCAGCGTCCGTATCTATAGACAAACCCGTTGCCCCTCATTACGTTTCATGTCAAGTGGTATAACACAATTCTCACGGCCGGCCCGAAGCCTTTCCTAATCCCAAAAACTCCATCCCGAGAGCAGCAAGCAGACCGCTGTTTAGAGGCTATAGAGTCTCCCTTATAGATGGTCACGCCCTCGCTTAGCCTTTTCTTGGAGTGGATATCTCATCGAGAGGAAGGATGGCAATAGAGTAGGTACATTTAAGCCTCATGCCTAGATCGACAACGTGCATGAGGTACAATCACCTAGCAAAGGCAGGTTAACGCACGCAGGGTTACAAACCCGTATTTTCGGAGTGGCTGCATGCTCTCGCGAAAGACAATTTCGCCAAGAACAGGAAATACTCCGTTGTTACGTGCGAAGTCGATTGTTGGCTAGACATCTCAAGTATATCTCATCTTGGAGAGAGCAAAATGACCTGACATCCCCTCGAAAGTATAGACAAGCTAGGAAAGCTGTGGAAATGGTAACATAGGGAAGTAAGGAACATGCAATGTTGTTTTTCAGGGTACGGAGTACATCTACCAGCATGCAGGGCCGCTCCTAGTCATCGCATGGTGCACAATGCAGGGGCAGATATTCTGATCGGAGAGAAATATGGAATCTACCCGCAGGAAAGACATTGAATCTAGATACCTTAGGGCTTTTTACTGACCATCTGCGCGGAAGAATACGGGTTGGCAGCGTCGTTGCCCGATTGTGCATCTACGTCTTGCCCAATAACAGCGAGTGTGATGAGTGTAGCGGTGATGGCATGTAATGATATGTTAGTGTGTCTGTACCAAGGTAGAGGTGTGGGCGAGTCTTTTCGGATTTTTGAGGATGTTTAAAGTCAGTGCTTAAATTAAGAGTACATACCTACTATATGGAGGTAAGAATGAACGACGCGTTGCTAGATCCATCTCAAGTGATTCTACTGACTGCCTATCTATCTATTGAGCAATATAACATGTCCTGATCGTCCTCGAAAATGATTGATATGAAATCAAATCCTTCCTCTAGCATCTCCCTACTAGTAGGCATCCTATGACCCAGCACCAATCGTATACGGGGCAGTATTAGTACCTGTGAGTAGGCCCTCACTGGTAAGTGCGGAGATAGCATAATTGATGCAGTCTACGTGAAATGTCACTGTGTCTGGAGGGACCAACATCAGCAGGGACGAGGTGCAAGCATTGGCAAACTTACCAAAAGGATCCCCAATGTTACACCGATAGGCTCCATAGGCCACATTCGATTCGTCTGCGACTGAAGTCTGCGTTACTGTAAGAGTCTCCCAGTACCCATCAAAAGTACCACCGCCCTCGGCCGCCGGTTTTTGAACTTCAGCAGGCACTAACGATGTAAGAAGCGTCAGAACGATGCCGACCAGATTTCTTGGAACTCTGGGCTATGACATGAAACTGACCTGGATTCTGTCTATAGCGTTGAATGAACGACCCGTCCGCATACACTGCGCGCTCGATGAGCTGATACCGTTAGTAACAGTCAATGCGATCCTTGGGAGACTATTGGGGAAAGCATAAGGTACCTTTTCGGTAAGGGTGGCATTGTCGCCGATACTAAAAGTGCGAGTAGCTCCGTACACGTTGTCTACACCAGTAGTGTTTATAACAACAACGTCGAACCAAGTGGTATTGAAGACTGTGTGTCTTCTAGTTAGCATGGCGAGTTATACTGGTACTGATGAACCATACAGTCATTCGTTACATAGCCAATATCACTTGCTTTTGCGCCAATAGTCGCGTATGTGGTAGTATTCTCGAATGTTGCACCGGCTGGGCAGGAGCAAGGCTGAGGTATGTCACCGCAAAGAGGAAGCGTCGAACGAGATGTTGGAGTTGCCAATGACAAGGCAAGGAAAGGGAGGACCAAGCAAGTAGCACGAAGAATTTGCGCCATGTCGATGGTATGTGTAATGAAAACGGAAGACTGGAGGCTTCTGATGCCTCTTTATATAAAAGAAGGCTGCCTTGTGTGCTTACATTGGTGCCTTGTGAATGAGAAACACAGCCTTCGAGGTCATCCTGTTCGTGCGGTAGAGTCATCGGAATGCATAATGGGGCGGTGTGAGTGAAGCCGGCAAGTCCTCTGGCCAGCTGATGTGAATTCATACGGTGTGGCGAATCCGAGATTAGTTATATTCACCGAAGCTGACATATGGATTTGGAAGCTTCACTCGAACGTGTCCGAGAACGAATCAATAGCGGTGACACGTGCGAAATAACAAACCCGTGCCAGCTGCAAGGTCCCATTGACGACCCCAAGTTCCTGTTTAGAATGATGCTCCTGTATTGTGATTCGTCCCGCCAAAGGAGGTAAGGTCATATTAAAGACTCTTTATGTTGTCCAAGACCCCCATTCCAGAGCGCATGAAAACCGACACCGTATATGACAAGGGACCTCCATCAGGAGCTGTGTATATTTTCAAAGACGGGCTCTCAGAACAAATAAAGATCGGCATCGGGTCTGACAAGGGACTTCCGTCAGTGACTGTGTATATTTTCAAGGACTTCCCTCTCAGAACGAATGAAGATGGACACGGTGTCTGACAAGGGACCTCCGTCAGTGGCTGTGTGGAGGAGAAGGAAGTAAGACAATATTAAACGATTTGCTGTGGTCTTCTAAGAGGATTCATATGGACGGCATAATCTCTTAGGAAGTAAGCATTACATGCATTTAGAGTGCGGCAACAATAGTCTGCACTTTACCTTGACTCACAACAGCACGAAACTCGGGCTTCGGTCTTCTAGGGATCTATGGGAGCTGAGAGTAAGCACCTTTTCCCTGGTGCTCTTAATAAACTGTAGGATGGCTGACATCCAATACGGTCTCTCTTTGGGGTCCGGTGCAACGTAGCTGAAAGGCGAGACTTTTGGTCCTCGCAGAGGCAATATAGGGTCTTTGGCACTCCTCCTTCATGCAGGGAGGACACCATGGTGTCAAAACGCCGTAGCACGGCACTTTGGAACCATGGTCATGCAGGTTGTGCCGCCGTCGTATTTTCTATCCTACCGGATTAAAAATCAGGTACATTAGCCGAGCCGCGGGCCCGCTGACGGCGGGCTAAGGTCAACGGCAGAAAGATCTACTGTGTAGAATTGGCGCAACACAAACAGGGGTGAAGTCATAGTGCTGATTGGTGGGTATTGTTTTTGGTATTGTTTTTGATGATACAGAATCTGGTGGAGCAATAGGTCTGCCAAGCCTTGGAGCCGGCCCCCGCCGGCAACGCTAGTGCTAACGCGGCCTTTATCGCATTGGCGGGGCAACGCAGTAGTTCAGCCCTGTGAATTTTGCCCAGCCCTGCCACCAAGTTTCCCGCCTCTTCACCAATCGCCAGCCTCACACCTGCCTGACAGCCACACCAGCAATCATGTACCTCTACAACTTCCTACACTCTAGTACTATGCAATTTGAAAGCTTCATCTACATTCCACAACAATATTACGACCGACATGAATTTGGGTGAATCCAATCTTAGATATGTCAACACAAGCAGACCTCAACTCGTGCATTCCGATTCCAAGCAGTCCGTCACAGCGTCCGATGACTATTACTCTCTCGCATCCGAGGAATCCAGTAATGAAGATCGAAACAACGTTCGGCGGTATGAAACTCCCCCAATGCACATGTTATCGGCGGATGCAAGTCATGATGCCCTACAATCTGAAGCCAAACAATCCGAGGCAACCATACCAACCATCAAGCCGGTCAAACATAAGGATCCTGGCGACGAGGAGCTCGCGAAAAGGATAAAGAATGGAGGGCATAAGATCAAGCGGAAGCCGGTATCCTCCTCCTCATCGGCATCAGAAGGAACAATTGTGCGACGACCAGTGGACGGAGTAAGCCCACCGACACCGGGCGTGGATGACACACCTTATATACAATTCGCTATCGATCAATTGACAAGAGATGAAGAAGTGGTGGGGCCTCGCGATCCTGCTATTGATAGCGAAGCATCATATCCAGTGGACCGGATTGTCCCAGACGAGGGTTTGGGCTACTACAATCCAGAACTGCGAAAGGAGTATCAGCAAGATGACAGACGACATCAGGAATCACCTCGTAAGTCTACTTCTCTCCATAGGACTTGATCAGCATCTAATGGTATCCATAGCTGCCGAAAGCATCCTGCTACCCACAGAGCCTACTGGAACCTTCAGACATCCTAAGCTGAACTTCGTACCTGGTGTCCTCCGAATTCTACCTCTTGGAACCTTAATACTATGTTGCCTTCTCATGCTCGCCGGTCTTCTCTTCTGCGCTATATGGCCTACGACCCACAGCGGTCTGTGGATATACGACGGTGTTGGAACCGGCCGCTACTTCGTCTTCGAATATCTGCCGACCATCCTTGCGAGCCTTATTATTCTCTGGCTACTGATAATTCAGAGCGCAATATACCGGGTCTTCCCATTCATTACCTTATCACACGAAAGGATTACAGATAATTCCGGGGTGCTACACGACTCTCCCCTATTTCCGGCCAACTTTTTGTTGCCCACTCTAACCTTCTTCAAACACCAAGAGCCCTTGCTGGGCCTTTGTTCTTTAACCTCCTGGCTCGCGCTCTTTACTATTCCTCTGCAGAGCTGTCTTTTCCAAACACGGTACTACCTTCCAGAAGGGATTTGGAGATGGACGGCTGTGCAACCAATTGCATGGACGTTGTTTGCTCTGTACCTACTCCTGGTCATTGGATTATTATCTTTGTTGGCCAGATTTGCATCTCGCAACACTGGACTCCAATGGGACCCTGTCTCCCTCGCCGATATTCTGACACTCTTCCACCGGGGAAATTTTCTCTCAGACTTCGAGCGCTCTGAGGTCGCGAACTCCCCGCCAAGACATTTTCCACTGAAGCATCTCAGACTCGGCTACTGGATGACATCAAGGCATACGAACGAAGTTTTATATGGGATTGGGGAGGAGAATGTTCCTGTGAGGAGATACTCTTTAGAACGTGGCAAGATGATACCGGTTACCGACCTATCGACTTATGATCTGGAAAGCCAGCTGCCTATGAAGTCCTCAACGTTCAATACGTTACAAAGGGAGATCTATGACCCGGAGGTTAGATACCGGTGGCTGCCATGGTTCCTCAAAGATGGCTTCGTGGTGGCCTGGATTATCATTGCCATAATCCTGATGATCGCTTTTGTCGTGGTCAGCTTCGTCCACAACGCCGTGAAGACAGGCTTCAACCCGATGCTACCCGCGCCTACGACACCCGATGGCTTCTCGCCTGCTGATTTCTTGTACAGCTTTGTGCCAACATTTATCGGCACTGTTTGCTTCCTCGTCTGGCAACCTATTGACATGTATTTCCGCGCTCTCCAGCCTTTCGCCAACCTTGCCGATCCTCGCGGATCCGCAGCAGAGACATCCCTGCTACTCGACTATACATCCCGAATTCCTATCGGTATCACACTCACAGCTGCTTTAGATGGCCACTACAAGGTCGCTTGGATATCTTTCATCAGCCTGCTCTCGATTAGCCTGCCCATTTTGGCTGGAGGGGTCTTCACGGCCCAATACGTTGTCGAATTGCAGAGCGTTCGTATGGCAGCCGATATGCCAGGGTACTACGCACTGGTTGTCTTTTCGGTCATCTACGCGCTCTCATTTTTGATCATATGGCCTGGACGACAGCGAGCGTTACCCCACGACATTAGCACCGTTGGCCAGCTTCTCAGTTTTTGTTATCAAAGCCCGCTGTTGAGCGATGCAGCTTTCCGAGAGCCTAGGAGTAAGATTGATCTACAAACAAAGCTTATAGGGACGCCGAGTGGGGAAAAAGTAAGCCCAAGGTATGCGTTTGGAGTTTTTGTTGGGCAAGACGGTTTGGAGCACCTTGGTATTGATAGGATGGGAACACCGGGGTTTGTAAAAAGTTAATTGACGACTGGTACGATGAAATGATTCGATTCTGCATACAGCGTTACAGCGTAGGAGCTTGGGGGATCTACCGCATTTACATGGATGGGCATGAATGGATGGATCATGCATGTTTCATGACACCGAAGTTTGAAACTACCCAATAATTAATGGGAAATAAACAATATATGTATGACTCATTACCAAATAATCATAACATTTACTATATAATATAAAAGCATCAAAGATACCGGTTCACAAGACCGCCCGCATAAATTTGCAACATTTCGACTTAAACAAGGAAACACATTTATTTACCTACCTTTGCCTAAGAAATCCAACCACGACCTGCTCCACTAACGGCTCTGCAGCCATATAGCGCATCAGAGCATCACACGCAAAGCATAAGTAAGAAAATCCCGCTGTGCCACCTACCTACCACAAACGTCAACCGCAGCGGCTATAAAATATGCATAACCCAAAGCTACACACAGGGACTAAAACCTCAAACCTTTGCGAACGCCACACACCCCTAGGGTATCTCGTACGGCAAGACCCGTCGTCTTCGTTCCACCATTTGCGCGTAGAGAAACTTACCACTACACTTCGTTCGTTCCACCATTTCTCGTAAACTATCCTCACCAATCGCTGTCCTCCCTCCCCTCCGCAAAGGGATAAAAATAGAAGTTGGAGTTTTGGACCTTTGTGGGAGAAAGAGGGTTGACTGCTTTTGTGGGGGAAAGAGGGGGGTGGCATGCGTTGCAGGGCTGAGGGACATGGTATGGTGAGGTGAGGTGAGAGAATCAAGGTTAGGTGTGTGTGAGGTGCATGAGGAATGAATGAATATGGATAGGCCCATATACTGAGCATACACAGATCCTCCAGGGATATCGGCCTCGCAACTTAAGGGGTGTCGATACTAGAATTTAGGGGTGTCAGCCTGGGAACTTATGACTAGCAGCGGACAAGATACCATCTTTCTTACCATGATGGAATTCTTGTGAGCCCGGTGTTTCCCAAATATGAAGTATAACGAGCAAGATGATTTGAGAAGGGTTTCTAATAGGAGTCGACCGGTCTCCCAAAATTTGACGTATGTACACAGCGTGACTCTCTGAAGCCATGTCCTCCTACATCCCAGATTCCACACTGATACCCATGTATATCTTTCAATATAGTGATATGGTGAAAGTAATAAACCAGCTATATCCACAAAAGAAGCTCGTCTCAAACGATCGGTTCCATCCAAAAAGTACACCTTCCCTTATGCAAAATCCCATACCCAAACACCCTTATCCCATTCCCAGTCCCAGTCCCAATCCTAACAAACCCTGGGGGGAAGGGGGGGAGAGGGCTCAAACCATCCCCACCGCCAACCCCTCCACACTATCCCCCTCCGTCGCCTCCCCCCAACTCCCCCTCCCACTCGCACTCTTCTCACTCTTACACCCACTCCCCCCCTTCTCCCTCTCCTTCAACACAAACCCCTTCCCCCNCCTCCCTCCCCATCCCCAAGTTCCCTATCCCCCTCCTACCACTACCACAGAAAATACCATCAAATAAATTCCGACAAGCCCTCCAACTCGTAGCCACATAAATAACACTATTCCAAAACCCCATCAAACTCAACACCACCCCCGCCGCATACGCATACTCCACACTCACACTCTCCGGATGTATCAAAGAATACACCCTATTGATAGAACTAGGCACCCACGTGACAAGGAGAGAAACGAAGAACAGGGATGCGATGAAAGTGTAGTTGTAGGCGGCGCGGTTGGCTTCGAGGGCGGCGCGGTTGTGATGGTGGGAGGGGCGGCGGCCGGTGGAGGAGGAGGAGGAGGATTTGGGGTGGGGGAGGGAGGGGCGAGTCGTGACGGCCACGGAGTAGGATTTGCTGATGGAACTGGTACTCAGTTCGCTGAATCTCCCTTTATTATTACCAGTAGGAGCTCGGTACGTATCCGGCTCCAACCCCCCCGGAACGTTTTCAGAAGGCAAGCTCGCGAATTCGCGGGTTACTTGTATAGAAGTAGGAGCGGGCGGGGGGTCGAAAGCGATGGTGGTGGGGGGGTAGGAGAGGGGAAAGTGTTCTTCGACGATGGGGACGTTGAAGGCGCGGAGGTCGTGGCGCTTGCGGAAGATGAAGCGGCCGGCCATGGTGTAGATGGAGAGGGCGATGAGGATGCAAATCCAGGCGGGGCCGTAGCAGAGGGCGAGGCGGAGGAAGTCCCAGTCATCGGAGATCCAGCACCAGAGCTGTTGGGGAGGGGGTTAGCGCTTGTTTTTTTCTCATGGTTTTGTTTTGTGGAGTGGGGGGGTTGCGGGAGGGGGGGGAACGTACGACTGCTGAGCCATATGCTTTTCCTCTGGAGGGATTGTCGACGAAGATAAGGGCGAAGGCGATGAGGAAGGTGCAGCCGTAGCAGAGGAGGAAGTATTTCCATTCTTGGGCTTTGAGGGCGTGGGCGTTGTATTTTTTGAAGAGGGTGAGGTAGACGTTTATGGCCATGGCGAGATTCCAGAGGGCATCGGCGGGGACGAACCTGTAGGGTTTATGTGTGAGCATATTTGTTTGGTAGAAAGGGTGGAAGGCGGTATAAAACTTACATTTGGATTAAGAAGCCTTGGAACTGGCAGAGATGGGAGTGCTGGCCTAAGCGGATGGGGGATTCGGACATCAGGGTGGCGACGTTGCAGAGGGTGTTTCCCCATGATGCGTAGAAGACGAGCCGATTAATGGGTCGGCGAAAATTCGGGGATGAGACGAAAGTAATGAAGATGAAGATGGTTCCCACAAGGGAGAAACATGATGCGATCCGTTCAGTTGTCTCAAGCGAGCTCAATTGGTTGTGCGTCAAGGACGGCATGGTCAGTCATCGGTCGTCGGGCGTCAGAACTCAAACACTGTAATTTATATGTGTATGAAGTTCATGTATGGGCGCAGTCTTGCAGCCAAGGTAGCAAATTGCTCTGGGTTGAAGGCCCAAATTGCTCGCAAGCTCGAGCTGTTTTGATGATAGTAAAATGTCGACCGAGTCGAGGCGGGTACGCAGAGGTCAAAGAAGCATCAAAAGCCACCACGGACTCGAACATGGGTCCTTATACGTGAGTATGCGGGGGTAAAGGGGGGTTGGGAATTGACATCACACAGAGAGTGAAGAAGGAATTGCAATGAGGGAAGGAGACAGGAGACAGGAGACAGGAGACACAAAGTCTACGCACGAACAGCACAAACGACAAAAACAGTGGTGCATGAGGAGCGAGAGAATATGGATTCTTTAGATGCAATGTCCATACGGGAAGATGCCGTAGCTGCAGATGCACCCCGGCAGGGTCCAACGCCATTGCAGCGGTATAGCAAGATATTGCAAGCTATTGCAAGCTATTGCTTTTTCCTGCTGTGGTCATGGGTGTCAGCAGATTGCAGTAGGAGCGGGTAGCGAACTGGACACACCGAATCGCAAGCCTTACATCAGCCCGCATTCGTTCAAACACACGTCAGACAATTATAGGCGACCAACAGGAATCAATGCACATAATGCGGACCATATCACCCACTGATCACTGGCTGGCCATGCGCAATGCGGAATTGCTTCTGTCAAGCCATTCACTTCGTGTCCCGTCGTGTTCGCTCGGCGGGTTTGGGGGTTTCCGTCGGATGGAGCTTCAACATGGGCTTTAAGTGGGCAGGGCTGCAGCACTAGACATTGACAAGGTGCGGGGGGATCTCGCGCGGACTCTGGCGGAGTCAGCACCACTACTGCACCCTAGAGTCAAATATAGTCCTCCAACGCGAACTGCGCAAAGATGAGTGCAGCAAAGTGTCTAAAGGCTGCTTCTGGCCCCATTCCTCATCACGATCCCAACTGCTCCCAATCGCTGACAAAGGCCATTGCCGTTCGCCTGATTTTGGAAAAGCGGAGGCTGACATGATGCTGAGTCTCCTCACACCTTGTACAAGTTATGCCCGACGGACTGCCTGCGATCTCTCAAGTGATGTCGCCGCTCTTCAACCAATTTGGAGACACACCGAGTGATGTCTAAAGTAATGCGACTATTGTCGGGGCATTTAGTACCAATAGTAATCTTTCTGCTGCTGGTACTCGAACTTCAACCTCGTAGCACATGACCTTAGAATAGGCAATCGATGCCTATTAAGGAAGTCTCAGAGTTTGGACAGCGCTTGCCAAGGCATGTACTCGGTGCGTTTAGTGCCCTGATGACCTGTCCGAGCCAGCTTTGGACCCTGTCTTAGCTTCAACAAGGTGAGGCTATAAGCTGCCTTGTAAGCAATAGATCACCCGCCAGGGATGTCTCGGGGGCTAATGTCCTAGCACCTGTCACTTACGGAGCTGGTGGCGATCAAGCCATTTCCGGAAATTACAGTGCTTGGGTCGTAGCCTTGTTTCACGAAAGTGATCTTCATAGCGATGACAATTGGATAAAGTCAGGTTGTGGTCTCTGATTGATAAGCGCGTGCCAAGGGTGTTGGGATGGTGCAAAGTCGGTGCCTCAAAAAGCAATCATTTTATGTGATTGGGACGAGGAATAGGATTGCTGTCAAGTCTGTTCGCCAAAGACGTACTTCCTACAGGCCTGGCACCGTCCGGATTAGCCTGAGCAGTAGATCAAACTCGTCCCACCTCGCAAGGTGACTCACCGCTTTCAAAACACCGACTTGTTGTTGTGTCCTGATAAAGACTTCGGTGTACTGTTCTAATGTCTCATTGATAAAGTCATTACGGCTCTTAGTTCCAGCGCATATCTGCTTCATTTTTATCTCCATCTCTTTGCGCAGGAATGGCTTGCCTAGACTCGTCTCCAGACCCATACCATTATAGCCTTCGATCAAGGCTACACCAAGCGTCGTGGGTATGAATTGTTGAACAGACCCGCCACCTGAGACTGTTGCATTGCTACCACCCTGGGCGCCTCCTCGACCGCCCCGGCCCCCACGTCCACCTCTGCCGCTGTTGCCGTTGCCACTGCCAGTGGTCTGGGCAACACCTCCACGTGGCTGTGTCATGACATATTCCCTTTTTTTGATCATGGCTATATGTTCAGCCATGGTGGCGTCAGTACCTATACCATTGGCGTCCATCAAGCTGATCAATTCGGGTTCTGTAAGATAGCCGGGAGGACTGGTCTCTCCTTCTGTTATGTTGGCTTCAGTTGGCTCGAAGGTCTCGTGGAGACTGAATCTGGGCAACGGCTGGCTGCTGTTCCATTTCTCATACGGGTAGACCTCGAGATAATTCCTCTCGAGCACAAGTAAACCATTGGCGAAAAAAACTTCATCCCCGTACTCGATCTCGACGGTAGTAGACTCTCCTTTAGCGTCCTCGGAACAACAAGCAAGGAATCTACGGACTACGAATTCGTACACTCGGCGTTCATCGATAGAGAGGGATCCCGAAGCAACAAAGTTGACCGGATGGATAGGAGGGTGAGCTTGGTCATTGTGGCGGCCGCTCCGAGGTTGCCTGAACCCCCCTCGTAGTAGACTCGTTGCGTATCCACCCCAGGTCTGATCTTGCTCTTGTTTCTCAACGAGCTTCTTGAGGTCCATGCCTTTGTCAAAAGAGTCAGTCTCTGTGCGTGGGTAGCTGATCCACCCTTTGTTATAGAGGTCTTCAGCAACCTGAAATAGCATCAGCAATGTCACCAGTAATAGCTCAGATGATGTACCTTCATCACTCTTTGACTGTCCATACGCAGAAACATGCTCCCGAGCTTTTGAAGTTCCACCGTGGTTAATGGCAAAGGCCGCCACTTACTCGTCGGTTTCTTCTGTAGCTTGATGACCTTAGCAATCCGTGCAGTGAGGCATCGCTCGAAGAGGATAACTACAGAGGCGCGGTCGAAAAGTCGATGGCGGCGCCAGGAGAAAGAGACTTCCACGTCGTCACGTTTGTGCATCACCTTGATGCTCCAAAACTTCTCAGGTACGAAGTTTTTGACTCTGAAGTATCTATCAACCACGAAACCAAGAGTGGGGAATTGACACGATCCTATAGATGATCAGCATGCTTGAACGTGGACTAGTCATGAATTTCAGGAATAGCAGACCATAGCTGATGGTGCGCCTTTCGAGATCTCCACCCAAGGTTTGCAAGGTAAGTGATTGGAATCGAGTGAATGCTGCACCCAAGCGTAGATCGAGCTCGATCCTCGCGGAGACCGCATTTACTTGCCGCTCATCAAGGTTGATAGGATTATGAGCAGCTCTGATCACATGCCTTTGTTATGATAGAATTATCAGCACAGAAAGACCCAAAAGCAGTCGAAGAGGTTCCCGCGTACGCTCTCTCTGTGTTACTGAACTGCGCCCTCTTGACTTCAATGTTGCCATTACCCTTGTAGGCTGAATGCCGTACCTCTGCACCAATATGCTCACCTTCTCGATCGCAGTCAGTCCAGATGAACAAGGCTTTAGCATATCTGGCTTGTGCAGTTATATTATCCGCAATGGCTTTCTTATCCTGGATAACGTAAGCTCTAGATACATCAAACGTTGTCCGACCCTACTTTATCAACTTCGGTCTCAACAGGAGCATCAAAGAGTCGCACCGGTGAGCAAGAATGCCAGTTCCGATACTGTTCGTTGAAGTCGAGACCTGTCAAATGGCCGATAACACTGGTCATCGTCACCGAGCATTGACCCCATGGCGGGTTGAAATTGAAATCGAATTCGTAGTTTTTTATGAACGTGTTGCCACGGATGCTGTGCTATACCAACATTGACTTCCTATTGGCGCATATCAGGCTCGATATACATACTGTATTGAATTGTCCTCCACTCAGATGCTGAGCAACTGATTTGGCAATGGATGGTTTCTCAGCAACGCAAAGAATCTTGCGTGCCATGTCGACGTCTCAACCAATCCCCTACAATGCCTGCGTGCTCACGAGCTCCCATATTGTTCACACATAAGGTACCCCTAACAGGCCAGACACACTTCTACCACAGTACGGCCAAAGTCGCGTTGTCTTTCGCGTCATGAGATCCTCGGGCGGTGCCCGCGCTAGGCTCGTGCCGGCAGTTGAACCCTAAGACCCTTCCTGCATGCAAGAGGGCGTCATCGATTGCGGCACCGCTTTCATCTCTTCTTCAATTGTTTTGATATGTCTCTTGCTCAGCAGAGAACCATTCGTTATAATGTCTTTACCGGTAATCAGAAGTCTCGCTGAATGTACTAATATATATAAAACTGTACTCCCATACGTGCCTCAACTCTATGATCTCCCCCAGCAAATCTTCGAGAACATCACGAACGTCCAAGCTCTCAAGGTCCTCTACATATCTACAAATCCTCTGATCTCCGCCTTTGCTTTCTCGTTGTTTCTGGGACCTATCTTTCTGCTAGTATCTGAAGTCAACAAGAACTACTCGCAAGTCGACCGTTGCTGGAGTCTTCTGCCTACCGTCTATAATGCCCACTTTGCTTTGTATGCCCATGCTGCTGGCTTGCCAACCCGAACGCTGGACACTCTTCTTATCTATAGTGCGCTCTGGAGCGTAAGCCTGCCGGTATACCGTTGCGTTATGATTTCTAATGATTTTATTAGGCGCGCTTGACGTACAATTACTGGCGTAAGGGAGGCTATAGCATTGGTTCAGAAGACTATCGATGGGAGGTGCTGAAGGAGAATATCAGTCCTCCGTTGTTCTTCGTCTTCAATGTTACGTTCATTTCGTTAGCTCAAAGCGTGCGTCGACCTATTGACAAATTCCACCGCAACTGGCTTATAGTGCTGCTCAGGTCCTTCTCTTTTTGATAACAACGCCTACCTACGTGCTGTTACTTGCGTCAAAGACCAACGGTTCTCCAACCGCTGATTTGGTATTCTCAAGAGCCTTAGGCGCAGTGGTGTTCCTAGCATTTTACGCCGACGGGCAGCAGTGGAGTGAGTAATACTAAAGCCATGCCCAGTCTCCGAATACATGCAGAGGCTAATGGCATGATCCTTAGAATACTATGAAGCAAAAAAAGAGTACAAAAAGACAGCAAAGGTGCCACCAGGCTTTCATCAAGAAGACCTCGAGCGCGGGTTCAACACTACCGGGCTCTTCGCTTACAGTCGCCATCCCAACTTCGCAGCGGAACAGGCTGTCTGGGTCATACTATATGGCTGGTCTTGCTGGGTCACTCAAACCTATTATAATTGGTCGGCTGTTGGACCGGTCGCATACTTGATTCTTTTTCAGGGTTCTACATGGTTCACGGAGCTCCTTTCTGCCAAAAAGTATCCCGAGTATAAGGAGTATCAACGGAGAGTAGGAATGTTTCTGCCCAAATTCCCTGGGGGCCCACCGGGCGATTTCAGCGACAAGCGTGTTTCCCAGCCAGCTACAGCGAAGTAAGGCGGTCCACAATTTGGTGTAATGCGAGGTTCTATGGCTCGTTCACCGTTGAGGGATGTTATAGATATATATTTATTGTCTCGATAAAAGCGCCCCTACGCATTCTTTGGGATGAAGCAAACAAATAGCGTTGGAGAATGCACCGGCGTCTAGCTTTCTTATATATGTATGGTAAAGCACTTATGCATCTTGTCTGCTGTGGTTGTCAAATGCATGGAAAAGTTTCGTGATTCTGTTACAATTAGCACGGTGAGAGGGAGCCACGCCTAATCTCTTAACATTTCGTGAACAACAAGCTATGTAGAACAGCCACCATAATCTTCATTTTCTCTCGAGAGATTGTACACGTACGACAGTACTTGGTCTATGAATGATGATTTTGAGACAGGCTGCATAGACATCTAATTGCCTAAAGGCATTTCTATTCAGAACTTGCAGACTCGTCCCATAATTTGCATAGACGACCACAAACTAAAATATGGCGAGGTGCGAGGTGCGTGGTCGGAAACGGGGAGGCAAACCGTTCTACGCCGAGGCGCTGTCAGATGCACTAAAATAAAATGATTATGTAAGGAAGCTTCACAATCAAACCGTCACTCACTCTTCGGCGTTAGCACGCCACTTCTTTCTCTGTATCCGTGTTTCTTTGTGAAATAGAGTGGTGCAGCTCTCTAGGATTCAGACAGTACATTCTTCGAGGCTCTGTCTGACTACGTGCGCCTCGCCTGAGAGCCACTCTCGGTCTATCATGACCACGCTTCTGCGGCGGTCGAGCAATCTCGCACGAGTAACAGCATCGAGTCTCGAATCGACTATTTGCCCTTACTCTTCCTCTCTGCCCAGATCCCTTCCACGGTCATCACGGCTTGGGGCCTCACGAACTCGGACTTACGCCACAGTCAACCCTGGGGATCCAAAGGAGCCTAAAGATCCCAACAACAAAAAGGCGAATAAGACTGGCAAGTCTGTCGCTGAGAATGGCGACAAACAGGGGAAGCCCGCACGAGGCTTCGAAGACCTCTACACACAGACGGGTCCCATGTCCCCGTCGTCACAATTCTCCGAGCTCAGTAAGGAAGAGCGCGAAGCGGTAGACAGGTTGCTGGTCACTTTGAAAAAAGGACTACCCAAGTCGCAGTCCGATATACTTGAGGAAGCATTGAATGATATGAAGCGTAATGGAATCCCTCCACAAGTTCGAGGTATTATGGATAAGTTGAAGGACGGACACCTAGACCTGGCCACCGCCGCCTCGCTTATTCGAATGATCACTGGGCTCTCGCGAAAGCATCTGGAGAAGATCAAGAATGAACAAAATGGAGCAAAGAAAGCGTTCAACTTCCAATCGACGGGCAACGGCCAGAAGAAGAAGTCTGGAGACTCATTCAAAGAGTTTGGGGTAAATATTGATACCGGGACGTTTATAGTAACCGCTATCGTTGGCTATTTATTATACCGCACCGTTATGCCGGGTGAAAATTCGAAAGAGATTACATACCAAGAGTTCAAGACAACCTTCTTCGACAAAGGCCTTGTGGACAAGCTTACGGTGCTCAACCGTAATCGGGTGCGTGTTGATCTCCACCGAGAAGAAACGGGCCGGATGTACCCTGAGAGTCCAGCGCAGCACGGAAACTTCAGATATTATTTCACTATTGGATCTGTGGAAGCATTTGAGAGGAGACTGGAGGATGCTCAGAACGAATTAGGGATTCCAAGTTCAGAACGCATTCCTGTATCTTATGTGGACGAAGTACCGTGGCTCACCGGACTTTTCTCTTTTGCCCCTACTCTCTTGTTCATAGGCGGCCTCTACTGGTTATCTAGGCGCGCTGGTGGAGGTGGTTCATCTCAAAGTGGGATTTTTGGAATTGGCAAGAGCAGGGCCAAAAAGTTCAACCATGAAACCGACATCAATATACGCTTCAAGGACGTCGCAGGCATGGACGAGGCTAAAGCCGAGATCATGGAGTTTGTCAGCTTTTTGAAAGAGCCAGGCCAATATCAAAGATTAGGAGCCAAGATTCCTCGAGGTGCTCTACTCTCCGGTCCACCAGGTACTGGTAAAACCCTACTGGCGAAGGCTACTGCCGGAGAGTCAGGGGTGCCTTTCTTTAGCATTAGCGGTTCCGAGTTCGTCGAGATATTCGTTGGTGTCGGTGCATCTCGAGTACGAGATCTCTTCCAAAACGCTCGGAAGAATGCCCCATGCATAATATTCATAGACGAAATCGATGCCGTCGGCAAAGCACGAGGTAAAGGGGGTTTTTCCGGAGGGAACGATGAACGAGAAGGCACATTGAACCAAATTTTGACAGAGATGGATGGCTTTAATACTACAGAGCAAGTTATTGTCCTGGCAGGTACTAACAGACCAGATGTCTTGGATCAGGCTCTCTTACGACCAGGACGATTTGATAGACAGATCGCTATCGACAGGCCAACTATGGAAGGACGAAAGCAAATTTTCGCCGTACATCTCGGCAAGATCGTCACTAGTGAGAACATGGAGCATTTGACTGGCAGGCTGGCAGCGCTCACCCCAGGCTTCTCTGGTGCAGATATAGCCAACTGCGTCAACGAAGCCGCGCTCATAGGTAAGTCAGCCCATGGTGCTATATGTATATAGTCTCGCTAATACCACATATACAGCTGCCCGCACAAGCGCCGACAAAGTATCAATGACCCACTTCGAACAAGCCATCGAGCGTGTAATCGGCGGTCTCGAACGCAAATCCCTCGTGCTAAACCCCGAGGAAAGACGCACAGTAGCCTACCACGAAGCGGGCCACGCCATCTGCGGCTGGTTCTTCAAATACGCCGACCCCCTTCTCAAAGTCTCCATCATTCCCCGCGGCAAAGGCGCTCTCGGCTACGCCCAGCTCCTCCCCCAGGGCGATGTCTACCTCATGAACGTCAACCAACTCATGGACCGCATGGCCATGACGCTCGGCGGCCGCGTCAGCGAAGAACTCCACTTCCCCACCGTCACCTCCGGCGCGAGCGACGATTTCAATAAAGTCACACGCATGGCTACAGCCATGGTAACGAAATGGGGCATGTCCACCAAAATCGGCTATCTCTACTTCGAAGACGACTCCCAGCAACAACTCCACAAACCCTTCTCCGAGGAAACAGCCCGCAATATCGACAGCGAGGTCCGCCGCATCGTCGACGAAGCTTACAAACAATGCCGCGAGCTGCTCGTCGAGAAGAAACAGGAAATCGGCCTCGTGGCTGAGGAATTACTCAGTAAAGAGGTGCTGGGCCGCGAGGATCTGATTAGGATATTGGGAAAGAGACCGTTTGAGGATAATCAGGAGTTTTCGAAGTATTTTGATGGACCGGGGGCGGGGAAGAGCGCACCGCCGCCTCCGCCTACTGAGCCTGGGCCGCCGGAGGGGGCGGGCGGGGCGGTGGCGTTGAGGAGGGAGGATATGGATTTCTTTCGATGATGATGGGTGTATTATTCCATAGTGTATCAGCATTGGCGATGAGAGCGGGAGTTGTTGTTATCAGTGGGGTCCTGTAAACATTGTAGATAGGAAAAATAAATCTCAGCACTCGCATCACATGCATATTTCCCATGTACATCTATCAGCAGAGGGTAGGATTCGAGATTTGAATTTTCATCGTTGACGCTGTTGCTTTTAAATGCTTTAGATTGAGTGGACTGTGTCCTATGTAAATGATTTAACAAATATCACATACAGAAATAACATCCGTTTCTCCATTGCTCATGCACCCAATTCCTTATTTTCTCGTTAAAACCAAAAAGACGTGCCCGCATGATCAATGTTTGACTCGTATGAACAAGATTCCCAGCCGTTAAAGATCTCCAACTCTTAAACACAATGATCCAATACACACTTCCCACCTATGTATGTTACAACTGCATATGTGCATTCATGCCATTCATCCCACCATCCCCCTGCTCCGGCTGCTGCTGCTGCTGCCCCGTACCCTCAAACCCCGCAGCAGGAACCCCATTCGCACCATCCATAGCACCCCAATCCCACTCGAAAGTCATGGGCATGCTCCACAAATCTTGCGGTACGAAAGGCTGCTGGAACGAACCCACATTCAACATATCATTCGAGAACTGTTGGTTTTCCATTCCTCCGTTGGCGTTGGCGTTGGTGTTGGTAGGGGGGAAGTCCATGGTGGCTCCAGTGCTGGGAGACATCATGTTTGAGTAGTCGGAGCCGGAGAAGTCGAGGGGGAGGGTCATGTCTGAGAGGGAGGGGGAGAAGCCTTGGAGGTTGGGGTTGAAGGTTTGGGGGGTGTTTGGGTCGCCACTGAAGCTCGGGGCGGATTGAGGGGTGAAGATGTTTTGCGGGGTCGGTACGTTACTTGTTTGAGGTGTGGAAGAGGCGGCACGTTTCTGCGGAAGGGTTCTTTGAGGAGTTTGGCCATGCGGTTGGTCGATTTCGTTGATTTTGTTGCTTCTGCGTTTGCGGCGGGAGTGGGATTCTTTGTCGCCTTTTTCAAGGACGACGCGGGCGATGCGTTCAAATTCGGCGCAGACGCCTAACATCCGTTTGACGCCACCTTGTTCTTCGGTGACTGCGAGGAGGGAGAGGAAGTTCACAACTTGGTTCATCAATTTAACATCTGAGCGAGCGCGGGCGTCTTGGGGGTTTTGCAGGATGTTGGCGAAGAGGGTGACGAGTGCTGAGACTGGGAAATAGAGGATTAACCTATGGAGATGTCAGTGTCTGAAATGTGAGCCTGTGGAATTGTATTTACCAAACGCAAGAGTAGTCACCCTGTGGTATATACTTGATGAGGTGAATAGAGGCCCTTGCCGCCTGTACACACAGCGCGGCTGAGGAGAAGACTCTTGGATTGAGAGGTCTTGCATTAAGCCCCTGGATTGCATAGTTCGAAAGGCGACTCGTCCAGTACCCATGGTGAACCGACATACGATGAATGGTCGTAAGACAATTGTAGTATGCGAAGTGTAAAACCACAACGTGAAGGACCAATGGTGTATGTGTCGCTTTAATCTCATGCTCTGGTCTCAAATCGAGGGGTATAGCATCTTTCCATTCCTCGAGCTCCTTATCAAGTTCGCCAATTGTATTTAGCAAAGCACCGTCAGACTGTTTGGACGCTTTTGTCGAGTATAATTGCTTATAAACCTTGCTCTCGATGATCGCAAAGGTACACATGAATCTGAATAGGTTGGCCTTGCCTTTGCCATCAGCCAAAGGGATGTTTCCAATGTTATCGCTCGGATCCTCCGACGGCAGTTCAACGTTCATGTCATCATCGTCTTGCGCTGGCGGTCGTCCTGATCGTAAGCAAATACTGTAACATGTTAGATATGTAAGGCTGATCCGTCCGCAGCAACTTACTCCTTGTCAAGTAGATAGGCAATCCAAAATACCCGCTTCCGTTGCTCAATCTCCACTGGATTCAAGTTGAAGCCTGAGCCTCTTTTGTGTAGGCCGATGCTGTTCGCGAGCCGAATTGCGGCCGCAACCAAGAAGAAAGATGGCTGGGGATTAGGCGTGCCTAATAGAAAAAGAGCCTGTTTGATTCAATCAGCCCAAATGCTATCAAGCAGATGGAAACACAAGCTCATACCATGCCAAGCAAGGCTTGTACACTGAGAAGATCTGTATTCCGCATCGTAAGCTCCGTTAAGACACCCATTGCGTTCTTTAGAAATCCCCATGCCTTCTTGTCCTCTTGCTGAGGGACGAGGTTACTCATGACTCGCAGTCGGTGTGCAATGGCCAGGGCGACATTGAGACTAGCCCACCACCCTGAACCTTCGTAAGGGTTCTTTGTATAATGCCTGTTCACTAGATGCATAAAGGTTGGTTCATGAAATAGAGGAAACATGCAATTGAAATTCTCGAAATAGTCCTTTAGTAATGAAAGCGTCTCATCGCGAGGTGGTAGTTGTTGGAAAATTCTTCGTGCGAACATATCTTCGAACACTTCAGGCTTCCAATATGCCCACTTGACGTCGTGTACGTCTGCAGCAGAAATCATGTCCTGAAATGATGTGTCACCTGTCTTTTCATTGACCCATTGTATGCCTTTAGGAGAGAAGATGGAGAAACCAGAGGAAGATCCTACACACCGTAAGCAGAAGCCTAAGAAGTTGCTGGATCTTCGGTTCTACCTATATATCTGGATTCACCACAATTATTGGTCACAAGTGAGCACATCATATCGGACAGCTCCTCGACCGGCTCTTCTTCCCTACCTTTTGGCGCATGGTCTGGCGAGGAGACGGATGGCCGTGGTGTCGGCAACTTGTCCAGCTGCGGTGTGTTATGTGGCGACTCTGTGTTTCGAGGCTGGCTTCCAGATTTCGAAGAACCGGGCGTGCCAGCATTACTTTGGTTGTGGTTCTTGTCTGCTAATCTTTTTTCCAATGTACCCAGGTCTGTCCTATCATCATCTTCTCCACCAAGTAGACCAGAGAGCTTCAGCAGTGCCTCCATCCGGCCGAGACGGTTCTCCAGACCTTCGATATATTTTGCGCTGAGCTTAGGTTAGTGCATGAATGGCTGTGGCTTGTAGCGAGCCGCATACCCTTTTGGGGGATTGCGTTTCTTTTCAACCTGCGTGAATATGCACTCCGTCTTGTAATTGATGCAATGGGAACATGATGGCATCTTTCCATCGCACTTGATCTTCTTCTTCCGGCACATGTCGCAAGCCTATCATATGTGTTAGTGTCACCCCACTCGGGACAACTGATAAAACCCACCCTAGCTATTCTCCTTCTCTTCGCATCATTGGTCTCATCGTGGGGCCCCTCATGGTCCTGCCCATTGTCTGTCTGGACATCGTTGAAATCGAAACTAGGTACTGTAGGCGAACCGTCTATACCATTTCCACCAAAAAATTGAGCGGGGGGGTTGGTAAGTGGGGGGAGGTCGTATGAGTTGTTGCGCTGATGGGCCTGCTGGAATTGGTCCATGACGGATCGCAGGACAATTGTAGTCGACGTCAGAAGCAACAAGAGTCGAGATCCGTACTATGATGACCGTGTGAGCATTGTGTCACAGGCTGGAGGCCGTCGAATGGTCAGCGCATATAATAGCAAATGTAGATGTCAGACAAGGTGAGGCAGTTGATGTTGGCCTAGCCCACAAGACTGAAAGTGCATTTTGAAGAGGGTGTGAGATCAAGGCAAAATGTTTGCTTACCGTAGGCTCCAGCAAATGGACGTCTGATATGTCAGCATCAGGATAAATGATCGCCAAGCACCAACAGAGATCCCGCTATGGCCTCGTCAGGCCTTTCGAGGCGGACATTCCTCCTTGGCTGACACTAGCGAATGCGCCAGCATCAATTAACAGTATATGACTTATACATAACTTATGTGAGTGATAGGGCAATTTATGATGCTCTGGTTGGGTCTCTGACGTGTCATTAAGGGCACCTCTCGCAGCTGCTGAGATTGTGGACCACCCTGAGTTTCAACATGTAGTATGGGATCTCCAACCTGCAAAGAAAGGCAAAGCCACAGTTGCGCAGGGACGAGGTGGGCCGATACAAATCTCCTATGAGATACATGGCAATGGGCCAACCCGTCTTGTGGTACGGTATCATATCTCCTATGACTTCTCATTGCTGTCCAGAAGGAGTTTGAAGCCAGCTGGATGGTCACTCGACTCTGTTTCTATAAAAAGTCCTGGGTAAAGCCATTGGAGGGGACGAATGTTAACCTTTTCTGTTTAGTGGATCATGGGGCTAGGTGGTTTTAAGTCTGCATGGCAGCGACAATCCAAGGATTTTGGCCATGGCCAAAACACCAATCGTGATCAGAGCACCAAATATTCTTGCTTGGTGTTCGATAATCGAGGGGTCGGAGAGTCTGATAAGCCCCTGGCTCGTTACTCTACTACAGAAATGGCAAAAGACACTCTAGAGTTGGTTGACCATGTTGGCTGGACTAAGAACCGGCAATTGCATATTATTGGTTCTTCTATGGGCGGTATGATTGCTCAAGAACTCGTAAGAAGCCCAGTACAAATCCTGGTGTTCAAAAATCACCTGCATTGATGCTTAACTAGCCAGGCTCTGCTAGTACCTGAACGAGTAGCCTCCTTGTCCTTGATCTCAACAGCGCCAAAGATTTTCAATACCGTGGTCAGTATCTATTCACTGTATGAGACTCTTCACCAAATGCTGATATCTCATACAGGGTTTCTTTGAAAATATAAGGAATAGAGCAAACATTTTGTCAGCTTTTCTCCTGTCCAATATACTAGGTTTACCTTCTAACTCTTTTGCTCAGTATACCAAGAGCGATAGATGTAGAACTGTCCAGCATCAAAGAGCGGATGTTTAGCCAAGCTTGGCTCAATGAGCCTGACGCTGAAGGCCATTTTCCAACCAATGGTGACCGTTTCGCGGCACAAGAACTAAATAAAAGGCAAGACAAAGGATACACACGTACAGGGATATTATGTCAAGCCCTTGCTGCAGGATGGCATCATAAGAGTCCGAAGCAATTAGAGGAATTAGGGGATAAGGTAGGCAGAGAGAGAATCCTGATTGTACATGGACCTCTTGACCGTATGATCTCGCCTCCGCATGGTGAACTATTATTCAAGGAGCTTGGCGGAGAGGAGAAGGGTGTAACGATGGTCATCGCTGAAGGAAAAGCCCATGGATTACCAATGGAGTGGAGACGGGATTTGACGAGAATAATAGCGACGTTTGTGGAAAAGACTCAAAAACTATAAGGGGCACACCAAGACCTTATAGCATGATCACCACATTATCTCAGTATAGACCTTAACGCCTCTACTGACATGTCTCTCGGGACATAGAACAGCTTTTGCAAACCTAGTTGACAGCAACATTGTCCATTTTGTTCATGATCGAGAGGGATGAGGCCCTTGTCAACGTTTCCATGTGAATCCCCTAAAACGAGCAGTATTCGGCATTGATGAGACTGAAGAATTGAAGAACTAGACACAGGGAGTCTTCATGGAAGAGGAGGGATTCGATTAAGTCTGTGCGACCAGGGGGGCTCGAGCTCTCTGCTGAGCCTCCACCCAATATGTCCATACATCCAACGCCGCGCTGATGCAAAACCAACTCCGCGCTATGCTTCAAGACTTTTGTACAGTATATTTACACCAGATCAAGCTCTTGTTGACTTTTCGAGCAATTCTTTCGCTTCATTGACCTTGGTTGCCAAATATGGGCTCCCACCTCGGTCTGGATGGTTTAATAGCATGAGCTGTCGATGATTCTTTCGTATCTTTTCCTTGGTGAGCATTCGTTCGCTAGAGGATGAGATGTCAGCGTAACCCTTGTACTGTATTTGTATTACATACTTGAGCTGTAATATCAATGCCGCCTCTCTTTGATTCATCCTGGGTTCGAACCCCCCTTTGTAGTAAATCTTGCCCAGGGCACCGATAGCTCCTGCCCCACCACGGTATTTTCGGAGCGCGACCAGACCAGCTCGCCCCTGCGGAGCGCCATTAGTATATTGGAGATTTAAACGTTCAACAGAGAGAGTGCTCACGAAAAAAGCTGCTGCTGCAACTCCAATACCGACCGCTATCACTGTGGTCATACTAGACCTTGGTTTGCTTTCAGACGCCAGTGAGATTTGTTTGCGAATTCTTTGACGGTCGTACAAGTGACTCGCTGGCAAACCTGAGCGACGTAGAAAAGCGGACTTTAGTGAGCGGCGATGTTGAATCTGCCCGCAGAAGCAGTGCTAACCTGGTATGTACTAGCTTATAAAAATCGCCTTGCCGCACAGAATCTTAACGATGTCGGCCTTCATGTTATAGATCTTCGCAGATGCAGCAGATATGAGGGTCGAGACTTGGTCAGTATACCTGCTTCTGAAAGCGTGCATGACATCTGAAAGCTCTGCTAATATTCGATGCAGCTACTTCTGCTCCAGACCCCAATATCCAAGCAAGGGCATAACATTCGTTCGCAATGATGGAAAGAAGTTCATGTTCTGTCGCAGCAAATGTCACAAGAATGTATGTTACTGAAGAAGCTGTAGTAGGAGAGCATGGCTGACTCTACGCTTAGTTCAAGATGAAGCGCAACCCGAGAAAGCTGAAATGGACCAAAGTACTGCACCATACCCAGATCAACCACCAAATTTTCATACTAACCCCACCAGGCATTCAGAAAGTCCGTCGGCAAAGAAATGACCGTTGACTCGACCCTCACCTTCGCCGCTCGCCGCAACATCCCCGTCCGCTACAACCGCGACCTCGTCAGCACCACGCTCAAAGCCATGCAACGGGTCTCAGAGATCAAAGCCAAGAGAGAAAGAGTCTTCTACAAGAACCGTATGGCAGGGAATAAGGAGAGAGAGAAGGCTGCGAATAGGAAGCTGGTCGCTGGAAACGAGCACCTGTTGCCAAGAGTCAGGGCTTCGGAGAGGATGGCTAAGGAAACAGTGGAGGAATCATTGGAGACGGAGGCAGTGGAAATTCCGGCGCAGAAGGAGAAGAAGACGAAGAGGGTCAAGCAAAGGTTGGTGGTTGGTGGCGGTGTGCAGGAGGAGATGGATGTGGATTGATTTGTTGCTTGCTTGCTACGGATGACTACGACTACTTTGGGCATAGCGAGGCGTTGAGTTGTTTCCTATAAAATCATCTTATACATGCAGAAGCGAACAATATCTACAGAGTCTTATTGAATTTGTCATGGGTATCACATTTCGACCTTGTCTCTGATATTCCAAGCCTCTTTAAGCTTCATATTCCATCCTTTCACTCGCCAAATGCGCTTTCTCAGGTTCCTTCAAAGCCATGTCTACATCCTTCACCGCCTGTGTATGTACCTTCTCTTGGATTTCTGATGCTCTTCTTTCTTCCAGCCTCCTCTCCACGTCTCCGCTCTTGTAGTTCCCAACGCCCCCTCTCCCACTGTATCCGACCACCGAAGGCTTTCTCTCTTGCAGTGCAGGAGCCACATCACTATTCTCCTTAGTAGTTTTTGCAAGTTCACTAGCACTTAGATAATTGCCAGCACCTCCGCGACCAGAGTGTGCATACTCGGCTCGGCTCTTTTGCATGTCTTCAGCCGTTATACCATTGGAGCCGATTCCCTGGGCTTCAAGGTCCTGGCACATTGTTAATTCATCATAAGTCGATACGGCCAGCATATTGCTTCACCTCAATGGCTCGCTTGGAGACTGCTTGCACATCTTGCTGGCTGTAGAAATTACCAGCTCCTCCTCTGCCGACCTTCAAATACTCCATAGTGGGAATGACTAAGGGAACAAGGGTGGAAGAAGCTCGTGTAGGGTTTCGTCATGCGGAGAAATTCCGCTTTTGGGGTGGGGCAACGGCTGACGCTCTTTGTGGTACTTTTCTGTATCAGCCACTTATCTCCAAGTTCTGGAAAAGAATTTTTCTCTCGCAGTACGGGCCACTCCATCTTGAAGCTTGGGCTATGCCTCCTCATGAAGCACTGACTAGCTAGAGTGCAAAGTGTACGGCAGAGACCTCTCGTAAATACGTGGCTTCCAACCATTTCGGCCGACGCATATCACATCAGAACACCGATCGACAACATTGCTTTCATGATCAGATGTGGTGCGCTGGCGCTGCTGCACAAGCACTCCATCCTTCTTTAAAAGCTAGTCTGAACCCTAGATATCTTAAAAGCACAACTTAGGTCTCTACCGAATCTGCTTACTCTTTCGAGGTTCTCGGAGCTACTAGACGAAAGCGAGGATCTAGAACCGCCACATCGAAAATTATGGTCTCACGCAAGAGCCACCCCAAGAGCCGCAATGGCTGTGCCAATTGCAAGAAAAGGAGGATCAAGGTAAGTCTGATCGATCTTCGACAGTCCCAGCTTTCACTTTGAAGCAACCCAGATCGTACAGCGAAATGACTGACATGTTGGTTTTCGTCTCCATCAGTGTGATGAACAGAAGCCTACATGTGGTAATTGCGAGAAGCACTCAATTGCCTGCGATTTCTCGTTGCTCCCATCTCAAACGCCATCGAATGCCTCATCATCTCCTAAGGCTTCACGGCATCGTGCTTCTGAGTCAAAATCGGTGAAACTCTCAATAGATGACAGTCCAGCAAGTCATTCTCCTACCTTGACACACTCATACTTGGACGGTCCAGGAACACAATTACCACCCCTTCAGATGGAGACTTTAGAACTTCTGCACCATTTTACGACTGAGACCTGCGTCACCCTTTCGGATCGCCCCGAGTCTCATCAGCTATGGCGTGTAATTGCAATCCAGGTAGCATTCCAGCACGAGTTCTTAATGCGAGGTATACTTGCTATTTCAGCTCTCCACTTGAGCCATCTAAGGCCAGAACTGCATGACCATTACACGCAGATAGCGGTTCAGCAACAGGACTCCGCCCTAGCTTCTTTCAGATCTCTTATGTCGAACATGGACGAATCCAATTGCGACGCTTTCTTTGCGCTCTCCTCGCTCGTCGTGGTGTATGGCTTCGAATCCCCTAAGAACTCTGACAGTCTTGGCATGTTCAGCGGCAAGGACGCGGATGAATGGCTTCCTCTTATTCGTGGTGTGAATACGGTCCTCCAAACCCTCTGGCCGTGTATCAAGAGTGGCCGACTTAGTAGTTTGCTTCATGACCACCAGCAAGAGCCACCTAAAAAGCAATTGCCGGACGTCCTTGTCAATCAACTAGCAAATCTTGAAAGTCTCTGTGAGAATGCTTCCGATGGACCGGAAGCCGTCGACGCTTACAGACGAGCGCTAGCCAGTCTCAGGATGTGTTTTGTGAGGATGAATAACAAGCAACCTTATGAATGCGAAGTATCTATCACCTTCCTATGGCCAGTAATAATCCCGCAGGATTACCTTACGCTATTGAATCTGAGAAGACCAGAGGCACTGATCATCTTAGCACATTACTGCATTATCCTCCATCATCTCGACGAATACTGGTGGATGAAAGGATGGGCAAGGCACATTGTTAACAACATTGACCGTGAGATTGCCGATGATTGGCGTTACTGGATTCAGTGGCCTAAAAGCGTGATCACTGTTCCAGACTTCTTCTGGACGAATGGCACACTACCAGACCCTACTTCAGGCAACGGAGTCCGTAACGCCTTCGACGCAGCAATGGATCAATCGATAGATATCCCAAGTCAGGACTTCAAAGTCGTTTGATTGTGGGTTGGTTGCAAGAGACCAAGCAGTTGGAACGTCAAATCAGGGGTTCAATTTCCGGTTGACGATGAGGCTCATGAGAATCACCAAGCGAATACGGTATATTCATCGTGGCAAGGGCGAACTTTTCGCTTTCCAACTCATGAATTCGGATCGTTTTTGCTCTTCTAGGGACGGAACATCACTTCGAAGGGCTGCCACCGGACATTCCAGTATTTAACTTGAAAGTAATCCCGCTGGATCCACCTTCAGCCACTTCCCATATCAACAAGTCATGATCAAGCTGATCATATACACATCGAGTAGCTGGTCGACGGAGACAGCGGGACTTCAGGAGGTTTAATAAGCGCGTGGCTTAGGGATGGCGTACATACCATAGTAGAGGCCGAAGGGGCGCGGAGCCAACCCTTAATAATCTCCAATTTGGTGTCGCCATTCCCTCCTCAAAGGGTCTCTCCGGGGTCTAGATTAGTGGAGTGGCAGGCTAAAACCCATGTTGGCTTGCGGGGATAGCCATAGCCATTGTAGAAAAGGACAAAGATGGGACAAAGACATGGGGAATACAGGGGAATTTTACTAGGGTACACACACATATTGTGGTATAAGTATTTTCGGCGTTCCATGCCAGCTCCCACATCTTGCGCACGGTGAAGGCAAGATCGATGTGATTGGAGTCGAGGGCAGTGTGAGCCGTCGGGTCCCAATTTCCCGCCCACAGGCATGCCATGATGCATGTCGAGGGACCGAGCTTGCGGGGGCTGATCACGATTGGAATGGCGTGGCTTTGCCAATAGGCGGCTAGTTTACGTGTGTTACTAAAACCAGGTACAGGAACCAAAGGGGAGTGTGCATCGCGTTTGGTCAGATTAGGGAATCACCGCATAAAACAATGTTCCCGCGGGATTTCTATGATTTGCAAAGTTGAAGGGCGATCACGAGCACTAGACACGAACATCTATGTCGCAATTGAATTATTATTGCGCAATGATAATGCATGTGATGGGAGTAGGGAGTGGATCGGAGGGTACCCAGAAGGCTCGCCAGGGAAAGCCAGGTGATCTCTTCTTAGCGTAGCGTGGAGAACCCCGCCCCTGCCATTTAAGTGGCTTTTCGCTTTAGGTTGTCTATCAATCCACCACCCAAGCTTTCCAATAATTTCTTCCACAGTATTTGCTTTTCCCTGTGCCATTACATGCTTCCACCTGCCTCGTGGCACCGTTGACAACTTACCATCTGCTCTTCCACTCTTTCTGTTCAAATCCAACGTGCTCATCCAGCATTGCCCGCGTGGGAAACCCAAAATTCGTGCCCGTGGGGGCTGCGCCTTGGCCCCAAAATAACACCGAGATCAACGCGAGCAACTTTCTCCCAGCTGAACATTCTGTACTGAAGAGGAGCTCGCCCATTCATTGCTGTCAAACACAATAAGATTATTTTCATCAGGGAGTACCAGACCTCGGTTGGCCTGACCAATCTCCTTCTCAGGGCTCCAGGTGTCTCAGTCGCCTCCACCACCATAATCGCGAAACATCTGCTGCTGACATTCTGATTGCGATAAAAACGGGCATCATTTGGCTCTCTAGGTCTGGCTTTTCAGAGGCTTCAGATCAAGAGAGCCAAGTCTTCCGAGGATGGCCAGTCTCAAGGTAAGAATTGCATCATCTGACCTGAGACGAATTACTTACTAATAATCATCTGAGCAGGAGCCACAGGTCACTAGGCCTCACAGCTCCCACAGGCTCTCCATGACTTCAACACCTCCTTCCAACATTCCCACACGGCAGTCCACGTCCAGACACCACTCCCATTCGGTGTCTTTAGGAACTGTGAATCTCACCCACAGGGTAACGAGACGCAAGAGTATGAATGCAAGTGTGGTCAACAGTGCTGCTGCTATTGCAGCTGCTTTGCAGGATGAAGGGCATAAATCCTCAAATCGTCGAAGTTTCAACTTGAAGAGTACCAGCGGTCGAGGACTCGAGACTAACAGGGACACCAGCTCGAGTGGCGATGGATGGCCGTTAAGTGATGGTTACGGAAACGACGAACACATTAGGGGACAGGCTATGCATGATGACTCTGCTGTGGCGGATGACTTTCTACCTGCCGAGCATGTTAGCAACTCGTCAAAGATGAAGGCTAGACGTGCCAGCGAGGGTTCGTACCTTACTAAAGGCGAGGGTAAAAGAACGAGTGGTGAACTGAGATGCGAGAAATGTGGGAAAGGCTACAAGCACAGCAGCTGTTTGACAAAGCACCTGTCAGTATTCTCTGGCCCTTCTGTCTCACAGCTGTTGGCTCTCAACCTTTCAGCACTTTCACCGCATTGTTCCCTTCCACATATTAAGCACTTCTATCCACACTCGTATATCGGATCTTTCAATTGACCATGACGTTTATAGGTGGGAGCATACCCCCGAGTGGTCCTTTACCTCGAAACTTCTCATATCGAAACATCAGCAGGTGCAATTGCTGGAAGCAGCTTCGGTACTTGTTGGAATGAATCAAGACGCGCAAACGGTGCCAGACAGGGCGAAAACCACTGAGAGTGATACTTCATCGGCGTCTCCTGCGGCTTCTGGATCTTCAGACATTCGTGATGACGAGTTTTTGAGCTCTGCTGAGACCACACCTCCGCCTATGAGCGACCATTACGCTGTTTCGGGTGGTGTCGACGCTGGCAGGCGCAAAAGATATAGCGGTAGTAGTTCGTCCTATTCCAGGTCTTATCAGTCAGCACCGTCGTCATCGGTTCCCGCTAGCAGCTCTTTTGGACACTACCAATCAGGACGCAGACCATCTACCTCTGGTATTGCTGCAAGTACAGATGACGAGTGCTTGGCGGCGGCTATAACCTCTTTATGTAGTTTTGGCACCCCCAGGAACGGAGCTGTCCTTCTGCCTGCAGATGTGCCTCCTGTACCGCCTTTGCCTGCCCAGTATGCAGAACAAAATGCCAATAGGCTCTCTGGCCATATAGGAACAGGTGTGGATTATGGCTTCCCACCTCATTCATACCAGCGCCTGTCGGAACAACGCGATATTGACATGGATGATGATGCTGGCTTTGAAAGAGATGATGCATATGACTCTGACGAAAAGTCTTTTCATGGAGGTAGACACGAGGATGATGACGATGGCGTATTTGGAACTATGGAAGGAGTCTCTCATGAGCACATATCTCAAGCCCATGCATAGCGATTCGCGCGATTACGCCCATCGTACAGGACCTTCTTTTATCTGTTGTATCTTCAATTCAGGCAAGTCATGGTGACTCCAGTCTCCGCAGATGAATCCTCAGCACCGAAGAGTGGGACCAACAGCACAGGACCACGAGGTTAAAGTGAGGATTTGGTTTCCAGCGTCGAGCGGACACCCAATTTGTAATTGTTCATTTCTTTCACATAAGGTTGGGTATGTAATCAGGTTCAAATGCTAGCAATCTAAGTCCCATTTAATGATATGCTCAGTTATGTCGTTATGAAGAAATTGTCTGCGGTGAAACGGATGACGATATTAGTGCCGTGACCAACTAAGGTTCGGATGCTCCCATCACAGCAGGAACGAGCAACGTCCCATGACCTTCCATTGGACAGCAACAAATTTTTGGAAGAGCTGCGTGTGAGAATGAAGCAGGAGCTCTGCACGCTCGAGGAGGTAATAATCCTCAAGCAGAAATTTCTTGCTTCTACACTACGCGAATTCTATACATTAATACCATAACCAGCTATTATTTGTACAACGCAAGCATATCATTTTATCCAATATCGTATTCCTTGTTCAATAGCTAGTTTGCAAGCAAATCGATCACATTCCTGTCGGCAGCGTCCTGCTTTAGCCCACTGAGCCCCTGGCCCATCTGTCTCTGAAAACACGCAGCCGCTCGTACCAGATAGGAATAGACATCTGGATTCTCTCCTTCATGGCGGCGCCTGAGCCACTGCAACTACATGGCCTATACACCGAGGAAGATATCAAGATCATATTCCGCTGCAACCATGCACTTCAAAATCTAAATTCTCCTCCAGCACACCCAGAAAACGAACATCTAGCCCAAGAGTACGAATTACGCGCCCAAGAGTACCCACACCTCGCCCCAGAGTACGAACATCTCGCCTTCATCATCGTCTTCAAACATCAGACGCGGAAGCAGTTTTGTTGTTCCGGGAACCTCCATCTCCTGCCCTTAATCACATCCACGACGAAATATCCAAAATCGTACCGCCGCCCACACTTCTTACCGTGGGTCCCGGCCTTTCTCGAGAGAAGCGAGTTTTCAGCCGCTTCTGGGTCAAGAGATCGCATGTTTGAGTACTTAGGATACCACAGTATGGTGTCCATCGAATATTATACCGGATCATCCACCAAGTGGCTGGGCGCGCAAGAGCTTTCGGAGAAGTTGTGTGAGATATATAATGAGTCATTCCCTCCATGGCACAGAGTAAGCCGCTTTCCTATGCCGAGAGCCCCTAGGGAATGGCTATGTCGTCTGGGGATTGAGCATGCAATCTTAACGATCGAGAGTCTGGAGGCATCTAAGTCAAATGAGGGTGCAATCCCCAGACAGCAAGGAGCTTCCGATAGAGGTCGTGTGGAGGCCGTTAATAAAATGAAGGTGGTGTACGATTGGATCGTGGTGCCTGAATTTCTGGCACCGGAGTTGGTGGAATTACGCAACGAAGATGCTGATGTGGTTCCTAAACAAAAGGATGGAGAGGCCGTAATCAAAGGGGAACGGAGCAATCACTGAGACGTGGTTGCAAGGTGATCCGACGCCATTGCCATAAAATATCCTTTGAGATTGGCGATGACTGAGGCAGGAATATCATGGTAAGCAAACCATTTCATCCAGTCTTCCAATGCTGACATGCTAGATTGAACTTGCACGCCGTCTTTCATTCAGGTTCAGCCAGGAGAACTCACATGTTGAGCTCATACATTCGTTCATAGGGTAGTTGTCTTGTTTAATATTATCATTATTGAGGCTTCAATAATCCATGTCCATGATTTCAAATGTCATGCTCCTAAGTTTAACTCTTTTGTTCCAATAATCCTTTCCCTCCATTGCCTACCTTACCCGATACTGATTCCACGCTAAGTTGGTCTTGATCCTCAACTCTTGGACCATCGACCATAGCTGTCAATTTTGACGTTTGAGATTCCTCATCCCCGCTCTGCGTCGAAGTCCATCACCTCAAATCCTCCCTCTCCCCCATCTCCCTAACCAACTCCTTGAAATCCTCATCCCCACTTTCTGCTAATCTTCGAAACGAAGCCGTGTTCTCGACTAGCCATGCTTTATCGCCGCCAGCCTGTTACCCATGAATCAGCTTCTTTCCTCTTAGAATTATGGATATGTGTATAGAGATCTATGGATTCTTGGGAAGAGGGGGGAGAGATGGACAGATAGATAGATGGATAGAGGAATGAATATACATCGATAATTCATCGCATAAAACGCACAAACAAATATCAATGACCATGGATACTCTCAACCAACACAACACCCCACCCTTACCCAAAAACCCCACCCAACCCTCCAAAAAAGACCACCGCCACCACCCAAACCACAAGAACTCCCCCCAGCACCGCAACCCCCCTCGTAAAACTAACACTCATACTCACAGGCGGTAACTCAAACCCCACCTCCCTCCCCGCAATGATACTGCCCAGCACGAACACCGCTCGTAACTCTTTCTCCCTGTTACTGTCTACATTATTCTCGTGCTCGGTTTCAGTTCCATTAATCTCGAGAATTCGGTTCCAACTGTCTGTGATTTCCTGGGTTAAAGTGTTGAAACCGGATGTGGAGCGACCGCCGCCGGGACGGACGTGTGCGAGGATGAAGTTTGTGGATTTCTAGGACGGGAAGGGAAATTACTAAATTTGTTTCAAAGAGAGGGAGAGGGAGGGCGAGGGCGACTACTGTAGATATGTGCAGATATATTGATAGCTCAATATAGGAAGCAGGGGGAAATAGATAGCCCGGAAGTGGATAATTATCATGTGCATGGAGATATGAAGGTACGTGGAGTGAACAGATTAAACATATAGAGATAGATATAGAATTTACGTACTTTCTTTCCCCCAACATAAGAATCCTGCGTACTAATATCCGTAAACCGCACGTTTACAAAAAGCGAAGGGGTGGTGAAGAGGTGGGAATGGATTCCTGTAATAGAGGCTGCTAATGCGTCTTTTTGGGAGGGGGAGAGGGGGGTGATGTGTGAGATTTCGTAGAGGGGCATTCTTGGATTTTGAAATATGAGGGTGCGATGAGTATGGAGTGGTGAGGGGAGTTTGGTGGGGGGGAATGGGCGATTTGGGGGGGTAGAGGGGGGGGTTTATGTATTTACTGGTGAGATGGGAGGTAGCTGTTCCGCTAGGCCGGTAGCCTTGTGAGCATTGGATGGAGGAAGCGATATTGGCTAAGTGAGAACGGTTGCTATTTGCGATGAGGGAATTTGGCCTTTTGCTCTCTGTAATGATAAAATTTCCTCCTAGTTCTGGAATCCTTTTCTAGGCTTCGGATCGTTACGACACTATGACTATCCCTTAAGTGGCTGAATTACGTCCACCCTCCTAGGGGACAACAAGGTAATATTGGCACCCGCTTAACTTAATACTAATCTTTATAAACCTATAACTTCTTTTTTATAAAAAAATAATACTTATTATCAACTTAAACTTATTAAGAATTGATATATCTTAAAGTTTTTAAGTTGAGATATTAATTAGATTTACTTATTATAGGTCTCTTTTATACTAAAAGGAGGGGTATTTACCCACCTAAACGGTATAATTCCACGTTTTTCTCCTAAAAGGTGGACGCCAGCCACTTAAGGGATAGCACAGGTACATGGGTGTAGTTGCACAGGTGCACTTCTGCCGCCTGATCTCATCGGAATTTTCTCATTGTCTCTACCCTTGAGACAGAGATGCCGCTATGCCATCTCTGCAAATACCCAGTGCCATAGTTGGGTTAGCTTGAGAAGACGAGACAACCTCTCCAATGKGAAGAAGTACCCTCCCGTTAAGGACATCAAGCAGGCAATTCTGGCCAGACCTAAGTCCTTGGCCAATTCAGCTCTTCTCAAAGCACCTTAAAGCCATGTATCTTCATCCAGGCTGAGCCTGCTTTGGTTCGACCTTTGCCCCTAGCCTCTTGATGGCCGCCGTCTTCGCTTCTACTTCTTCTTCTTCTTCTTCTTGTTCTTCTTCTTTGCCACCTCGAGATATTCAACCTCCATTTTTGTCGTCATGACCGACTTTCGCGCCTGCAGCTCCATCCCTATTAGCCCTCCAAACGCCCCCCTCCTCCCCACCAAATTCCTCCAACTTCCAAATCTCAACTCTCTCCTTACATTCCTCCAACGCCTCTTCCCCTCCCCTCCAAGCAGCCTGCCGGTGCGGAGCTGAGACCGCAATCAAGATGCTCTCTTCGGCAATGGGCACCACGCCTATTCTGTGTATCATGCTAATGGCTGTTAGGGAGTGTGTCTGTTTAACAGTGCGGGCGATGGAGAGCATTGTTTGAAGCGCAAGGGGCGGGTAGGATGTATATGAGAGGTTGAGGACGGGTTTGGAGTTGAATTTGTCGCGAGTGGTGCCTGGGTTTGTGTGAGTTAGGGGAATGGGGATAGCGTGGTGAGAGGTGGATATTGACCTGCGAAGAGAACAATGGCTCCGGCTTTGGGGCTTCGGACTTCGTTCATGACAGCCCGAGCGTCAAGTATACCATGCGTAAGAGCAACAGAGATGCCGTCCTCTTTAATGCTTTGATCTTGGTTTGGCTCTTCAGCCATCTTATGTGCAATGCTCAGTGCGCAAGATGGGTCCTCTGGCCAGAGGCTCAGAATGCTCATTGGTTCCTCAATCGATGTTAACTCGTGACCGAAGCTCCCAAGCATGTTTCTATAAGGACGGCTGATAGCAGGGTGATCTGCTGGACAATCACTTGCTGGCATGTGCAATGCCAACCGAAGGGCCACAGCTGTAGAGCTCTGCAGGACAAGGAGTGACGTATCAAGCCGTATGTGGCTTAGTTTCAGGGCACAAGCCATTCTTCAAAACTACGTGCCCCCCAATTTCCAGTCCTGTTCCTCAATCATGTAGCAATGACGACCTGCACAGTGAAGCATCAATTATCCGTAGCTTCGGGCCCAGTGTTGATTTATGAAGCGTCCTTTCCACCATGAAATCTCTCTTCCACCGTTCGAAACCTTCTGGTTTTATTTCCACCATCCCTACAATAATGCCTACGAAACCCACTCAAGAACCCGTTTTAAAGTCAGACCCCCCTTTGATCGGCCATTGGGATAGCGCCCACACCACAATAGGTGCGGGAGTAGCCATATTCCACCTCGCCAGCTCTCGAGTAGTCCTTTGCTACCATACTCACCACCATTACTGGTTCCTACCCAAAGGGCGGAGAGATGCAAATGAAGACACAGGTGCTGGTGCTGAGAGAGAGGGTTTCGAAGAGGTACTTACGAATTGCCATTTATGTCTCCCACAATGTCAGACTAAAAAGACATATAGTCCGGCTACCGCAATCGCCTTCTCCCTCTCCCCATCCCAAGCCGCCAACCCACCGCTTACCACCCATCGTCTCCGTCCGCCCTTACCCCCTTCGTCACTGAACCCGTCTGGACACAATTAGCCCCAGTCTCACGCTCGTCACAATACATACTCTTTTGGTATATAGCCGAGACCGTCCCCCCAGACCTAGAAGCATCACTATCAAAAGCGGAAACGGAACAGGGAGGAGCTTACCAGTATCCGCCGAAGTTCGACGCTAATAAGACGTTGGAGGAAAGGATAGAGATTGAGAGCGGTGGTTATGAACCAGTGAGACATGAGAATACAGGTGTGGATGAAGAAGAAGCGTTGTATGAGAGTTATTTGCTGCCCGTTGAGGAGGCGATGAAGAGGTTGGGAGATGGACTCAGTCGTGATGTTGTGTCGAAGGGGTGGGAAGCTATCAAGCTCCGCAAACAGATGGAGGAACAGACATGACCAGGCAGTGATGTTGTCGATCGATTGGCATCTGCCGACCTAGCTGTCCTGAGATTGTACATTTTACATGACCGGTACGTCCAACAACTCGAAACCCATGATGACAACGCTGCGTGCTTACATAGCATTGTGAATACGCTAACCTGTTTGGGGTGTCAAATAGTTGGTCTATTGGACTTCGGAAGTTATATTTGAGGTCCAAGACTCCTCATCATCACCATGCGAGAAGCCCCGCTACACGCCACTTTGTGTAGGCCAATCATACTCGCAGAAATTTACAAGTGAGACAGTCAGTCTGCCAATACCTTATTCCCGATCGTTCCTCTGAGACAGGAGAAGTGTCCATTTCAAGCAGTGCTCAGCGCCTACAAAACCAGTGTTCTCACAGCCTTGCACCTCAGGAACTACCAGCGAACAGTCTGGTGGTCTCGAGTATAACACTCACACAGTATATACACATTTGCGTATCTCTCACAGTACCTAAATTGGATTTTTGAATGCTACACCACCTACCACTCGCTCACCCCGCACCCATTTACTCCTTCGCTCCCATATCCTGTTCGCCTTAACATCAGCTCCCAAACTCCTAAACCACTCGCATTACCAAAAAAATCCACACTTACCAAATAAACCTGATAAAGTCTCATCTTCCAATCCCCCTCCCCATCCGCCCCATCCGCCCCATCCCTCACCAATTCCGCTCTTATAGCAAACTCCTTCGTCAAGCTGCCACCAGCTTTAAAGCCATACTCTACAGTCCCATACATCATGACCTCCGCTTCGGCTCCAGCCTCATTGATTTTTCCAAAAGGGAAGATTTTCTGCGAATGATGTGAGAGGCTGGACAAAGGTTCCCAGTTCTCGTGGTACATGGCAAGGATACCTAGATGCTCGATTTGTAAGGAAAGATGATGAGTTGAAGTCGAAGAACGGTAGCAAAAAGAAGGGGAAAGATGGGTTTTCTTCAACGCTGCGAATGCATAAGTCCACTTTATTACAAGATGGGAAATGATACGATCTGGTTCGGAAATTTGATTTCTTTTCTTTTTTTGTTTTCTTTTTTTGTTTTTTTTTTTTTTGTTTTTGGAGTTGAAGAGGTTGAAGTAGATATGAAGTTAGGTAGGTAGGTACCTTTCCGCCCCTCATAGCGAGAACTATTGAATACTATCACGGCATCTCCTGTAAAACAATCTGCAAACTCATCATGCTGAGAAGGGGTATCTGAGCTCTTGTAGAGACGTTGGAAAAAGTTTGGGATGGATGGAGGGATGAAGTCGCCGGCGGGGGTTAAGAAGGTGGGTTGGGAAGCGTTTGGCATTGTGGGGAGATGGAAAGGGAGGAGGAGATGGTATGATGTGATGGAAGGGGGTGTGGTGGAGAGATGGGTAGATATGATTCTAACAGTGGGGTTGGTGGGGTGGATAGGCCGGTCGAGTGCTGGAAAATGAGGAGGAAGTACCTAGAGATATGTGGTTGGCTCGCATGCACGTTTTAGAGGATTTCAAACCACTGTGCATTACATGAAAAACCACTCGGGTTCTCCTCGGGCTGAGCAGTCGTCGGATTGCAAACAGTATGTGCATTGGCGCATATACACTTAGCTTACCTACTTCTTATTCGCCAAACGTGTGGCGCAGACTTCTAAGACCGCTGGATTGAGAAGAGGACTGGCTAATGTCTTGCAACAACAGTGCTCACACTTTTGCTGGAAACTGCTTGAGAACGTCATCGGAACAACGTCAAATACGCCCCAGTTCCAAAGATGTTGGATGTGTCTACGTTGGCGTGTCGGTTGCAAAGGAATAATTTCAGAAGCTTCTGGTGCTCATCTTCTTCTGAGAAGATGGACTATGGTTGCTACACATTTCAATATACGTTCTGCTGTGCCTCTCATCAAAATGAAGTGGGATTTGAGGGAGGAGATCTGAGGTGGGGGGGAGGGGAGGGGGAGAGGGAGCGGAGCGGAGCTATGTATGTGAGTGGGTTTATGACATTCCTTTCTTTCTCAACCAGCTGTAGACAGAGGTGATGAGCTGTTTGCGAGACTGAGCGGGAGAGGTAAGTGGAAGTAAAAGGTATTGTTCGCGGGCACATATTCGTGGTGGGTCTTGGTGTAGTAGCTATCAAATTCTCCCGCCATTACAAACATCTGTTCCTTAAATCATTTTCCTTTCCCCTTTTTTCTTTTCATTATCTCCACTGTAAACGATGCAGGTGAGATTTCGTTTCGTATGTCTTAGGAACCGGAAGGGACCCTTATGAAACGGATGCGTAGCGCTTGTATTTACACCCGGTTGGTAGTGGTAGGTAGGTGGCTTGGTGGCTTGTCTGAGATCTCGGATATTAAGGGTTGTGTATATCGGTGGGTAAGGGTAGGGTAAGGGTAGGGTAAGGGCAAGGGAAGGGTACCTTGCTGGTTCGGTCACAGTAATTGGTAGCAAGGGAATGTTTTTGCATGGGTGAGATTGTGAGGAGTCTTATGTAAGGGGAGTTAATGGGTAGTTAATGGGCAGTCAGTGGGCGGTCAATGGGAGGTAGCAATGTACGAACGGAACCAGTATTATCGTCACGACTGGATTCAGTGATCTGTGTATATGTACAACAGTCAGTGACGGACGAAGCTGAACCGCCTACTGTCAATCAAGACAATGCAAGGGATAATACGACGTGGACGATAGTTTACTCCTATTCAACACCTCTCAATTATGAATTACATCTGTGCAAGAAAATGCGAAAAGCTCGCCCATGCCGATGATGATGACACAAAAGATAATGGCTTGGACTTGACTAGCAATCCCAGATGCCATGGCCCCCCTATGCTATCATATATGCTGTACCAGTTTTCGTCAATGCTCGCGTATGTCCAACGAAAGACATTCTCATCTATCCTTTTTCTGGCCCCGACTATCGTTATGATGGTGGATCTATTTATGCAAGGAAGACGGCGGCGAAGGCAGCGAGAGCGGCGATGGCCATTGAGCTGCCGGTGGTGCTGGCGGCACCCTTGAAGGCCTGGATGGGGGAGCTGGTTGGGTGAACGGCACTGAGGGATGTGTTAGCTGATTGTCAATAGTGAGAGAAGGCAAGATTACTTACCCAGTTCCCGAGGCGGTTCCAGAGGCAGCACCAGCGGGGGAGCCGGCAGCTGGGGATCCACCAACTGGGGCTGGGGATCCTGGGGTTGGGGGAACTGCGGTACCAGCTGGTGGTGAGCCAGCAGCTGGGGATCCACCAACTGGGGCTGGGAGGGTGCTGGCAACCTGGGAAGGACCGGCTGGGGATCCAGAAGCAGCAGCTGGGGATGGGGTGACAGTCACGGTCTGGGTCACGGTAACAGCTGCTGGGCAGGAAGACGAAGCTGGTACGACTGGGACGACTGGGACGACTGGAGCAGCGCTGGTGGCAACCTCAGCTGGAGCGCTGGAAACGGGAGCGACTGGGACGACTGGTGCGGCGCTGGTGGCGACCTGGGCTGGTGCAGCTGGGGCGCTGGACACGGGAGCGACTGGGACGACTGGTGCAGCGCTGGAGGCAACCTGAGCTGGAGCAGCTGGGGAGCTCACGACGGGAGCAGCGGGAGCAGCTGAAGTGGCAACCTGAGCGGGGGCAGCTGGTGTGGTGGACTTGGGAACTGCCACAACGACGGAGGAGGTTGTGTGGTAGTTGGCCGGGCAGTTGGTGATGGTTGGGGCACAGCTGGTGATGACAACAACCTCGGTGCTCAGCACCGTCTCCTCCTCAACTGGAGCAGCGGAAGTTGCAGTAGGCACCTGAACCTGTCCATCGCTAATCTGGTTCACGGGAACGGGGATGGTTGTGGCAGCGAAGGCAGAGCCAGCCAGGGCAGCAACAGCGATTGAGTAACGCATTTTGATGATTGTGTTGAAAATGTAAAACTGGTGTAAAAAATTTGAGAAGTGGTAAGAAAAGAGGTAAAGGTGATTAAGAGAGTGTAGCTGTAGCTTGCTTGATGATTGTTAAAGAGAGTGGGTGACCGAAGTCGAAAGCTGGCAAGTACAAATAGTAAGGTGAAAGGCGAAGAGTTGGTTGTTGTGGAGGAAAGGAAGGAAAGACGCCTTGCGGCGGGTAGAGATATCCTTATACCAACTGTAAGATTAGCTGGACTGGCGATCGGTAAAAGGAGTAGGAAGCGGGAGGGGACTCCACCACCGACCAGCATGAGCAAATTTGATTTGCAGGGAAGCAGAGTAAGCCTGGTCACTGCAATCCCCCCCCTGGTGAAGCTAAACCTGTTCCTGTCTAAGGTGTCATTAAGTGAGCGTAACAACGTACTTCCCCCTGTCAAGCACCAATGCTGATTGGCCCAACACATCCTTTCACTTCATCAAAATAGCAACGCGCAACAAAGCATCGGTCTCCATCATATCCGCGAGCAGCCTAGCAAGCTGGATGAATTAGAAGTACGTGGAGCTCTCGATGTGAACAACGGAGCCAACACCGCGGAGGAAGCTATCCTTTGTTATTCCTTTCTCCTTTTCAATTGCTTCACGGTACTGCAGCTGTGTCCCGAGGCATTGTCCTATCAATTTGCCATGAGGCTTATGTAAGGGATTGTCCTTTGTTTCTGGTGTGAAATGAAGCAAATTGAGCCGCCACGACCAGCTTGATGCGACGGTTTCTTCTGTTCGGCTGTGTCACAGAAACTGCAGGGTGATGTCTGGCGTCTGCCCGGCCAAAAGCTAATCCTCATCGGTAATTTACCCCTGAAACTAGCAGAGTCTAGCGCGGCCACCGCTCCGCTCAAACATTAGCCTACCATTGGGTCGAGTTTTTCGAGCCCGTTCAGCCTATCATACCGCTCGGAACCTCGGCGCCCACACACCCACAATATTCTTGGCTACAATCTTCCCCAGCTTTGAGGCGTTCAATGCAATTTGAGCCTCTTGACTTATCAAAACACACAATGAACCAAATACAAAAGCTCATCGATGCCCACGAGACTTGATAAAGCAAATGAAGACACTGTAAGCGCTTCGCCGTTCTGGCTAATAGGATGGATGATGGATGCGAGGTAGGCTCGCCGCTTACCTCAGGAAAAGTATGACACTGCCAGTCTGCCTCTATCTCATCTGCACCCGCAACACAGTCCAGCTGATTTGCACTTTTACAATCTCACCTACACCATCCTTCTATCCTCTGGTCCGCCGTCTGCTTCATCGGACTTGAATGCGTTAATAGAAGCGACCAATCCAGCTGTCTCCAATTCTGCCTGTCAGTCACTGCAATCTCCCGAAAAAACTCACCGAAGAGACACTATAATTGGACTTGGGCCACTGCTTTGCTATTCAGTTGGCTTACTGTGTGTCAATTGATACCTCTTAAATACTGCCGAGTTGCTCCCCTGATTCCACCGCATCTGTGTATTGATTGCGAAACTGCAAGCCACCAGCGTTCTAGCCGGTTCAATTGCGCTGAACATACGTCGAGACCATTCCTTATATTGCAATCTCGTCTAACTGTCATGAGTGCTTTCGCGTACTGACTTTGACAGCCGCTGGGAAGCGCCCTTCGGAGACAACGCGACAATGATAACCTTTGGAACAATGAGGCTGTGTCAACAACAACAACAACACCACCAACCTAATGAGTGAGCCAGCTCCTGAAACTTCGCAAGGGAATACGTTAGGCGCAGTCTTGCACTATGGATCCAGGCAGTCCCTCTAGAGTCATCAAGCCTAGACTAAGCGGTGTGCGAAGCATCGTTGTTCGGCTTGTGATGCGATGAGTTTCTATGACTGGGAGAAAATTCCGCTTTGTTTGGGGCGTTAAGCGGGTTGGACCTGGCCCTCGCAGCAAGCAGACGATTGTTGGTGCAAAGAGCTTCCTTCATGTTATCAACTTGCATCTCTATCCCACTGCTGAGGCGTCAGAAATTCTTCGCAACCATAGCAAGAAGCCCACTGGGTGCCGCCTCGGCAATTCGTCGCATCTTGGACCTATGGGCTATTGAAGCATACGTCTTCTCGTGGCATCTATTGGGGTTCTCGCAACAAGTTATCCTCTGTTATAGGGATTTGCGAATGATCAACTGCCACTGGCCTTGACCATTGCTTACAGCATGTCGAAGGTTGATGACCATTGGTCACAGTACGTCGAGGATTGATGTGTGCAGCACCACTAAGCGATTGATAATAGGTGCTAGAAATTACCAGAAGGCTTACTTGGCGGTTGCAGACTCTAAAGAGTTGTTGCATTCAGATGTGCGACCCCTATTTTGAATGCCTAGCGCTCCCTTGCACGGGTGAAATTGGGGCGACTCTGCTCAATCCACATGTCTCGCAGAATGCCACCGAGCAAGCCGTCGACTTTTTAACTCGACAAGAAGTAATACAACTTCCCGCATTGCCTTCATGAGGACATTCGTTTTGAGACTTCACCGAATCCCTGCGAAGGGAATGTGCTAGGGAAAGTGACCCTCTTTAGAGTCACCAGCCCTCTCCATAATAAGATACCGAAACTAAGGCTGTGTGTGAGCAGTACCACTAAGACAGTATCGGAGCGGGTCGACCAAGGCTTTGTACGTAGGCGGATGGAAGGATTGTGGCCGCAGGATTGGCGGCATCGCCAGCGGCAAGGTAGCAGCGGCGTCAACAAGTAGCAGGTCTTTTCCAGCGTGATTGTAGATAGAAATAATTTGGTCACAGAATGCACAGACGCTATATAGGTAGATAAGGATGGGATGCCTGAACTTTCCACATGCCCATGTTACAGAGGTTGACCTAAACCGGGTCGCTCATACCCCTTTCTCCCAAACACAGACGATACCGCTTAGTCATCAAGATTCCGTCCGTGCAAATATCCAACACAGCACAGCCATGAACCATTCCATACACAGTCTACTCAGCCTCCCTCGTGCACAATACCAAGCAAGTCTAAGAAACCATCCGACCCAACATCGAGATCAAGAGAGAATGGGGCAACCTTCTCGTAATGTTTATCTTTCTTACAGAACTGAGGCGAGCCGAGACTAATGTCAAACTTGCATCATGCAGTATCAAGGCGCCTCTCAGAGCTCGTCTTATCAATCTTTTCGCTTTCTGTGCATATCTCGTCTCGTTACATCAACCGTGCCTCTATTTTGCCTGAAAAAGAGTGAAGAGTGAGAATGGCTACCAATTCACATCTTCCGTTTTCTTCTTCGCAATTGAGTTCATATTCTAACTTCTACCAACTGGCAACGGGGTGCCCGAATTGTTGATAAGCTCTCACGTATATTAATTGCTTTTGTTTGTCTTACTACTGGGATTAAGTCATCATTACCCGTGGCTTTATGTAACAGGAAGGTGAATCCTACGATCTGCAATACGTTCTTTCTTATTGCCTGCCCTCAATCCGTCCTTCTTATTTAATGCAGCTGGCTTGCAAATCAGTATTGGCGTCTTTAGGTCAGATTCCCTGCAACCCCGCCCCGACACCCATGCGGCGTAGGAGCCATGGGGCCGCATTGGAGGTCAATTTCGCAGAACACCGCCCTGTTGGCGGGCACGTTGGCGCCCGGCCGCTAGATTATATAACATCCCACATGTTGTAATGAGGCTACCTTATAATCCTATACGAAAGGTTCATGTGCCCTCATTAGGAAGTGCTTGCGCCTTCCAATTGATCCAATGATCACTTTTATATATGTCACCATGCTGCCACCGATCTTTATTCCTCAACAATAACGCTTTTTTCTATACTAACCAGGTGGCATGTCAACATGTCTGAAGACGAGCCACTAGTCGACCTCTCACTGTTCTCGCTGTCGCCTGCTGATGATAGACACTTCGCTGTCCACGATCCAGAATTTCACGATGACCAAAGTCGCCAACACAGTCGTCCCTTACAAGGGAATTACACCCACAGACCTTGGCCGAGACGTCCCCAAAGAAGACTCTGTCCAGGAGCCTCCATAACCAGGACATCGGAGGAAGACTCGCGTTGTATTTTGGCTAGGATAAGGCGTACGGTAACACCACCAACCATCAATCGAGACCGGGATAATACTCTGCTTCAACGGCGGAACCCAGCTTCAGTACCTCGTCTTACGCTATCGGTTCCACAATCAAGTCCCCGGCACAGGCACGCAGCTTCAGCTATGACATGGATGCCGGACGAGCAAATGTGGCTCATTGAACATGAAGTGCAACGAGACTTCTTGCCAGCCCAGACAGCGTATCCATCCCCTCCACCTTACTCTCCTCCAAGGAATCCACCATTAAATCGCAGTCACTCAGTGCCCACGTCAAGCATACCACCCTTGTTCGACCTAACGCCTCCACTCACGCCTATCCAAGCTCAATTACAAACGCTCATTCAACGTCCAGGAGAGGACAGGTTGTCTCCACTATTCCAGGAAGCCATGAACTCCGTTCCAATGACGGATTCTATGGATCTCGAGCAGCCTTCAGTTGACCAGAGTTCCCCGTATAACTTCAGAGCGCAAAGGGCTCAAAGCACCTACGAGAGCTCGCCCCAAAGCCTGAGCCCACGGGCTTCCGAGGTATGGCAAACACCAGCCAGATCCCGATCAGCTTCCGCGACTACTCGGAGTTCGCGCGTCATCTCGGAATCTTCGAGTAGTCGAAGCTTCCACAGCGCCCGTGAGAGCATTTCCGAAGATCTGACCGAGCCAACGTTATCAGCGAGGCGGTGGCATGGTCTGGCAAGGAGGATTGCTAGGCCGACATCATCTGCTTCCTCATGAGCATCCCACCCTGCAACTATTCTGCGTAAATTGGGAACATCACAACACGATGGCCTTTACGGCCCATCCGACAGATCCTCAAGCGTTCCAAAAGGAGGAGCCATGCTCTGCTGCGTCTCCCATCATTCATTGCATCGCCGACTTGGAGTGGGTACAGAACTGTCACCAGCATTCAGGGCATTGCAAAAATACAGTCGAGCAGGCCATCAAACATCGCGCGTCAATTAATTGTTATCCGCATCCACAGATAGTCCGACATGAAGCAGTCCATCACTAAATCATACCCTTCCTGTATACAGACATGCGAACTCGCCGCTCGAAATGCCAACTAGCCAGGCACTGGCTGCAGACCCTGTCTCTGTCCCGGCTTGGTCCTCCAACAACGACTTTATAGTACCCAGCCCAACGACTCTATGCGCTGACGGCTGTTCATCCGCCTTCTGGCGCTTTCCTCGTGCCTCAGAGTACCTGATGCGCAGAACCGAACGATCCGAATGGCCTTAAGAGAGAGGAGATGAAAAAGGGGCAAGACTGGACAGCTAGGGGAATGGTTATGTTCAGTGACATAAACTCAAAGAATGAATAATAGGAGATAATATGTACGAGCTGATTGCACCGGGGTTTTTGGGAGAAATGATGAAATTCTAAGGTGAATTTCATTGGGATGGATCATGTGGCGTTCTGGATTTCAAAGGGTATAATCTAGGGTATGGGATGGACTATCTTGGGACGATGCACGTTACAATTGCATTATGGAAGATTCATAGATTTTCATGATTGTATTACTAGTATGTATTACTACTTGCTATTGTATCACCACATAATCTTCTCCTCCACCGACAAATTACAGATGAAAATGGATGAATGTGTCAATACAAACACCAACACCCGGTACATATTCTACCCCCTATTTCCCGTCTTGCATAAATCCGTCGCACGCTCAGTACATACTCTACCCCCTCCCTGATCCCCATCTTCACACCCCGTAGCAACGCCCTAGTAGCCGCCCAGGACCCAGTGGGGGAAATAGGGGTAAGGTAGGTGTTGCAATGCTAGGACTTGATTCTATGGATAATCAGTGYATTGCCTAACCTTCTAAGGTCTATGGATGATGCTCTATATATATATGAAGCGCAATGACTATTATAATAGGGGCAGAATGCGCTAGAATGGTTGTAGTGTATTAGATAAGAAAAAATAAAGAAACTAGCTAAATAAGTTAACAAAAAGGGATAATAAGGATAAGTAATATTATAATATACCTTCTTAGCTTAAGCAGCAATCTAATTAGGTTGAAAAAATATAATTAGAAATATCTATTATATTAAGTAGCTTAATAAAGTTTTAGTATTTCTAATTAGGTAAGGCCTTAGTAAGATTATTAGCTAGTATTTTTATAGTTAGAATTTATTATATAGTAATCTTTCTTTCTTATACTTCTTAATATAGCTAGTAACTATAGATATTAATATACTTTAAATATATTAAAAGCTTTAGAGTCTCTTTCTAAATAAGCCTTAGTATCTATTAATTATTATAATTAATAATTATATCTTACTTAGTATTAAATTTAATATTTTTAAAAAATCTCTTCTACTATAGGGTTTACTTAGTTATTTTTAATAGTATTAATAGCTCTACCTTAATATTTAATATAATAATAGTAGCCTATTTAAATACCTTTTAATTAATTAATTCCCTATATAATTAGATAAGAAATCTAAATAAAGACTTATATATCTTAGAGTTATCTATAAATATAGTATCTAAGCTTAATAAGAAGATAGGGTTATAATTTATCTAAGAAAATTTAATAGCTAGGTRTTTTAAATAATATAAATAAGAAAAAACTTAATTAGTTRTATATARATAAATTAATAARGRATTARTAAGAAATTAGGCTAGTTTAGCTATAGTAAATAATATATTAGGCCTAATAGTAGTAATTATAAATATAAGTAATCTAATACACTATTAGTATATAAAAATTTAATCCTTAGTAATAGTTTTATTATATAGGACTAGCTTATCTAATAAYATYAGYATYTTATAGTARGGTATTATAATAGTARTACTATACTTCTTAATAATCTTTTTAATATATAAATCCTAGTATAGATAAAGCGCGTTATTAATTTAAATAATATAAATTTTTAAGAATTAATTAAGATTGCTAAGACTATATATTTTATATTTTATAAGTAATAAAGCTTTAAATTYTAAGTAYTTTTCTTTATTYTAARRRTAATAAAGTATAATAAAATTATTAATATAAAARAAAAGGATAAGCTAATTATTAATAAAGAGGTAGTCTATTTTTAATACTAAGTATAAACTAAGATTTAATAATATTAATATAACTTTTTATAACTATAAAAATAAAGAYTATTTAAGTTTATAAAATACTTTAAATAGGAAGTAATATTAATCTTTAAATTTTAAAAATAGCTTAATATCTTTTAAATATTTAATAAAGACTTCTTTATCTATAATATTATTAATAAAAGTATTTACTATATTATACTACTTAACTTTAAGTTTAAAGTTTATAATAATAACTATAAGTACTTAAAATATATAAATAGTTAATATAATAATAATAATATCTTACTTTATCTTTTATAAATCTCCTTTAATATATAGCCTTATTTTATACTTTATAAGATAACTTATATTATTAAATTTATACTTAAATACTTATATAAGAGGAAGGATAGATTTCTTAATAAGTTAAGTAATAAGCTTAAAGATACCTTTAAAATATAGATATTTAAATTCCTTATTAATAACTTAAATAAATTAAGTATTATAAGGATATTTTAGTATACTCTTTTAATTCTTTAGTTCTTCTAGAAAATTATCATAATATTATAAATTTTTTAATTTTAAGATAGGATTTATAATAAAAGTAGAATAATAACTAAAATATTAATCTATATTATTAAGTATAATAATTGTTAGGTGCACTTCTTAATGATAGTAATGGATGATTTTTTCTATCTCATTCTGCTAGAAAGAAATAAGGGGGGTCCCTTAGGTACCTTCCTTTTAAAGAAAGAAAGGACCTATTTCCTTCTAAAGAAAGGAAGGCCTATTAATTAGGCCGAAGCCACTTCCTAATAATCTGCCCTCTTTAGAAAAAAGATATTAGTGGCCTTGCTAACCTAATAGAAATCTGCTTCTAATATATATTATAACCGTAATTATAGTAAGTGTAAACTATTTCTATAGTCTTACTACGCTGCCTATACTTTTTATAACTAACCTTAGTAGTGGTAAGGTAGGGTATCTAAAGCTTCTTAGACCTCCAAAGCTTCTTATAAAGGAGGTATAACTAGCCTTCTATTAGTATATACTTTATAGTTGTTAATAAGCTTTAGTATATCTATATTTTTTATATTAACCTATATATCCTATTCTGCTCCGTATCCTTTCTATTATATTAGGTACTCTATATAAGTACCTTTACCTCTTCTTTTATATTAAGTAATACGCTTATTAAGGAGTCACTTAATATCTTATATTCTACTATCAGCATTGACTGTGATAGCTAGGGGATAGTTAGGATATAGATATTTATAGAGATTATTATTAAGATCTAGATATAGCTTTAGCTAAGCTATTATAAAAATAGGATATAGCTTCTAATATTTAGGGATATTAATATAATAGGCTAGCTTTCTTATATATTCTAAGACCTTAAAGGGCTTAATATATTATTAGCCGTACTTCCTTCCTGTAACCTTATTAGCAGGGATATTATAACCTTTATAAAGATATAATAGTATAAAGTCCCCTTTATAAAAGAACTAGGGTTAATACCTATAATTATAATAGAATTTAGTAGATATTTATATAAAGGCTATTATATTAGACGCTGCTAGTTAGGTAGTAGTAATAGAAGATAAGGAATCCTTCTTATACTTAGTAAGGTCTAGAGTAGTATTAGGTATAAAGTTATATATAACCTTATTAAGGGTATGGCCTATAGGAATAGAGATAGAGTTATTATAAATAGATTAAATTACTAGAATTATAATAAGCTACTTTTATAAATATTTAAGTATAGATATTTAGAAGTATAAAGTAATCTTAATAATTTAATTTATCCTCTTTAAGGACCTATTAGTTTAAGGGTAATATATAGTAGAGTAAAGTAGTTTTATTTTAAATATATTAAATAAAGTAGATTAGAGTTTATTAAGAAACTTTTAGTTATAGTCTAAGATTATAACCTTAGGGATACTTTAGTTAATTTTTTAAAGTCGTTATAATAAATAACTAGCCTAGTTTATAGTAGTAAAAGTAAATTTATTAAGGATTAAAGATACTTATCTTAAGAACTTATATATTATAGATATAATACTATTGTAGCCTTTAGTAGATGTAGGTAACACTAATATAAAATCTATAGCTAAGATATAAAAGGGTATTAAAGGGGATAAGATTAGTTATAGATTACTATATTCTATATAATAGTATATCTGGTAGAGCTGATATTTTAAGTAGTACTGTAGGTAGTCTTGTAGTTATTAAGATAATAAGTAAATATACTACTATTATAAGATAACCTTAAATATTTTAATAAAGCCTATATATAAGTTGGAATAGATAATATTAAAAAAGGTTCTAAAATATATCTTATTTTTAGGAAGATATAATTTTATACTATTAAAGGTATAGTTATTTATAGAGCTATTACTTTACTAGATAAGTCCTTCTTTGTTATAAAAGAAGGGAAGGGTAGTAGTATTTTTAGGATTATATTTATTAATATTTAATACCTTAATAACCTTCTTCTAGGAAGGGTTTTTTATATAGCCCTCTAGTAATTACTCCTTAAGGTTAAGATATAATTTAATTAAGGTAGTAGTTATATAAATAAAATTATAAAAGATATTTAGCTCATCCTTATCTTTAGTTATATTAGAGTTGTAAGAGCTGGAACTATTAAGTTAAGATAGGATATTAAGTATAATATATTACTTCCCTAACTTATAATAGAAGTATAAGTTACGGAAACGCTAAATATAATTAGATATATAGATAAGATAAAGATTTAGCTTTATTATTAAAAATATAATAAGGATAGTTTACTTTGAAATACCTAAAGCTAAGCCGTAGTTGGTGTATATAATTGTGGTAGAAAAAGACTCTATTATATATTAAACTTTACTTAAGATTTAAATAATCCCTGTTAGTTCTAGCTTAATAGGCTAGTACCTAGTTTCTATATCCTTTAATAAGTAACTTAGAAATAAGACTAGCTTGACCTAGGTCTACTTAAGGTACTTATTATCTTTAACTTCCTTAGTAATATAGTAGATTATTATACTAAAGCTAAAAGCTTTATTAGTATTTAAATTGATATATAGCGTACTAGTATAATTAAAGTAAGATAAGAATAAAGGCATTAATAAAGCTTTTTATAGCGTAGTAAAGGCGGCTTACTTAGTAAGAAATAGATTATTAAGTTATATTCTATTAATATAATTCTTTCTCTTATATCTAGTATAGGGAGCGGTAGTAAGAAGTATAATCTTATAATCCTATAAAGGCTTTATAATAGTGGTATAGTTTAGGACGTAGTTCCTTAGCTATCTTATTATACTAAGGTAAGTCTCTAGTTATAATAATATTTACGGAAAAATAAGCTAAGAAATAGCTTCTAGCTTATCTTTAGTAGTAGAGAGTTTAAGACTATTTATTTTCTATCTTAATAGATAGATAGAAGGGTAGCCTAAAAAGGCTTTTATAAAGTTAATAGAAATACTATTAAACTAAAAGAGACTAAAGACTTTTAATAGATATAAGTAATATTCCCTTAATAAATAGGAGAAGATAATTATATTATCTATATATGCCCTTATAAAGGTTTAGAATAGATATAGAACCCTATTAATCTATCTTTATATATATATAGGGGAGTTCTTAAATCTTATAACTATAATATTGAACGTTTCTTACTCTTAGTGGCTAATGATAGTAAGCTTATACCTGTTTTCTAGGTATACCCTCTATTAATAAAAGAAACTTGTGTAATTAATAATACTAATATAACCGCAGTCCTTCACAGTAGCGATGAGGTCAGATTATAAAGGTAACAGATATATATTAAGTAGTGTTATAGTATTAAGATCTCTAATATTTATTATAGGACACCCTTTTCGGCTTCTATTAAGCAGCGTTTTTTAAATAATAAAAATAAGGAAGCTAAAGGGGGTTAACTTTAAGGTCTAATTAAGTCGCTTTTAATTATATAACTTGTTGAATACCTAGTTAATAACCTTTTTAGCGTTATTGCTTAAGGGATATATATAGGGTATCTTAAGGATTTTTTGTTCCTAGTCTGTCTATAAAGGAATACGCATCTAGTTTTCCTATAGGATTTTAGCAAATTCGCCCTCTTCCTATAGGAAAGGGAATTTGTTAATGACTGATTATAGTAAGCTAGCATTTCTGAAGATAGTAATACTATTTAGTATAATTATATTATTTAGCGTAGCAGAAACTGAGATATCCTTAGGTTTTAGAAGAACTAAAGCTTTAGTTATAGGGAAAGCGGAGTATAATATAGTTAGTATAATAACTATAGTAGGCTTTAGGACCTTTAGGATATATTTAAACTAGCTGCTATAATATTCTAAGCTAGGGATATGTATCACTAGATTAATAGCGTTAATATAATCTTCTAGTAAAATAAGGTAGTAGTTATTAAAGTTAGTATTATAAATAATATCTAGGCGGTGGTTTCTTAGAACTATAATAATAACGTTAGAGTTATTTTTTATTAGTATTATAGGAATAGAAGAGTCTATTAAGTAAGTATAGAGTGACAGCCTATTATTTATAGGTTTAAATAAGAAATCTTAATCTAGGAGAGTAGTATAGTAGACTAATATCTACGCTTAAAATTAGAGTAGAATGACTATTATTTTCTTTATATGGATTAGAAGGCGAATATTCCTTTTAGTATTTTTAACTTTAATTAATACCTCTACTTTATAGCTACCTATAGATACGATAGACTTTATAATAATAATATTAATTTCTTTAGGTACTATAATATTTATATTAATTAAGATATTAGCCTTTAATTAATCTATAATATAGATCTCTTAGGGTAAAGTTATAGTAAGTACCTAGGTACCTATTAAGTTTATTTCTTAGAAATATAGTAATATAATAATATATTTTACTATCTAGTATAAGTTTAATCTAAGACTATATACTATAATTAGAGTAGATATAGTACGTATCTTATAGTTAAGTAATAGAGACTTAAGAAAAGCTTTATTTATAAGTATAATAGAATATTTAGAGTCTGTATATCCCTTCTTTAATTTGGGTTATTTGGGACTGAGTTGGATATTAATAGTAGTGTAGTAGTATTGTTAAAAAGTATAGCTAGACCTAACCTCTTTCTTAGAGTTTAATGATGATTTGATGATAAGTAGGCTAGCAGCCGTAGCTGTAGTAGTAGTAGGGTAAGCGTAGATGCCGTGTTTAGAGTTATTTATTAGGGACCTTAGAGCGGCTACGGAAGACTTTAAGCCCTTAGAAGGCTTTGAGCCCTCGGAAAGCTTTGAGTCCTCGGAAGGCTTTGGTAAGAAGCCTTAATAAGAGGATTTAGTAACCTTATGGCCCTTATTAGAATTACTAAGGTATTGGTAGAGTTGATTTTTTAATTTAAAGGATAACTGATAGTTTTTGTATTATATATCTTAGGGGACGCTGTTAAAAGAAGTAGTGTTGAAGTAGTCTTCTGTATCCTTATAAAATAACTCTTTGTAGTCTAATTCTTTATTGGCGTAATAATTTCCTTTCTTAGGATTTTAAGTATTATTATAATTTTTTTTATCTTCTTCTTCGACAGCGTAGGCCTTTCTAGGGCGGTGGTTATAGTAGTTATTATATCTAGCGTTATACCTAATATTTTTATTAGTTGTAGTATTAGAAGACTGGTTTTTAGAATTTAATATATTTCCGCTTATAATTTATAGGGGTTATTAGTAGAAAGGAAAATTTTCTTTTAAAGGAGTATCTTATAGAGGCTAGTACTAATTTTAATACTAGGGATATTTATTAGCTTAAAAGTTTGAAGGATAATTATTCTTATATTTATAATTATTTAACTCGCGTTAGTTATTATGTTAGAAATTGTTATATTAAGGGTATTAAGGCTTAGAAATTCCTTATAATGTATACTAACTAGCTTAAGCACCTTTTAATATAACTTTATTAATAATATAGTAAATAAGTTTATCTTCTTTAATTATTATATTATGCTAAATAGACCTCTTAAGGTCTAATTCCTATAAAAAGGAATATATTAAGGTTAATAAGTTTAGTTAGCTTATCTATCCTTAGAAGGTAAGATATAGATTATTTTAGATAATAATTAATTATATATTACCTAGCTTAGTAGCTTAGGTATAATAAAAGATATTTTAAGTATACTCTCTTAAGCTAATGTTATTATGAAGGGTATCTTTTATTAAGAACTTTTTAGAGTATATAGTTTTAACTACGTTAGCTATATCTTTCTTAAAGCGTTGGATTAAAGCTTTAGACTATTATTTTAGATTAGTAGCCTCTAGAATATCTTATTTAAGTTTAGTAAGCTCTATAGTATACTATATTATAATAGTTCCTTTAAGATAGCTTATAATTATAGCTAATACCTACTATTCTAAGTATTAGTGTTTTATTTCCTTTAGGTGGTCTATGAAGGTAAAAATATTTTGAAAGGTAATATATTTCTTATCTATAATAGGCCCATCTCCTTTAGTATTAGGATTGAAAAATCTAATATCGTTAATATAAAAGGAGTGATGAGGGGTTTCTAGTGGTAGGTTAAGATTAGGATAGCTAGGAGGGTTACTTCTTAGTAGAGTACTAGAAGGTGCTTAAGGTTTAGTAAGGGTACTATTTATTATAGCTTATATTACTTAGTATTATCTCTTAGAAAACCTAAAGCTTTAATAGTTATTATCTTAATTTTAGGCTCTAGAGTTATTATTAGCTAGAGAATTATTACTGGCTATTATAGACCTAGGGATTTCTTTAGTTGTAGTAGAATCTTAGTGAGAGTTAATAAGTAGTATAATTATACCTTTAATATATTATTTAAAGGCTTTGATATATAAGCGTAATAAGGATAATATTATTTTATTATAGGCMTACTTAACTAGCTAGGCTAGTAAGGGTGTATAATCTAGATTTATAGAGGCCTCTCGTGATATTATCTTAGTATAGGTTATTTTCTTAGAATAATCTTATAAACGGACTCCTTTTAGTTAAGGGTATATAGTAATAATATCTCTAATAATAGAATAAGTACTTTTTAAGATAATAATATAATAGGCGTATTTATTCTTAAGAAATATATAGAGTTAATATACTTTAATAATAATACTATAAGGTAAGTTTTATATAGGTAGTAAAGAAGATAAAGAGGAAGCTAGCTTAACTTTTATTACTAATAATAATAAGGAAAGACTGATGCTAGGAATAATAGTAAGGTGATTAAAATAAGGTAATTAAGATAAAGTAAGTTAGAAGAAAGGAATTATCTTAATAAAAAATAAAAAGTTGTTTCCTTAATATAGAAKGTATATACTAAGTATTATTTTCTTCCTTCCTTCTAGCTGAATATACTAAGATGAAATATAAGGTCTAAGAAGCCTTAGATACCTAATTAGCCTATAAGGCTTATTAGGTATAGTAGTTATAGATATAGAATCTATCTCTTATATAACTTATAGCCTTACAATATCTCAATAATCGGAGGCTTTGAAGGCGTCGAAGGATTCAATAATATAGAATTGTATAGTGGAGGACTAGTATTATAAGATAGATAGCTAGTGCTAGTAGAGAATACTATAAGCTAATAGATCTTATTTAATAATAAGTAAGGAAGTAAAAGTAATAATACTATTAATTAAAATAGAGCCGTTACTACTAAAATATTAGGTGTATTTCTTAATAATAATAATAGATAATTTTTTCTATCTCATTCTGCTAGAAAGAAATAAGGGGGGTCCCTTAAGTACCTTCCTTCTAAAGGAAGGAAGGACCTATTTCCTTCTAAAAGAAAGAAGGCCTATTAGTTAGGCCGAAGCCACTTCCTAATAATAATATAGGTATACTACCTATTTCTTATTCTAGTAGGTATAATTAGGGTATTATTAAAGTCTATAGAGATCTTAGTAGTATATAGTACTATTACTCCTACTAGATAGTATTCCTATTATATTTCTTTAATCCTTTTTTTAATATCTTCTCTAATCTCTTCTCTAACTACTTCTTTAAAGATAGTATTTAGTGGTAATAGTAATAGCTCTAAGATAAATCTATCTATATCTAATAATAACAAGGTTATATATATATATATAGATATAATAATAGCCTTATCTAACTATTTATTAAGTAATGCTATTATTGTTATTATAAGATAAAGTATTAGGATTAGTAATTCTTCCTTATCTTAATTATAAGTAATAAAGGAACTTAGGACGTCTTATAAAATTTTAATAATATAATAAAGGTCGCGTTCCTAGACTAACTAAGTAATATTAATATTATTAGGTTAATAATATATCTTCTTATTAAATTTAATATCTTATACGCGTATAATATCCTTCTTAGAAGGGATTTAAATATAGTAGATATTTCTTAAATTATAGCCTACTAAATATTTAAGATATATATACGCTTAAAGCTTTTAAAGCTTTAGAATATTATAATTAAGTAAATATACTTAATAGCTATATAACTTTATATAAGTAATACCTAGCTTTTTCTTATATAGAAACTTAAATAGGGTAATACTAATTTTAAAGACTAAGGTATAATTAAGGATATAAATAGCTATTAATATTATTTTTAGCTATAGATTATATAGTAAATTTAAAGCTATTTATATATAATATACTTTAGTAGTAATTACCCCCCTAAAGTACTTAATTTTATTATTTTAAGYTAGGRTATARAGAGCTATATAYTYTAAGATAATTCCTTCTTTAATATAAATATCTTTAAAAGCCTTTCCTAAGGCCTACTTATTATTAGTATATATAAATAAGACTTATATTCTATAATAATACTTAGCAAAATAGATTATTTATTAAATAATTTTTATAGCTTTAGATTTAAGAGTATAGATCTAAACCTAATAATAATTAATAATTAAGTAGATAAAGTAGCTAATATAATAATATTTATTATAAGTAGTATCTATATATATAATATTATAAGTAATATATTATAGTAGATATATTATAGGCACTTTAGAATTATTACTTCTTAAAATAATCTAATATACTTTAGATAGCTARTATACYTTATARCTTTAAAAYTTATYCTAAGTATATAATAACTTTAGTTTAAGTCTATTAATAATAGAAGGTAATTATATAATAATATTAATACCTATATAACCTATAATACCATATAGATAATTAGGTGTTATTTTAAAATTTTTTAGTAAAGCTAAGATAAAAGTTAAAAAAGCTATCTTAGGAATATTAATACCATTTTATATATAAATTTATAGAGAAGATAAAGAGGTAATCTTATTTATCTTTTCTAAGTAAATTTTTAACTTTTCTTTAGGAGTAGATTTTAGCGCTGTAGATACTATATATACTATTAATATAAGTAGTAGATTATAGTATTTAATTATCTAATAACTATTATAAGGTTATAGTAAATAGAAGTAATCCTTTTATTAATTATTATCTATATATAAAGTATCTTTTTTAATATTTTAATAAATGCCTACTTCTTTTACTTAGCTAAATAAGACTAAATTTATAAAAAATCCTAGTATAAAAGTAATATAGCTAAGTATTATTTCCTTTATTATACTTAATARTAAGGTAATATARATATTAACTATCCTATATACTTTAATTAGGTAGGTTGTAGATCCTAATATAAAATAATTATTAGATATAGTAATATAAATAATTTTAAATTAACTTAGATTATTATAGATATAGATATTAGASCYWRAATCTAATATCTAATARTTRAAAATTTTATAGTTAATACCTTTATTAACTAAATAACTTAATAGGATAATATTAGTAGTGTTACCTCTATACTAAATTATTATAAATATATAGTTAACTTAGGGCTAAGTTAATTACTTAGAAAATAAGAATATAGATTTTTCTTTATCTTTATATTCTTTCTATTATTATTTTTATTTATTAATAATAATTTTAAGTTTTAGTTTCTTTAATATCTTTTTTATTTTCTTTAAAACCTTAGCGTTAGGCTTCTAGCCGGCGGGTTATATTTTTTTATAAAGATAGTAGTATTTATACTAAGAATATATCTTTTTATAGATATATTCCCTTTAAGGATAAGACGCGGGTAATAAATTATAGGATATAAATTATTTAGGGTCTAGTATATATCCTTATAAAGAGGTAATAGTTAAAGGAGGATATTTAAAAAACTTAGAATTAAGTTATAATACTTATTAAATATATTTAATAACCTTTATAAATTTTAGTTTTATATTAATTTCTTATTTTTTTTAAAGAGAGTGGAGCGCTATTAATATATAATATAAATTAACTTACTTAAGACTTTAAAGGAAGTAAGTTACTATTAATCTTAATATAATATTAATATAATTAAGTATAATTAGCTTTATATAAATTCTTTTTTATTTTTAGAGCTATTTTTTATTATTTCTTTTTTTTAGTAATCCTAAATATAAAGTTCTATATTAATTATTAACTTCTATAAGTTTATTATTTAAATTAGGGGTAATTACTTCTTATAAAGCTTTAAAGGCTTAATAGGGACTATTCTTATTAAAGATATATAATAAATAATTAACTAAGATAAAATTTTATATAAAATAAAGTATTATAGTAAAGGCTTTTTATTAATTCTTATATTTTATTATATCTTTTTTATATAGTTATAATAGGTCTTAATATATTTTTAATCTTTTCTCTAGTATATTACTAGGGGCTGTAGCCCTAAGTAATATAAATAATTCTATATAACTTAGTTTAATTACTTTAAAGGGATCTATAAGGTTCTAAATTTTTATTTATTATATATTAAATTTAATAATTAAGAGCTACCTAATCTATTATAAGGTATTTATAAGAAAGATAATATTTCCTATAGTTACTAGTAGGTCTATAGCGTTAATAAATARCTATATAAGATTATTATTATTTTAGGATAAATAAGGTTAAAAATTTTTTTATAATAATTTATTACTTAGTAATTAATTAAGTGAGTAAATAAGGTAATTCTAGGCTTATAATTATTATAATACTAGGACTTGATTTTATGGATAATTAGTATATTACCTAACCTTTTAAGGTCTATGGATAATGCTCTATATATATATGAAGCGTAATGACTATTRTAATAGGGGCAGAATGTGCTAGAATGGTTGCAGTGTACTAGACAAGGAAAAATGAAGAAACTAGCTAAGCGAGTTGACGAAAAGGGATAACAGGGATAAGTGATATTGCAACAGTAGGTCACAGTACTAAAGTAGGAGGCTGAGCAAAACCTCAACCCACAACAAGCGCCCATTCTCCTCCAATTCCCCTCATGTGAACGAAACGATAAGTCAATCACACAATAAACGCCCACTCTCCTTCAATTCCTCTCATGTAGATGATGATAAGCAGGGCTAGACACACAGGCGGCCTGACACTGCGACTGGCAATTCATATAATACCCTACTAGTATGCTAGCTGGATGGCTGAGCTAGAACACATCACCGGCAGTGATACTAAGAGGCTGGCTGTGCCAGAACAGACAGAAAGCGCTCAGCACCGACATGCTAGCTAAGAGTTCGTTTGCGGGAAAATGGGAAAATGTTTTCGAACGCCGCATGCATACTGCCAGTAGTCTATACCTTGCATCTTGCACTTCCCCTTCCCATTCCCATCGGTCCATACCCTACCTAGAACGCCACCGCATGCATGCTGACAGTGGTTTACACCGCTGCATATGTGCTTGCGCCTGCGCCTCTTTTCCCCTCCTTTCACCTACACCGCGTTGCAAAGATCATGGTCTTGAAGGGTGCATTGGGCTGATAAAGGAGAAAAACGAAGAGAGGGAAGGCAAGCTATCATGGATCTGAGTGTCACTCTACTTATTGTCCGTGTGACTGAGCATGTGAAGTGGAGTCTCCGTATGTCTACCCACAGCCCAGGTACTTAAACGTTTTCGCGCCACAGAGGGTATGAATTGCGAGTTGAGACATCAACCCTCGTTGAACCAAAATCACCGCCTCATCCCATGCAACCTAAGGATTATGCATACGCTGTTAGCGATGAAGGTGAATTAGGCGGCCAGCCAGCTGGCCGGTGTGGCGGGATGTTCGGTGTAGATAGGTCGTAGCATAGACTATTGCGTAGTAAATGCCGAACTTCTTGTGAAGCGGATGGGCTGTCCGAGCGTGCAGTAGACATTGGAAACGTAGATATTCCGTCGAGAATGTTTGTTTTAGCGTCGTTGGAAGGGAAAAGGAACGGGAGGGCCGGGTTTGTTGGAAGGCGGTGCATCCTCGGTGGCGGTTGGGATCATCGCAGTCAGTTCGTAAAAGTCACAACGAGGAAGGTGCTGTGGAGTTAGGACTGGGATCAGGGATTGAGTGATGAGGTCCAATGGGTGCTGAGTATGGTCCCTCACCGCTCGAGGGTGGGCGACAATGCATAAGTTGTGGGTGTGCCGCCTGCGCCTGGTTCGATGGCTGCATGTGCTGAATTTTTGCCTAATTCTTCTGTGGATGTGGAATATATGGGGAGGGCATAGAAGCGCTATTCAACCGGCTTACATTGGTGGAGTATGGTTTGTAGAGATATTGCTACCTAGTTGTATGCTGCTGTGGGATAGGCGTCGGAATTTGCCGTCGAGGCCTGGCGGTGAAAAGAAAAGGGCGAAAGCCTGTGTGCTGTCTCTGCTCTAAGATAGCTCAGCCTCCAGATCATCCACGGCTTGGGATGCGAACTAGCACTCTAATTGCAGGCTCTGGCTTAATATCCACCTCGTTAGTGAACCTTTACTTGGTATTACTCATCCCATCATCACTCACTACGGCCACGAGAGCAGCTTGGAGCTATCTCTCTTCTGCAGCGGTGTCCTGGCACTGGTTTTCCAATGCTTCAAAGAATTCCTCACTCAAGTCATTCACGTCATCGTCGACCTGCTGTGCAATGTTATCCTCGTTACCAACACCGCCGCGTTGTTCGGGACTCCCAGTTCTCAGAGCGAAGATGCCATCCAACATGAGCTGAAACGCATCCACAAACCCCTCCGGTTTCGTATCACGTGTCTGTGCTAGTTCACGTGCTGTTTTGCCTTGTTTGTTCGTGGAGATGATGTTACGCCCATCAAGCTTGGCGCCGTGAATCATTTCCACCGTTCGAAGGCCTCCATAGATGGCTACGTCGTGCAGAATAGGGTCTCCGTAACTATCGATCTTTGTGTAATCAGCTCCAGCTTCCAGTAGCAACTTTAAAGAATCGTCGCTATGAAAGAACAGCGATTCCATAAGTGGCGTATCGCCATCGTTATCGGCAGAGTTCAGATCGGCTCCATTTTCAATCAGAACCTTGACCGATTTCCAGTGATTACACACTGTCGCTGTTGCTAGGGCAGAAACACCCATGTACCCTTTCGAATCCTTGCTAAAGCCTTCGTCAATAAGATATTGAATGAACACTGGATTATCCTCTTCCTTGTTACGTAGAGCTTTGAGCATTGAATCCCGTCCTACTCTATTTCTGTGTGCCTTGTTAGCGTTTGCATTGAGTAGAAGCCCCATGCAGGTAGTGTCGTGTCTCTCCGCTGCATTGAGTAAAGCCGTGTCTCCATTATGATCGCATAAATTGACATCAGCCCCACTTTGGAGGAGCATCTTCACTGCTCCGTGGTCGCCTTTCAGAACCGCCCAGGAGAGGGCAATTCTCCCTCTGACATCTACAGCATTTATTTCAGCAACAGTTGAATTGGCCACTTCCTCTGTTAGATCCCAAGGTATCACTCCTAACACAATCCTATGCAATCTTGAAAGTTCGAGCTCTTCCACGTAATCATGACCAGAGAAAAGACTCCAAAACGCTTGCAGTTCTGCTGGGTCGTCCGAATTGAAGAACGCCATGTCCCAGGTAGCCTCATAGGCTGAGCTACGAAGTGCATTAATACTCGAAAGTCGACCATAAGTATTAGCCTTAAGTCACACACCTTTGCCAACCAGTTTTCAGATGTGGGTCCTGCAAAGGTATTTAGTACGTCGCATTCAGTATCTTCTTTGCGCAACTTACAGCTCCAGCATCTAACAGGAACCTTGCCATCTCGAAATTACGTTCTAGCAAAGCAAACTGTTGAAGAGCATTGTCACTAAGCCGCCGAAATGGTCTGTGCCATGACGAACTTATAAAGAAGCATACAAGAATTGTTTAATGAGAAGGGTATGCATATGCAAAGGATGAGGCGATGGGACGATGGATCGACCTACATGGAGCGCTGTTTGTCCATCCCAGAAAACGTCCTTTGGACAACCTGACCCGGTACTGTAGAGCAATTGAAGGCTTCGTAGATCATGCGATTTGACGAGTCGAAGAATATCGGCACCACCCGCTCTGAACCTTGTAACACTGAGACAGAAGGCCGGTGCACCGCTTGTAGCAATCGTTAGCGTTGCTATGGTATCGTGGAGAAACCATTGCGGAAAAAAGTATTGGACTTTCAATGACCTGCTCTTGCAATGAGAAGATGTACAATTCCCCGCAAACCTTATTGGTGATCCTGTATAGCCCGTAAATAATGTGCCGAGAAGGGCGTCGAATGAACGAGGAGATCTGTATTGCCGTGACGCATGACAAACACAATTGCAACGGGAGGTGCAGAAGCCCCGCTGGTACGACTGCATGAGCACCTTGACTCCGAGCAATGGATGGTCGAGGGTTCCAGCCCCCTTGAGGGCCTCATTTGCTGAATTGCTCGGATGCATGTTTGATGTAATGCAGCCCCGATGACCATGAATAGCGCTCGCGCCTGCATTCGGAGAGGTAGAGGACCCGTCAAGCAGCTCTGTGTTGCGAGTCACCCCGCTTTGGCCACAAAATAATAGCTGGGATATTTGCTCAGTCTGGCTTCGAAGCCGACTTTGCTCGTCCAGTAGCCTACCGGCAGCTACGTAGATCTCGTCAACAACAAGTTGTATTCGGGTTTGTTGCGAGCTAGGAAGAGTCAAAAAGGCACAAAAAAATATCACTACCTAACACACCAGCTGATTGTGGCTATCTGGATGATCATGTTAGACCTGACGTCCCTAATGTCCATTCGCAGGCCACTGATTCTGTTCTTTACCAAAGCCCACTGGGCACGGATCACAAACTGACGCTTCGCCCTGTTTGGCTTCAAGACATCTGCTTGGAGTAACCGTTGAAGCAGGAGTAGTCGGTCATTTGCTCGCTCAATCAAAGTAGAGAGTGTCCCAAGATGCGGTGATGAGGTGATGGCTGTCTCGGTTCTTATAGCGTAATTGTGGACATCTCTTAACACCACAATGAAATCTGACACCTCATTGACAAGAGCACAGATCTCGTCTGGTGCGTTCGCAAGGCTTCTCATGCTGTTCAGGAGTTTTGCCACACTTTCAGCAGCGCCAACCACGGTCACTATGCTTGCAACAAAGCCGATAGCTTCAGCCATCCTCAGGACCTGGACGCGCAACTGGTCTATACCTGGTTCACCGGACTCGTGGGAATGTTGAAGAGTGAAAGTCCTACTATGATGAAGAAACAAATAAGGATCAAGGACACGATAGCCGTTTCGTGATGCAGCAATGCACATGATGCGTTATGTACCTTAGGCATCAGCATCCCGGATCCGACCGGTCGGTGCCCAATAACGGACATTGACGTCCTCCCAAGCATATGCGCACCAAAGGCTGGGCAAAAGAGCCATCCATTATGTATGTGACGGACGCCCTTCCCGTTCAGACAGGTGTCTTTCCTCGAAAGGGAATAGCAGGGGAACGTGTTCAACTTGAAAAGACCCTCACCCACCTTTGCGATAGGAACAACAAGAGACGCTGGAGTAGATGAAAACAGGGTCTTTGTGGTATGCTTCAGAGTATGCAAGTATTAGTGTCCCACTTCACTTAGCTACAAACCTCCTTTTCTCCTGTCGAATTTATATGATACAACGCCTGACGAGGGTGCTAGCAGGGTTACCATGATAAGGTACTCCATCCCACCAACAAGGCACATCAGTTGAGCGGTATCATGGCCGCCTCCTCAGAGCTGAATTCGAAGAGGAGGTGACCATCACTCTTTGTGGAAGCGCAGCCGATCAAACCTGTCTTTTCCATTCAACATCTCCTTCAGTGCTGCTCAAAGCTTCTTTAAGATCCATAAAGATTCAGCGGCAGGCTGTTGAGATTCTAAAGATCAATTGATAAAGGGTTTTGAAGTTGGACGGTAGTGTTTTTCTTATTGAGCATAGGTACCTTAGGAAACTTGTCCCGAAAAGGTATGGTGTACCGTACGTGCCCACTCATTATTGGCTGACCATCTTGCGACCTACAAGCCAGTGGGGAAGGGCAGATGTACTTGGAGATTTCTCAATCGATCGTTACATATAATCGCTCTGGTCTGATCTAACAACTAATGGTTTTAGATACTAATGCTCCTAAATTTCAATGGCTTAAGAATACTGTGTTAGACAAAAGCTTGCTAAACGCTCAATCTTACGTATCGTAACCAAATGAATGCACCCCGTGTATCGTACTCCTGAATCTCCAAAATATTCGGTCGATATACATGCTATGCCTCCGCTGGCAAATCATTGATGAGTGATTATGCCGATAAAGTCATCTCTCCGTCTGTATCATGGCTTGGTGTGGTTTGTTGGATAGCCACCTGGTTCTCGGCATGAGAAATTATCTCGTTCATGAAGCGCACCCGTCCAATCCTCAGCTCTTTTGAGAACCATCAGCGCTTTCCTTCCAGTCCCAGACCTGGGCTAAGAAATGCTCCATATTGACTTTCTTGTTCTGCATCTCGACCATCCAAGGGTGCTCCAACATACGCCATGGAGTTGCCCTTCTTAACCCTTCTTTCTCCAAGCTAGTGTAGAGTCAGTACGCATGAACTTTACCCGTTAGCCATGGTTTTACATACCAGCACTCAATAAAATATTTGAAGTTTTCGCTCCATTTAATCGAGTTCTCCTCCTCGTCTTTTAGCTTTGGTATTGGCTGCCTCACAATATATGTTAGCAGATCGATCAAACCCGCCCTTGGCTGCATCTCCGTTCCATCTGCTGGGAAAGGAAATCGGTGCTGGGCGACTTCGAGTAGGGTGACGCCAAGCGACCAGACGTCTGAGGTAATGGTGTAGGATTGGCCCGTGATACGTTCGGGGGCCATATAATAGGATGTGCCAATGAAGGTGTTGGCGTCACCCTTAGTGCCAAACTCGCCACTGACGCCGAAATCGCAGAGCTTGACTTGGCCGGAGCGGGTGAGAAGTATATTGGATGGTTTGATATCTGGTGCGGTTCAGCGAAGCTCGCGTGTGTGATAGTCGTGAATAATTACCTCTGTGGATGATCTTTCGGCCGTGCAGATAGGTCAAACCATTCAAAACGCCTTCTGCTACTTTACCCAGAACCTTTTCTCCGGTCCTACCACCCAGCTTCTTCACTTCTCGATATACGCTGTCCAGACTACCGCCCTCACAATACTCCATGGCAATGGAAATAGTCCCACTCGAGTCGTCCATGAACGCTCCATAGTATTGACAGATATACTCGGAAGCACAATCCTTGTTAAAGGCTAATTCTCGGACAGTCTGCTTCTTCACATCCGGATTTGGATCGGCGGTTATAATCTTCCAGTTATCAGCAAACGTACATCAAGTCGGGATGAACACCAATACCTTCAATGCAAATTCCTTTTTACCACCGACTAGCTTACATCGAGTAACCGCACCGCCTGAACCTTCCCCTAAGCTTCCCAACTCAATAATCTTCTTCTGCTCGCTAGCTGCTCTCCAACCATCGTGATTTAGATCATCAATATCGAGATCCCTGCCCTTCTCTAGCCGCAACTTTTCGAAGTCTGGAATTAAGTGATTGCTTCCTTCTCTTTCCATTGGAGCACCACCGCTCTCCGAATAGACTGAGCTAATAGCAGAAGCCGGGTCTGGCGTTCCGACGTGGTGTCGATGTGAGAAGCCCGATGACGAAGCTGATGTGGGATTGCTGGTCTTGCCGTCCACCATGGTGAAACTGTCAGACCTTGAATGGCCACTGCCATCACTCCCGCCACTTGCAGACCCTCCTACATGCTGTTGAGGTGACGGCCGACCATTTGCCAGAGAGGGACCTTCATGTGGGGTTGTGTTGCTTCCTTTTGGTGTAGCTAGCCTCAATTGCGGGGGCGTGGGCCGTGATGAGGGCCGCTGAGTTGTGACTAGAGGAGGGAGTTCGGGCACGCTATTGTTCTCTGAGACAGGCTTCTGACTTGGTGAGGGAGGTATGGCGAGGCCCAATCGTGGGGTTCGAGCGCCTCCTGTGCTTCTACTGGGGCCACCAGGGATTGGAGGACGAAGCAGTGGAGCTGGTGAAGGGTTCGGCCCTTCTTCAGTTCTTGACCTATCTTGGTCTTCGGCCATGCTGCCAGTGATGCCAGTGAATCTGCTCACGAAGCTCCGGGGCTTGCCTTGGCGACTCCAGGAGGGGTCACCAGCTCCAACGGTGATTCCTTATCAGGTTACCAGTATATCATGCACATAAGATGGACTGGAACTTCCGATTTAGAAATTGTAGAAGTCGTATCAAACACCAAAGGGATCAGGAAGCGGCAAGGGTAACAGTCGGTGTGGCAGGCAGTAAGCAGAATGCAGCTAAGATAGCGTTGGGTACTGGGACGTTCTGCCAAGAAAAGTAGATGGAGGATCCACCTGAAGTTGAGAAGAAGAGACTGTGTATAGATATAGCTCGAATGGTTGCGTCAACCAGAAGTGAATAGTAACGAGCGTGAAGAGAGTAAGAGTGAGCAAAGAGCATGACCACCTTGCTCAACCTTTGATAGAGCCGCCGCCCTCGGGAGCTAGGTTGATCCGGCCGGTGATGATCCGTGCCCCGCCATTGTTCGAGTAGGCGCCGCTAGACAACCGTCCTTCATGTCATGAGACAAGATTCATATCCTGGGGGTAGCGGATTTCCAGCCTATTGGCTACAAGAACATGTTTCATATCCTTATGGGCACTAATAATGCGTAGGAAGCAATCCGCTTCACTAGGCTTTATTAGCCTTCCTGAGATGGAACTGACACGATGTTGAAGGTGATGTAATTATTCAAGTGATAGAACACGAAGCTCATAGGTAAGGTCCGAATGCGATGATGAGGATGTGGCCATTGGCAATCTATTCTGTTAAGCTATCGAGTAAGTACAGGTGGATGTACGGACACGGGAACACATTGAAGTGAAGGTGTCATAGTATCTGAATTGACAGTGCGTGAGGATCTTTCTTAGCTTCAGAGTCATCTCGATCCCTTTTTAATCGCGTCTTTTAAACATTCAAATCTGGAGAGAATTCATGAGAGATCATTGGCATGAGGCACTGGCGGTAATTGTGGACCGTGATATGAAAGCAGGACACAATGACTACGAGACGGCAAATACGAGATGTGACCAGCAGATGGTAGCATGAAGAGGTACTGTTATACCAAGTATGCGTGACAGGTTGCTTCTGTTATAGAGGTAGGGATACTACATGGATACTGGAGGAAACGAAAGCAGGTTGACCTTTTTTTGATGCTGGCTGGGTGCCTGGAATATTTTCAAGGGAGTGAATGGAGGACTGGTATGATTCTATATAGAAGATAAATACATATAAAGCTTATTGGTCACCCCGAAGGGAATCAAGCCCCAACGCCACGTCAAGGCTAAGCTTTGTGTTGGGGTAAGAAAATAACAAGCTTACCTGAGACAAGACAAGGCAAAGACAGTATGAGAAAAGGAAAGACATTATGAGAAAGGAAAAGGATAGGAGAGAAGAACAAAAGAGGATGATGAGAAGGCATGGGCAGGCATAGACAGGCATGGGAAGGATGGGCAGGCATGGGCAGGCATGGGCAGGCATGGGATGAGATAGGATGAGATAGGATGAGATAGGAT